>JAUBNQ010000016.1:13938885-13952345 GCA_032353495.1 Ctenopoma kingsleyae | reverse complement strand
AAACGGAGGAAACTATCATAGCATATCAGCTTCATTGCCCTGTCCACTTTTTTTGTTTTCTCGGTTGGAGGATAATTTCAGTACTGCACAAAAGTGGTCTTCAGTGTTTCTTTACTTCTAATGACACTTTATTGAATTAAATGATAGACAGTGCCAAAAACAAAATGTTCTAGGAGCTACTGTGATCATGGATACAAGACTCAAAGATGCTAAAGACTGACTAACAAGCACTAGTATGTTCCACTCAGACTTGTATGTTAGAGAATTGCTCTACTGGTACTGTGGTTTGTCAAATAATCCTGTGAGGAGTCAGTGTGTCATCAAGCCAACTATATATTTCATTAAGATGTGCTGATTTGTTTTATGCTCTGCCACTTTCTAGTGTGGCAGGGCCTTTCCTGTGGGGAAAACATGACAAGCAGATGGAAAACCATTGGACAGGTCATCCAGTAGTTTAACGTTCTCCTGAACACAAAAAGAAACTGTATAATGTGCAGAGAGTTATTGATGGTGTCAGAAGCAATGATGTGATAGAGAGCCTCCATGTCTGCAATGGGGTGTAGAGGGCAGGAATTCAGGTAATTTTGACAGGCAAAAGTCATGATGAAAGTCAAGTCACGGAGCCTGGACCAGTAAGGGAAGGTGTAAAGCTAACAATAGGTACAAGCCCATGATGGTGGCAGCAGGAGACAATGACATGATGGTGTTGTCGGGCAGGGAAGCCTCAGCAGGTAAAGGTACATTACAGCTGGTGTCTCAGGTTGAAAAGAAGAGTCCATGAAGTTGAGAATTGGCATGAAGTTCAAGAGCTGTCATCTATTTGCAGCTGCCAAGATTACCTGAAGAAAAGAAGTAATTATCTTCTTCCCTATCCTTTTAATACCGGTCTCTTGCCTCATACTAGTTTGATAGCAGTCAAATATAGCTTTTATGTGTATATATCCCTTTATATTTGTGACTTATATGGGGGAATTAAGTGCATGGTGATTCAAATCTATAAGCTATGTCCTTGATCGCTCTGACATTGCCTGACAGAGCTCTTGAAGAGCTTTTGAATACACCTGGAGTTAAGTCTAAGAATGTCAATGAATGTCCCATTATCCCTTGTGCACTTTTACTTACAAATTAACTAGCATCACTACATGTCATACAGCAATTGACAGTTGTCGTGTGCTAGCAAGCCACTGTTAATCTACTGAGCTAACAGTTTACTTTACTTGACAGCTTACATGGTAAGATTTGTGGCAGACAGTGGTTCATTTTGTTTAAACCCCCAACTGCTAGATGGCAGTGTACAAAAAAGTGATTTTTCTTTTGCTCACATATAGTGGTGTGTCCTTCTTGTCAATACACAGACCTGTCATGTATGCCACCTTAATCAATCAGATATGACAAAGTGGCTTTTATTAAATCACAAGATGACACGTTAGTGTGTTACATGTCTTAAGTGGCAAGTTTTCTTATTTGTGAATACAATTGGAAATACAGAAATAAAAAAATACAGTATTTGTGATAGCATGTTTTTAAGTTTCTCTTTTTAGAGTTTGGGAATTGCCTGCTTGTTGGGCAAATTATTTTGTCATTTTTTTATGTGAATGCAGTCATGTTGTTCATGTGGATTTGATTCTATGTGGTGCTTCCAAGTACAGTAAATGTTTGCATGATCAAAACTGAATAAGCAAATGACACAAGGTGAGATGTTTTAGCTTTCTTTACTGATGCAGTGTTTGCCAATACAAGCTTCTTAAAGCCAAGGATCTCATGTTTTCCTTTCAAGTTTTGATTTCAATGCCAGTGTTTAATGTCAAATTTTCAGCAGCAAAATACTATAGTCACTTGTGTTACAAGATCATGTTCTTTGTTGCTTGTATGTATGTGATATACTGGAGTTACGTACGTTTTGCATCTAGCAAGAGCATTTTAATGGTTAAATTCTAGTGAACTTTAATGGCAGCAATTACATTTTGACACTAGACTTCTTGAAATATACACCACTGATCTAAAGTATAACCACTTTGGATCTGCTGTCCCTTGGTATTTGTGTGATCTGGTGGTTAGCTGAGGTAATTCCTTGTCTGGAAAACAACAATTTAATGCATCAGCATTAAATTACCTGACAATCCCTCTAGTCCCGTCTTGCATGGCATTTCCATAAACGTATTTATCAGAAGGTATTTTCTGCCTTGAAAAGCATGAAAATTCTCATCAAGTTACAGGCTTGAACAGCTTGTGTTTAAGGTATTTGATGCTATAATCTGCCAGTAGTCCCCATAGGAGCCTTATAAACCACATACGTCTACAGCTACCGTGTATGAGGATGAGAAGTGTATGATAGCAACTCAGAACAGAGGAGCAAAGTCACCAAAAGGGGGATCAAATGCAGAAGCTCTCACTTATCAGATCAAATGGCTTGTTTGTGTTCCTTCCCAAGACAAACAACTGTTTGTGTACTTAGAAAATGAATTCGCCGTGCTCTGTGACGCTCCGTCTTGCACCATCATTTGTAATTTTAACTTTTTCACATTTTTTTACTTACTCAATGTCATAGCTTTAATGATGGATAGACATAAATAGACATACAGTAGTTGCTAGTCTACTTGCCCACACATGTACACACACATTCAACCTTGACTCCACTCCAAAGTAATTTATAACTGGGATGGCGGCCATCTCCGTAATAGCCTCGTGGGTTTTTTGGAAGACAAACAGCATACATAGCTGCAGCCAGAGGCTACATGTCTGTCAACAGTGAGCAAAACAAAGCAAATAATCTCTATTAATCATTTACAGATTATTCTCATCAATTATTTCTAAGTTGTGCCAAGTAACATTCACAGACATGAAGGTGCTGTTTCAACAATGGACTCACAAAAGTCGCATGTTCCAGGGAGCTTTGACAGGCCTTCCCTTAGCAGTGAGTATCGGTGTTAGTTAATCCACCCAGAGGGTGCATTTATGTCCCTTTCTGAAACATTTTCCACTGGCTACAATCCTGCTGAACTATTTCTTAGTTGTTCTCCATCCTGCCAGCCTTCCATCTTACTTTCTTCCAGAGGAACAACATACACAAAGCCTGTTCTATCCACAGGGTGGATTACAGAGAGGCAGATGAGAAATATCTAATGCACTCATGTAGAGTACCTTGAAGCATGTGTGTGTGTTGTGAACGTGTCTTTGAGTGAGATCTCAGAAAACTCCTCATCGCTCCAAATAGCCCAGCAGAGCTGTACTGTACATAAACTGACAAATTGTCAGTTTGCAGGGATACCTTCAAAATTGTCTGTGTGGACTCTGGGTTGTTGGAGCCCACTGGGGTTCTCCAGAGCTCTTATAGTGTTCATCACAATGACTGTACCCCACCTTTGGAGCTTCTGGTGACAGAATCAGGACAGCTCTGCAGTCAGCAGCATCAAAGCCACTGTGAGACGGAGATGGATTAATAAGTAAAGAAAAGTGTTACAGAACAAGAAAGCCACCAAGATCACAGAAAGGTTGTAAAGTCACCTGGGACCTCTACAGGAGAAGAAGTTTTCAAACCTGTTTGTTTTGCCGTATTCACTCAAGGAGTTTCTATGCAAGAGCCTTTTCACCATTCCAGGAACAGCAGGAGAAGAGGAGGAGGAAAGATGGACTGCCAGTGCTGTAGCTGGCATACAGAAGTCTGAAGAGCAAAAGAAGGCATGTGCTTACACCCGCATTCACCCAGCATGCCGCTGTTCATTATTCCACCAGTCTGTCAGCTCCCACTGCTGAATCATCGTGGCAACACAGGAGGGGGTGCCCAAGCGTCCCCGATGCTTTACAGTAATTTTTGATGTTTGACGACATGAATGGCTCATTGATTGTAGGAGGGAGTTTGAACAACACGCATTGATATGCATGAAAAAAAGAGTTCAAGTTAGTGAGGATGAAGCTTTGTGCCTTAGAATGATAGTCTACCTACGACACCTTGGATTTGAATTTTTCTCATGCTTTGCTATTCATCTTCTCCCACACTTGTTCTGTTTCCTAACTCTCTTCCTCTCTCTCCCTTGCTCTTTTTATAATTTTCGCCAACCATATGTGTGCCGGTACCGCAGCACAACTTCTGTTTAAACTGTCTACAGCACCATATCTTTCATAACTGCAATAGAAAGTGTTATCCCAGCAGTTGAAGCAACATTTTGTGGCTGAGACCCTACTTCTAGTACTTCTAGTATCAGGGTATAATGCAGTGGTAGCCTTAGGCACTCTATTTCCCCTGCAGTCAATCATGATGAAGTTCAACTCTATTAAAAAAGAAGCAGCCTGATGATGAGGGATAAGGGTTTTTTCTATTTTTTAGTATCAAATATGTTCTCCTGGCAGCAAGGGGTTTATCTGATGCTTAGAACTTTATGAGGCATCACTGTTTATCAGCTGCTATCTGGTGTTTAAGTATAATCTTTATGACAAAAAAACTGCTGTGAAATTCACAGAGCAGTGGTAAGGTCACCCTGCTGATGGACTGTGGCTAACTGCTGCCAGAGTCTATCGCCTGTCCTGCATCTCACCAGCTGTGACCAATTGTCACTTTAACCCACAACAACCATTGCAGTTTGTTTCAAAAGTCACATACATAAATGTACAAAGGCATCAGTTGAAACTTTTGCTACCAGGGTCTGGGATCATAGCACTTTATGAAACCTGCCAAAGCACATAAACACTGCACTCCCACACTTAACTTTCCGTGATCTTGCTTGACCCAGGGGTGAGGGAGAGGTGTAATGAAGCTAGCGCTGCTCCCCACCTAATCTAGCCTGACACGTTCTGACTCTGAGAGTATGATTAATGTGAGCTGCAGCTATAGCCAGACACATTTAATGTCATCTGCAATATCCCCCTGCTCAAACAAATGAGGGTCCAGATTTCATAAATTCCTGTGGCACGTTGTCCATATCCATTAGCAAACAATTTACTGCATATGTAATATTTTTGTTGTTATTTTTCTATGTGGTGCCTCAAAATCCATCAATCAGTTAGCCCCTGAGCCCTCGCATGGCACAAAATGTCAGAGCGATAGCCTGTATCCAGCTGCCATGAATCATTCCTTTAGTGTTCACTCATTAATCAGGTGACAGTTTGAATTTGGCTTTTAGTGGGACCGATGGTTTTCCTGTGAGGAAGCAGCGCTGAGGCAACCTGAGCATACCGTATGGTCTATGAACCTCTATACTGGAGTCTGCTAACTTGTATGCTCATGAGAAGTGTTTGCGACTGGAATTGGGCAGGAGCAACCTTTTAATGAGGAGGGAAATGTCATTGGCCAGCGATTAAATTAAGGATGTAGCAGCTGCACTTGTCCCAGGACACATGAATTCACAAAGTTGAATCCAGGCTGCAAGTAAGCAGATTAGTTTTTATTTGAGAGGAAAACTTTCATGCCTCACTCACCTTACCTCGGTGACCTTGGTGCTTAATTTTGAAGTGTTATGTTTGCGTTTTCTTTTTGTGAAATCCCACCCCATGATCCCATCTTGTAGACAGTGAGGCGTTTGCTTTTCAATTGTAGTTCTTGACATTTTAACTGAGCTCTGAAAGTCAGGGTAAACAATAGGTTTAGGTCTAAAATTTATAAAATAGAAAAAGTCTCAGCTGAATCACTGCTAATGTTTCACTGTGAAAGCTTCAATCTCGCAGTCACAGCTCCAAATGTAGAAAACATTGGTCCTCCACCACTAAGTCAGTCTTAACGTATTTTCTCATTCACCTCACGTTTCACGGCAGCATGCATCTTAATCTGTAGAGACGGTTCCATTTCAGCTCGCTCCTGATAACCTTCCCTACTTACACCTTCAGTAAAAAGAGGGAGGTGCCCAGAAATAGAAATGAAAGAACATGATTTCAGAGGCTGAATCATAGATTTAGTGGGAACAACTGGAGAGAAGGGAGGAAAAAAAGGGGCGAGACAAATAAAGAGAAGGAAGCAAGTTCAGATGAGAAGAAAGAAAATGAAGAGACGTGCAGTGAGAGAAATAGCTACAGCGGCTCGGTGGTGTATTAACTTTCTTGAGTTGAGAGTATTAGAACTGAATCTTATTGCTATCGTTGTCTGCCTGGTTAAAACCACAAGGAAGCAATCTTTCAACATTTGTGGCGAGGTGCACAAAATCTTGCGTCATGACAAATGGGCTGGTTAAATACTCTGCTGCCTCTATATTATCTTGTTTAAAAAAGCAATCAGTGTGCTTCCCTGTTTTAAAAAGACAAACCCCAGGGGAGCATCCGGAATCTGAAAGACAAATGAGGTTCAAATCGGAAATGAAATAGTCTAGAATAAGGTAATGAGTCAATCCTGCTTTCCTGATGAGCTTTATGCTGCTGACAAATTACTGCTAGACTTAATATTGAGTGCAGATAGACTCTGTGCAGTGGAAGGAACCCTGTGTAGACTAAAGGGCTGAAGAGTCAAGACGCAAAGAACTTTATTAATCCCAAGGTGAAATTGCTATTTCTTTATTGTCTCCTGAAATGAAAACGTAAGTGAGACTAATAAAAAGTGGCCTTGATTTAAATGTCATTGCACCATGTTTTTGTTGCCATGGAAACATTTCAGGCAGACTTTGTTGATGCCATGGCTGGTTGATTGTCTTGAACAGACCTAAATAGGCCACAGAGGGTATATTTGAGCATTACTGTTGTATTTTTCCCCTCCTAATAGACTCCCCAGCAGAGCTTTTGGTCAAATGTAAAGATACTGTGTTTGTGTAAGAGTAACAACAGCTAGTCACCTCTTCCCTACCAGTGAAGTGACAGAGTAGCGAGATGTGTGGGTTTTGTCCTCAGGCTGCCAGAAATGTCAGCAACACACACTGGTGGTCACCGGCAGAGGTGGTGGTGGGGGGGAGCAGGACAGAATACTGATGAGGAAGCTGGAAAGAGCACAACATTTGAGTCTGTGTGCAGGCGAACACTTTGCCTTCTGAACATACATGCCCCCAGAGTCATAGTTGTAAACAAGGACAAACAGATGAATGCACACACATTCATGGACACAAGTAGTCACAGTTCAGGCTCAAAGAAGATAAAATACAAACACAGTCTGTGTCCACACACAAATGCATACTGTAGCCTCAGTCTGACCTCTGAGGCTCTGAAAGCTGAGAACCGGCTGTCACTGAGCTGAGCAGCATGAGCAGACAGACAGGTCTTGTGTGAGGGAACTGACCTTTTCGCTGCACCTCTAACCTTTTGTGGATCACCTGGCTGGCTCGGATACATCTCCAGGGATTGTTCTCTCAAAAATACACAGTGTTGCTGATGGAGTAGATGATCCAGTAAAAAAAAAAGAAAAGAAACAAGCAGTTTTTTTATGTGACTGTAGCCACACAGGAAAAAAAACTTCAGAACATTTACATACTGTATATTTAAGCTGTGGTGATATGTTCTCCCACTACATATGTATCAGAGTAAAATCAAGTCATCCACTCCCACACAGAAAGAAATGTCAGACTAACATTTGAAAATGTGAAAAGGCAATGTTCTAAATATGCAAAAGTATGAAAATGAAATGTAAAGTGTGTAAAGTTTCTGTGAGGAGCAGTCAACATAATACAAGTGACTCCAGTGTTAGGAGGTTTTTTCTAGCTACTTTCTATGGAAATAAAAGTTGCTAAAACCTGCTACCTGAGTTGAAACTACATAATGTATTAAAGTCCATTCTCATTGGGGACTAACCAGGGTCCTGCTCTTCAGAGGTGGCTTACTCTGTAATTCAGGCTCACATCCCAGTGTCAGGCTAAAATAATCCTGGTGATTCTAATTTAGACAATGTATTTCTTAGAAATAAGTTTGAGGATTGATTTTTTTTTTTTTTTTTATGTGTTTATGGTTTAAATAAAGACAAAAAGAGTCCTTCTCTTCCCTTCCACTTTCATTATTAGACATTTTTGTTTGAATGTGATCAAAATTCAAAGTGATATATACTGGTGAGGTTCTTCTCTATAGACACAGACACAGAAATTATATAGACACAGAAATGCCTTTAAAACCATAATCATAAGCCATTTATGATAATAAAATATTTAAGATGTCTTCAAAAGCAGCTTTAAACAATTTTCAGCTCAGTGAGTTTGCATGTATAATTTAATATGGTTCAGGTTTCAAATGCAAATCCTCATTTTAATGTCACATGAAATGCCATATGCTCTGGTTTCACTCAGAATCTTTTATGCTGGATCCACACTACAGCATAACTGGGCCGATTTTTGGTCTGAATTTCCCGTCCCGATAATCAGGAGGATGTTCCTGACTCAGAACTTGGCTGTTCGGAATATATTATGTGCCCAAATTATCCCATATTGTGAGCGGTTTACAGACACAATCTTTATAATCTCAACTGCCTTAAAGTATCCCCAAATTGTCAAATAGATTTTTTTTTCTAAGGACAAAACATAGCACTCATAAGTAGCATGACGGCTACTAACTGACAACAACACTCTGACTCCATGTTTGTTTTGCCCTAAAATCACATTTGATGATGCAATTTTCTGTGACATCTCTGGAATCTCTAGTCTGAAATTGTTTAGTATAGTATCTCAGAATCTGTGTATTTTTTTTAATGTGCAAACTTTTATTTTGTTTAATATTTTATCATGTATGTGACCATATCATCAACTATTTCTTTATATTTAGAGTTAAATAAGACAGTATCTCAAAATGAGTTCATGTTTTTGTCCAGATCCAGCTATTGTACCTTCAAAAAAACCAAAGGACTTTTATAATAAATTAATTTTATTATAAATAGTTTTCATTATTTTAATAATTAAGCACAGTTTATTACAATTGTCTTGTATTTAAATTGTATTTAAATGTTACCTTGAGTTAAGTATGAGTTATATTGTTTTTGCATATGTATCAAATAATATAGACTTATTTAAGACTTTTAGGGAAATTTGGGGAAATGAGAATAAAATGATGCACCAGACATCATTTTATTTGAGCCCCTACTATGTATAATACATAGTTTATAAAATACTAATGTTACTAATGTAACAATAAGCAGGTATAAGTAAATTTTTAAGTGTTTGTTGTAGTTGTATAACTCTTCTTGTGAGGCATCCACAGCTTAAGACTGGTATATAAATAATAAAATATGCCTTCACAGAAAAGACAATCATATTTGTACTAATGAACAGTTAAATGTTCTTTCTGTACTGTACTTATATCTGTATATAAATAATAAAATACACAATAAAAACACAGCACAGTGTTATAGAAAAGTGATAAAAATGGGGGATTAAAGATGTGTTAAAGACAGATAGTTGCAGCCATAAATAGTGTTTGGTTTGATTTGACTCAGTGTAAACATAAAGCAGCTTCAGTGGAGAAAAAGCTGCTACACATATGCTCCTCTCCCTTGTTATGTAATCTCCCAGTGTGGCTGTTTTGTGTGCACATCTAGAAAGGTGGTAAGTCAAGTATAGTAATTTTGTGTAATTAGTGAGAAAAGGTTCTAATCTGGGGCTAAACTCACTACTTTTACAGCCCTCATTAGTGGAGTCAGTAAATGCATAGAGAAGAGCAGGTTTTTCCTTAACAATCATAGTTTAATGTGTTCTTCACCTTTCTCATTCCTTTTAGCCCCATTTTCATCATGGCTGCCCCCCACCAGGGAAATTACAGATTATCCACTAATTTCTACTAAACACAACTGTTAAATACAAAATGCTTAACATCTATTCCACATGGTAAAAATCTACACTTTCAGCATTGTTAGAAAATTCTTCTAATCATGATCTCAGCTCACAGATGATGCCACTCAGGTACGCAAACATGTCAACTTTCAGAATCATCTGTTGGTTTTCACACACACATTTAAAATGGTGCTGTACCCCCACCTGTGTTGTCATATTAATGTATAAGCAGAGAAATGATGGGCTCTGGCTTCATCAGGTTCCCATTTTTAGGCATCACTGTTTGTTGCTGCTATTGGTCAAAATGTCAGACAGCAGCAGCTGTCCGTCTGACCTGTTGCTTCACTACTAGGTGTACATATCAATGTAACTACAGTAGTTACTGCCCTTTTTTCAACACTTTGATTCTGAAACTGGGTACTGGAGCTTAACATGCCGCCATTTCCATGAAAATTGCAAAGTATTTGGACATAAAAAATGATCTGGATGATCCACGTTTCTGCATTTTTGGGTGCTGTAACCTCCCCCAGCCACATGCACGGGGATACAATTAAATAATCCTATGGCTTGATTTTTGATCATAAAGAGTCCATTTGCAGGATTTAAGATGCTCAGAAAAAGTATTTTCATATTCAGTTATGTGAACCTTTAGCTCTGAATCAGGACCTTCACTATAAGGTGTGCCAAATCAGTAGGCTGTTCATGAGTTAAATAATCTTTAATCAAGATTTGAATTCATTTTTTCTGATGATATTTATATTCATTGTGTATACGGAGCATCTTTGGCAGACACATTTCTCTGATGATGAATTAAGTTCAACA
Organism: Ctenopoma kingsleyae; assembly: GCA_032353495.1. Classification (NCBI taxonomy): domain Eukaryota; kingdom Metazoa; phylum Chordata; class Actinopteri; order Anabantiformes; family Anabantidae; genus Ctenopoma; species Ctenopoma kingsleyae. The sequence goes on along the minus strand of JAUBNQ010000016.1, from coordinate 13,941,870 downwards.
TTATCTCATTCTCAGGTTTGGGCTGAAGGTTATGAGCAGTAATTAGGCCGTCACTGAAAACTCTCTCAAAATACAGATTTTTGAATTGTATTCATAATTTAAATACACTAATACATTTAAGTTAAATAGCAAACATAAAGAGGGCTAAAAGAACAATTAAGTGGCTCTATTTTTTTCCTTTATGGATACCAGTGACACGAAAAATAAATGTCAGCCTAGAGATCTGTCCTTATTTTACAAACTTTCCAACTTTCTTTAAATTAAACTTTGCTCATGTCTTGTAGTATTTCTAAGGAGCAGCTTATTTTCTTTGGTTGTGACTCACCTTTTTGGACTCTCATCAGTTTCCGCCTCTACCTATGTGCTTTGCAAAGGTGTTAGACAGCTCATTAAATCAATAAAATCCCATTGCTCATACTATATACTTCAAATCTGCAAGGTGAATAGATGGAAGTCCATTCTCTAGTGGCTTCACTATTTCACAGTACATCATAGTACATGTGTTCATTATGGGCCCCACCTCCCAGCTTCCTCTCTGTGTTCATGTCTGCCTCATTGCCCAGGCTATTGCTGCCTTGTTGAACAACCTGTGTCCTTCTCTTCTGTCTCACCTCCTTTTCTAGTAATAGATGCTGAGATCTATTGATTCTTATCCCATCTGCTTTTCACTGGGCATCTGCTGTCTCTTTCACTTACAAAGTGAGCAGCGCAGAGGTTTTTTCAGGTCATTGAAGGAGGATCAATTATATTGACCGTTAGATTTTAATTTCCACGATTTTATTTCATGTGGTGAAGCTGACATTGAAGCTCTTCCTCTTCATCCACTGGGGAGAGTTTCAAGGTTTTGTTGTGAGGTCTCAAATTAGTGCTCCTGCTGAGGTACTTCAAGAACTAGCTCCTTACTAAATGATAGGACAGTTTGGAAACAATTTGTCCCTTGAACACCCCATAAAAAGCCTCTAATGTTGTTTTCTCCCCATTAATTCAAATGTAGTTTTAAATCACTACCAATTGACACCCTTGAGCAGCAAGGTCCTAGTTGCTCTTCAGAAAATGATGCCTCTCCACATTGTCTCCCTGCATGTGGTAATGAGGGGAAATTGAGCAAAATGTGTTTTTAATTAAAAACAATAAAGCAGCCATATTTCATGCATGAAATGCTTTTGGAGATTAACTAAAGATTTAGTGGAGAGTGGGCAAGTCAAGAAAGTCACAGACAAAGCATGGAATGAAGAGAACAGTGTGTCCAGACATTAATCAGGCGTCAGGGGGTGTCCAGATAATAATCAGAGACGACGCACATCATGCCAGTGTGTAGTATCTAATTACTTGACAATCTTTGACTCTTGGACCCCGAGAGGCAAAGAGGATGAGAGCAGCATGAGTGCTGCCGCCCTGCTGCATGATGCCTCTGGGCACTGTTTAAACAGTATGATTTTTCTAGTGTGCTGCAGCTCAGTGATCATTACTCAGAAATAGACCAGATACTGTAGCTAGCCAGGGACTATCGACAAGGGATATTTTTACTGTGCAGTTTTGGCTGGAGGGACAGGATAATGATTACACCGCATGTGTTGGTCTAAAAGGTTTTTCTTGTTGCCCTCTGCTCTGCACGCGCCATGGATCAGAGGCTGCTAAAACACTGTCCAATTTCCCCAGCTCTTCAAAAAAACATTTGCACTTCAATGGCTAATTAGACTGTTCCTACAGTAAATGTACTTACAACTTAACTGGATTTTAATGTACTCTGATGATAAAAATTCAAAAATTTAACTAAGGACAGTTTCAATTTATTTCACTTCAATTCAGTTTATTTATATAGCTCCAAATCACAACAAGTCATCTCAAGGCACTTTACAGTGTAAGGTTTAGGACCGTATGGAATATATAAATGATTATAGAGGAAGCCCAACAGTCACACTTGTGCAAGCACTAGGTGACAATAGAGAGGAAAATCTCCCTTTAATGGAAGAAACCTCCAACAGAACCAGGCTCAGGGTGTGCAGCCATCTGTCTCAACCGGTTGGGGTGAGTGGAAAGAAAAGAACAACAACAGTGTGTTTTTTTATTTTATAATATTGCCTACGGGAGACAGGTATGAAGAGAAAAGAATCGGTCCAAGCACAGAATCCTGTGGAACTCCATAACTAACTTTTCTGTGCTTGGAAGACTTATCATTAACATGCACAGATTTGGATCTGTCTGATAGATAAGATTTAAACCAGCCTTGTGCTGTTCTTTTAATCCCAATGACATGTTCCAGTCTGTGTTATAAAATGTTGTGATCTATAGTGTTGGATGAAGATCTAACAAGATGAGTATAGAGAGAAGTCCATTGTCTGAAGCAAAAAAATCTTTTTCACTGATACAATTTACACAAACAAAAAAACCTCTATTTAAAGGACTTTTGTTATTATACCTATAACAAAAACAATAAAATGAATTATGAATATGTTTAGCGCCAAACAATTTTTATAGCAAAACCCAGCCATTCATTTGGTTTCATGTTAAATGTTTGCTTCTCGTTGTTTTCTCTCAAATCCTCATACTTGAATGAAAGTGAGATCACAAACTGAAATTCAATTTCAGCTCATATGAAGCAAGGGTAGTAATGTAGCTCCTTCATTCTTCCATCCTTCCAGCAACAATATAAAATGGTTGATTCTAGCATCATTGCAATCAATCAGTTTGCAGAAATTGGGAGCTATAGGCCTTGGCAAAGCCTGCAATTGTAATGTGGCGTTTAAATGGAAAAGGTTGTTATTGAATTTCATTCAAACATGGGAGCAGTCTGGTTAGATCTATTAAAAGATAATAATTGTGACTATTGATGGAACAACCTACTAGGAGGAATTAACATTTTATGAACTCAGGTGTCATTCCAAACAACATAGAGCACAGCAAGACACAATATTCATTTCACTATGCAGATAAAATTACAGTCTCTCCTGGATGGTATTCATAATGTTACAGATATGTTCAATG
>JAUBNQ010000016.1:13869814-13903723 GCA_032353495.1 Ctenopoma kingsleyae | reverse complement strand
TCTCCAGATTTCTATACAGAGATCACACTATTGACTATTGGGACTATTTGTCACTTTAGCCTAAAGAAGCTGTTTTTGTTCATTTTTTTGTTAGTTTTTTTTTGTGTACATATTGTCTATATTTCCTAGATGTATTCTAATAAAAAAGAATAATAAAAAACACAAAAATAAATATATATGATCATAATAGCAATCCTGAAACTAATGATGGCCTAAGACTTTTGCACAGTACTGTATATTTAAAAAAAACTGCTCTATTTTGCAAATAGTTATTATGAAAAACTTTCAGTTTTGTTTTGTTAGAAAACTACCTCACACACCTCTTTGCTCACCATGGTGTCATTAACTGTGATTAGCATTAAATCCCCAGCTAACCTAACCATAACCACTACACGCCTGTCAACCTTTGCCCTAACCAAAAGCAAAGCCTTGGTTTACTTTATAGACACCACTCGAAGTTCCCATAATATGAACATGCAACCATGTGTGAGCAAACTGTCCTCACAAGCGCACACATACCATGAATATACTGTAAATAAACACAATAATAATTCTGCTCAGTTTTACTCAAACAGTTATTAGAACTGATCCAGGTGTGGGTGTAAGACAGAGTAAGTCCTAGACCAAGTTATTTTCCAGGCACCATACCTGTGTTTAGATGCTGAAACCACTCATTTAGTACGATGTAACCTACATGTGTAAAACTGTTCAGGTGATATTGTGGGAAACAGCTCAGTGCGAATCCCAAGTCTCATCCACATGGTGAAAAGAAAGTAGAATCATTTGTTTCATCTGTGTAGATATATTCCCACTGCACGAGTTTATCAAACAAGATGAAATGATTGCATATCAAAGCTTTTTTGGCTTCGATTATCGCTATTTATGATGAGGAAGTGGAACACGCAACCACGCACTTTCGATATCACCCAGCGCTGTGCAGCCTGTGGCCTGCAGGCTCTGCCCTGCGCCGACAATGTGCCAGCCTGTAGCTCGGCACGGTGTCGCCTTAAGGGGTGAGTTGTTCCCCTTCGTAACCTTGATGACACCGACTCTGTCAGGCTACGAGCCCGACTGCAGTTCAACCACCCGACACTGGTGTGCGCACTGCAGCTCCATCCGCTAAACTACCACCGAGGTCTGCATCAGCCTGAGTCAAGTCAACGTGTGACAGCCAAACATAATCAGGAAATGAAATCACTGTTTCTTCAAAATAAATCACACCAAACAGTAAGTTGGTAAGTACGTGGGCGACACAGGGTATATCTAATTAATCCCCATTAAAATGTCTAAATCTGATCACAGGAAAGGGCCGTTCATCTGAATACCCACTTCTACAGCTCAAAGTGTTGGTTTTGAGTTAATCAATTAAAATCATTCTTAAATAAACCAATTTTACAAGACACATGCACTTACGTATTTGGGTACTGAGTAAACTAAAAGATTTCTTTAACATAGTGACTGATCTTGTTTAAAAAAAAAAATCACATTTCGAAAGAAAATCTAAAAATCACATTTCAAGCCTCGGGTCATCAGGTGCGGATGGTTATATGAGGAAATGTTTATTACAACTGTAATAAACAGCACGAAGTTCAAACTCATAGCACTTAACTTAAACAATTATTGACTGAGTTACTGACACACATTATACTGTACACAGTGTATTTAGTGACGACGGGCTCTTATTTTGAAGAAATCGCGGCCGGATGTTAGGTCTCTCTCTCTGCTCCGCTGTTGACACCAAAACCATCCAGCAGATCCCCACAGAGAGCAGCATTGACTGCCGTATTCTGAGACCCTAGCTCCCACAGTTCCTGTTTCCGCCGCAGCGTTTCTACTCGTTTTTTTTTTTTTTGTGGAGCAACAAATCCCGGGTGTCGCTGCGTCAGACCCAGCATCCGCAGCTCCCGGTCGGATGCCACTGGAAGCCGGTGTATCAAGTCGAGGTAGGTGATAAACCCGCTTCTCCACGGCGTAAATGTAGACGCTACGGAGGCAGCGCTCGGTTCATAGATTCCCCCCCCTGCTACATCCCGGCCTGTTGACTGCGTCGCTGCTGAGATCACGGTGACCGAAGAGCGGTCACGTTAGGCAGCAATATGTGGTCCCGTTATACGCCGACGTTTGTAGGAGATTTTCCCCGCTTCAAGATGGATGTTCCGCTTATATTGCTGTGTGCTGTAACCCCTGCACTCCCCAGCGTCCTTCCTTGTTGCTCAGTCGCGCAGAGAAAAGCATCTTCAGAACAAATTGGCTGACGGTGTGTGCGCGCGTAGCGACCCGGGTTAGTTAGCCTGGAACCTGTTTCCACAGCGCACAGCCTCCCCTGACCTGAGCTGAGCTGAGCTGAGCTGAACTGAGCTGAGCCGCGTGGATGTTAAAAGTGCTGCACATTTGTGCGTCTGCGTTCAAGGCTAAAGGCATCATCGGTGCTAGGAGCGCGTAGCCCGTAAGCTAGCCGTGTTTGTTTTCTCTGTTGTCGTGGGCACGTATGATGAGTTCATACCGTTAAACGACACGCGTTTGACCTCCACCCGTGCACACACACAGCGTAAAAAACACAGACGCACAGATATGGCGGGGTGTCTGACAACAGTGTGTGTTCTTCACTGTTTTGTGAGTAGACAAAGCGGCTGCCTGCGTTTCAGCCTCCGTGCGCTCGCTGCTAGTATCAGCAGCTGGGGTTGCTTTGTAATAATCGCCACAGTCGAGGCGCGCGTTTGTTTTCAGCGTCTGGAGGTGTGGTTATAATGTGCAATAAGGGCCCAGCGACATGTGCTTATGAAATAAAATGGCTCAGCTCGGGCCATGCTTCATCGCAGCGGGGCGGTCAGAGGGAAGCCGGCAGGGTGGTATCTGCCTCCCATCGCCTCCTCACAGGCGCACACTTTGCAAAGCTGATGGTAATATAGATGGCAGCACCCGCGTACGCAGGGGCTGGTGTCAGTGCTGTTAAGGCTAGAGGTTCCGTCACCAGCAGGGGCAACCTCTACAAGATGTGTGTGCCTTCATATAGAAGTGGCACCAAATGGCTTGTGATAAAGCTCATGTTGCAAGGTGTCTGTATATATTAGAGGGTGCAATAAGGTGATTTCAGAAGTAATGCTGAAACCAAAACATGCCAAGGAACAGTTTAGTGTAAGTGTCTTTTGAAGCATATTTAATATGCAACAGGCAGTTCTTTTTGCTTGACAGTAGTATTTCATGTCACCTAATGTCTGCTGCTCATATAAATTCATCTGAATTCAGTGAGACGGGCTTTGATTTTTCTTCCTTTGACAACATATCGTCAGACTATAGTGCCACAATTCTGATCTATTTGCAGCCAATTATCTGTTGTGTCATTTGAATTGCAGTTGCTGACAAGGGAGAAACTCAACACCTGTGGACGACTAATGCATCATTAATGCTATCTAATAAAGTCAGCCTTGGTAACTGGAAGCAGATTGATTGAGTTAGTGGCCTTAATCCATTCATGAATAAGTAAACAGGCATATATATTGCAGTAAGAGCAGTCTATGTGATGGCAGGGAAGCTCTGTCTTGGTTTCCAGTGATGGAGACGGGGCTGCTTCAGATAGATGTCTGTATAAATTTGAACTGCTTTAAACTGTCAGGGTCCAATTATTTTATATAAAGCAAAGTGACTCATGCTTTGGCAACAATTTGCTTTCATCTTTGCTTTGCCGTTTTTGGAATGAATAGGCATAGCCATGGGTGGACCCATTTATATTGGCCAAATGCAAATAATTACATTAAAGCAGTTCATTCCAGGCTGCGTAATTTTTGATGAAGCACTTAAATCAAATAGTGGTGATAACACTAACCTTTGAAATTTACAGTACTTGACAGTTTTTATTTACAGATTGCCTTCCAGATTGTCTTTTTTTGTCTTGCTTGTTGAGTTGATTCCAGTGGGCACATTTTGTATTTGCTGCCATGTACCTACTGTAAAACATGATACAGCTTCTATAGTATAGGAGTCTGTGCTTTCTAGAGCGCACACACACACACACACACACACACACGCACTTTAGCTGATCTATTTTCTCTTTCTCTTTCATTTCCCTCCTTCTCTCTGCCCTTTGTGCTTCCACCCTCCATACTTCATGCCACTGTCTGTCTTCATTTTTGAATAATGAGTTCATTAAACATATTAGTGTTGCTCTGCCAAAGAGGTTAGATGTGGTGTGGTGAGCAAAAATGGGCGGTTACTCATTTCGGTTTTTTTATCTGTGTTTAACACTGCACATTTGTCACGTGGCAAGCACCATTTCTCTCTTTGGTTTGGCACAGAAGTGCCATTGCCAAGTGGAGTTTTATTTAAAATAGCAGTTTGATTTGTTTTTCATTTCAATTCTGTCTGCAATACCAGCCTGTCACCTGCACAGCAAGTGCCTCTGTTTGCATGAAAAGCCATTCTAATTTCAAGCATCACAGTGTTTTGGCTCAGTGTACAGTGTGTGTATAATGCTTGATATTGGCTTCAGTGTGCTGTGTATACATCCCCTTTTTGCACCCTGTTGTCCCAGATATATGCTTTTTTCTGAAAACGTCAAACGGATGAGAAGAGAGCTCTGAATAGGGCTATGGAGGAAACAAACAACACATTTTGAAAACATGTTCCCAGTTTGGGGGCCTCATGATACAAACACAAAGAACGTTGAAGTGAAGAGGCTATGCAAGACACGGCAATGCTTGTAGCGAGCTGCAGCAACAGTGCAACCAAAAGAGGAAAGCTCATCTGGTAGCATTGTTTTGTGTGTATTGTTAATCTCTGTGCAGGGTATTTCTGTTCCCAAATTCCAGACAGTGTATTGTAAATAGAGCAGAAGCCACTAAAAAGAAGCTTTTGCCTTTGTTGCTTCTGCTTTAAGGAAGGAAAAGATGGAAATCATTTTTTTATGGATACACGGACACACACCTATTTCTGCAACTTTTCATGTAAGACGTGGTCTGTCAGGACAAGAAAGATGAAGAGTAGCCGGTTTATGCATATGGTTCAGCAAACAGTCACTGTATGTTCAGTGTTGGCATTTGGTTGACATTTATCATGTGAAACTTGTGTTTGATCCTCATCTTCTGGCTTCTCTGGCCTCCAGGCTTTTGAGGACACCAGAAAAAATATGAAAATAATCATTAACCTTGTAAAATGTTAATGAATGTGTAGAAGATCTCAGTGATGTATTGTGCATTACTGAAGGAACTGCAGAGTTAATCAACTGCACGTCCTGTGCAACAACCTGCAGTTTCTAGTTTATTGTAAGCTTGCAGAATGCAGACTTTCTAAAGGGCAAAATCTGCAGGAAAAAGACCTTTCTACCATCACTCTTCTCCTGCTCTCATCCTGCTGGAGGGCCATTATTATCTGTATTGCAAGACAGAGTGTCTGTCTAGTGATCATGCGAGCCAATCACAGGGCGACTGTGGGACAGGTTTCCATGGAGAAAAGTGGGCTGGGTCGTAAGACTGCTGAAGCTCAGCTTGAGCAGGCTAGCTTGATCCATGCTGATAGCATTCTTTAGCTGCAGAAAAAGGAAAGACCCCAGCAGGCGTGCCCTGCTGTCTGCCTGTCTTAATGTCTCTCTGCTTGTATACCTGTCTTACTTAGCTGAATGTGTAAAGACAGGGTGGAAGAAAGGAAGTTCTGAAAAGCAATTCAGTCAGACGGGCACAATAGGAGCTTGACCCGGTGGCCATGTGGCATCAGATTGGATTTGTATTGGACTGGATCTAGATTGCATAATGCTTTAGCCACAGCTGTCTGGGGTGGTTTTTGGAGGATGTTTAAATGTGTGTTGGGTTTGGGTTGAGGGGTAGCTCTGAGTGTGCTCTGTCCCCATTATTGTGACCAGTCAGAGATCCTGACCTGGACTCCCCCTCAAAGAGAGTGCTGCCCTAGCTCAGTTTAGCCCTACAGGGAGGCTGTCCAGCCTGCAGTGCACTCACATCAGAGCAGGATGTGTATTTGTGTGCATGTACACACTTACTTGTATGCACTTGCATTTGCTGTATCTCGTGGAGATATTGCTGCAGTAGCCCGAGCTGGGAAGTGGGACCTACGACATTTCTTTTCGGCTCATTGGAGCCGTCCAGAAATAGGCATGTTTCCATCCACATGCAAAGCTTAGATTCTCTTCTTCCCCCTTTTCCCTTTTCAGTATTATGTACGTGCACACAAACGTGGCTAATTAGTGCTTTTGACTATTTTACTAGGGTAACATTTAAGATTTAATCCTATTTTAATAGGCCGTGAGATAGACGTCTGCCTGAAATATTAGTACAATGGAATGTGTTTATCCCCTCGTACAGCAGTATTTTTGTCTAGCCCATTTTCAAAGATCTTTGTAGAATGCAAAGTATGTTTATGCTTTTGTGTAAATATTCAGGTTTTTCACTGTGTCTCTGTAATGCGTTTTTTGTGGCATTTCCTCTGCATGAGGAACTAGATTCACATGAATATGACACACTGAGAATTTTTAGCTCAACAGAAGTTGCTGAAGGACTCAGTGTGGGACACAAACAGCCTCCTTCCCTCGGCCTGCCAACCACCCACCTACCCACAAATTCCCTGATTCTCAGTGCCCGTGGCCCATCAGACAGACTTGTCAGCCCCTCTGAGTCCATATCTCAGGTCAGGATCAGAGCGGGCACGGAGAGCTGAAGGGATTCAGGGATGTTGCTAAAAATTCTAAGCTGCCTGACAAGATACTGGACTGTCTGGGTCTTATGCCCACACAGTGTTGAACTTAAAACAGGATCTAAACATACTTCAGTCTCTACAGAGCTGTTTCTAGAATGGGAGCCTCCTGAAAGTACAAACCCACACTAGTGGCATCCATGGATGGATGGGACAGATATTTGGAGTGCAGAAGAGGCAGATGGGTATGGAGAGGAAATTAGGAGAGGAGAGAGAGGTAGTAATTGGGGCAGCTGTGCAGCTTAGCACCCAAGCAGTCAGATCACCCATCCCATCACCCCCAAAAAAGTGAGCCAGCGAGCCAGATGCTGGCCATTAGGATCACAGTGACAATAGCCCAAATTAATTCTGTGGCCAGAACACAGAATGCGCAAGCTCACAACGACACACATAGAAATGAAAAGATCAAGACCATGAGCTCATCTGACAGAATGGGTACATTTCCCACACTCGGATAGAAAGGTTGTGTGACAGGCCTGCTTCTGCACAGAGGTTTGTGGATATTATTCTGTTTTCATCAGGAAGCCCAAATTCCCAGCAGTCACTCCACCACTATCCACACACATGAGGATTATTGAATGGCCTCCATTTAGCCAGTGGTATCTGATCCACTACTGGCCAGTACCGAATGGCCTGCATGTGACCTCCACACATGTCCAGAGAGGGTTCAACCCCAAGCCCCTGGGAAGTAGGACCTGGACTATGATGAAAGGCCTACGTTATCTTTTTCACAGTGGGGGTCTATTTATGTCACTGGTGCCGGTTCTGCTTCCTAGGGCCTTTGTTTACACTGGTAGGGGGTGTGTTTGTGGATTTTCGCTGTTGCACTATTGATCTCCAAGGGATAAATTCATTTCTGTGATCTCCTTTGAGAGGTTAGAATGTAGGGTCAGCTACACTTCGTGGCCCTTGTATCTGCAAGTGTTTCAGTGTTTTTTTACTTAGCTCTAAGCCCCTCAATGTCTCTGCCAAGTTCACAGTAGGTGAGGTGGTTAATGTGCACGTGTCCTTCTCCATATCTATCAAAGAGTTCATTGTTAAGTATGTGTGGCATCTGCAATGTGTGTTACTGATAGTTGGCAGTGTAGTGTGGCAGCTGAGAGGATTGTGAGGGTTCGTAGAGGATTGGCCTGATTGGATTTCCATTGCAGGAATCCTGTCACCTGGCCCAATGGTGCTCTGGATACAAAGCGTACGCCAAATCCTTGATTCTTAAAATTCCCCCAATGGAAGAATCCACCTTAAAATAGTTAGAAATAATGTTAGTGCTTTGTTCATTGAACCGTTTAATTGGTTGATGGTATATTTTCTACTCCCTATCAAACTAACCCAATCTACATGGTGTAATGTCATATTTTCCACCGTTTGACAAGAAATCTCAGGTTTTCACACTTAATCCTCAGAATTAAATAGAAATACTTTATTTTTGAACACTTTAAATGATGATCAATTATTACACTGGCAGAAATACATTGTTAACCAGTCTGTGATGGCAATTTCTCCCATGAGTGACCTGAAAAGACTAGAGTGCAATGCAGCTACAAACCTTTGTGTTCTGGCTTAAGTGCACAGTACTCGTAAATAACAAAAGCTCTGATATGCTTGTGATTTTTTCCCCCTGCATATAGGTCTATAACCCACAACTGATTCTAACAGCTTGTTCATTGAGCTTGTCACGCCTTTTCTTGGGGGTCTGTTGAAAAGCACTCTGGGAAATATAGGAAATCGCTAACTGAAGTCGAATTAGACAAAGAATGCTGAAGGAAAGTGGGCACAACAAAATAGTAATTATAACAGAATAACAGAACACAGAGTAACTCCTGAAATGCATTGTTCATCACTTATTGATGATTTTCAACAGGCTTGAACATCTGAGGGTGGATTATTCTTTTTAGTTCTTTTCTCACAACTCTCCTTTAGGGCTGAGGTGGATTTAATTGAGGGCACTGGCAAAAAATCAGGGCGGTAATTTACAAGGAAGGAGCAGAATTCTAAGCAGATAACTGTGAAAGCTGTGTTCATTTGCAATCAACACACATGACTGAAGCAGTTTTGCAAACATTTTAAGTCAGTGTTATGGTAACGTGGTGGGTAGAGCAGTTTTTTATTATTTTTATTATTAAAATTAGTTTCATCAGGATGTAGCGTATTGAGATAAAACAGTTACCAGTTTCACAGTAAACCAAGGCAAAAATTCCTGATGGTCAATTACGATTACGGAAACTCCCGTACTTAAAGGTGAAACACAGTCCGGCACCAACCAAAGTTGGCAACAGTCTCCCAGATGCTCGCCTATGAAATCGCTTTGCCTCCTTACCTCCCCTATGTTTTGAGCTATTCGTGTACTGGCTGCAGACTTTGTTCAGTAACTTAACACTACATCAGTGCAAACTCTGGTGCCAGTTCTCATATGAGCTTGCTCTCCCTTGACACTTAACGTAGACACTGAAAGATGACGACAGTAGACTCGGCTTGTTATCCTGTTAGCTCATTAGCTTGTTAGCCTTTTTGCTTGTGGATATTACACCTGCATAATTCCTGTTGCCTGTGTGGACTCACTTCTGATGCTGTGTGCCTTTCTATCCAATAAATGATTACTCTGCTTCTTGCTGAATACAAAATACATTCTAATGCAAGAAAAAGAACTGATATTATATAAGATATTAACTGATTCCAGCATATCCAGTAATTAAACACACTCACTTTTCTCTAGTGCAAAACAGTAAGGACAAATTGAATTTCCTTACCTTTCTGCTTAAATCAGTTTGTTTACTATATGCTCTGGCACATACGCAACTGCATTCTATTTTTCGTGATCATCTTTGTAATGAACTGATATTAATTTGTACTTTATTGTTTATTCATCCAAAGATAGAGGAACAATATTTTGACATATTTTTCTGTTGCAATTCATTTGAATAAAATATAATAGGTTATATTATTATATATTAATAAATGCTTCCTCTTTAGAAAGACTGTAAGAAGATCTCCCATCAGTGATGTTTAGTCTCTTGTTGCTTAGTGGTATTTCTAGGCATTCAGGAGTTTTGTGTAAGTCTCATTCTTGTTTTTTTTTAGGTATTGATTGAGTTCAAATAAAATAACAAAATGAATTTATAATGCTCATGCTGCAAGCCATTTATTATATTGCTGTATGAGCCCTTGTACCATGCAGACGGTGGGTATTTGTAGTCTGTAGTGTCGGTTCATGTAACTAATGTGCATGTGTTGTGAAACGTAACGTATTACTCTTTAAGACAACACAGACCTTATTGTTTGCCAGGGGGTTTCCATCAAAAAGGTACACATTGATTTTTCAGTTCAACATCACATCTAAAATAAATAACTGCAGAAGTGAAAAGGCTGTGCATTCTTCTGTAAACAGGAACCACAGTGTTAAAGGTAAATTGAGCTGTGTGTAAGTCTCATTATCTTTGTCACATAGTAAGGCCTCTGTCATTTTTCCTATAATGGTATGTCTAGCAGAATAATGCTTTACAACTAAAGTGTAAGAAACACTGTTGAAAGCTGTTAAATGCAGTGTGCAATTCAGAGTTGGGTAACACCCCCTATGGCAGTGGTGCATCTTGAAGTGTCCGTCAACAGAATATAATCTCTCTCAGTGCAGCACTATTGACTGTTTTAAAAAAGGGTTAAATGCTCTCTGATGTCTCTAAAGCATCTGTCAGAGTGTATGCTTAGTCTTGTTTTTTAGCTTTTATAGTAGAGGTCATTGGGTTAAAAACATTGCACCTGTAATACCTTGCTTTTTTTAGTATGGCAACCCTGCAGGACCTCTTTTCCATACCTGCCATCTGTGCTTATCTCTCAGTCACAATGATAGGCCACTCTTGGTTTACCACATCACCTGCAGACTCTGCGAGCTTGTTGACATGCTTCACTCCTTCCCAATATTTGTGAGAGTAGCAGCTGTGGCATTCACCTGTGGCCAAGCCCATGGCAAACAAGCACAAGACCATTTGTAGCCACAGGGATGTTGCAGCACACGGCGTCACGGTTTTCATGTTACTGTGCTATCACCATCCTCTGCAACCCCCAGTGCTTCTCATCGCCAGTGCCATCAATGCAGAAGGGGCTTTAAAGGACCCGCTTGGCAGACCCATTCCTCAGTTTTAGCTGTGGTCTACGAGAGCAATAACAACATGCCAGTTAGACATAAGAGCCCCTAATATGACTCAATGAGATGACACAGCAGTCCAAGGCCTATTATGCTGCTGGAGCTGTGGGACAGATGGGAGACATGGAGAGGAGAGTGGGAGCAAGGGCAATTGACTGATCACATGCTAAAAATGATGAAACATTCCTCATGGAAGGTGTGACAGAGGACTGAATAGACAGGATGGTGGTACTATGAACCAAGGGGATGTATTCTGTCTGTCTGTGTGGCTGGCCCTGAGCTAGTTTTGACGAGGATCAAGGAGACACTTGTGCGATGCCAGCCACGCTACCAGGTTTTCAAATATGCATCTGTAAAATAGTTGTGTGACAGGCCGTTCCAGAAACAGAAAACAGCCTCTCTTAGCCTGTTTTTTTTTTTCCACTTTTCTTTGATCTTGTGACAACAGCGAAGAATTGAAGTTGGAGCATCAGCTCAGTGAAGAGTTTTAAACACCCAGCGAGGGCTGTGCCTCCTCACTTTGATTTGTGAGGTAAATGAAGGATTATTATAGATGAAACCAGTGTTATGGTTGTCTTCTAACTCTTGATGTTTAAACAAAAAACTAAAACATGTACAACATTGAGAGCGTGTTATTGAGAGCCATTGTGTTTAGCCATCCTATTGTGGTTGAAGAGTAAGATACCCTCTACCTGAATTTGAGAGATAATTACATGTTCACTACTGAAGTACTTGTCCCAGTGTATTGGAAAGTCTTTACAGCATGGAGAAGGTCAGGGGTCGAGGTCAAGTTCTCAGGGTCGAGCTTCATCTGTAAGTTTACCCTTCTATTTAAAACCTGACCCATCAACTCTGATAAAATAACAAAACGCCTTCAGCTCTCTGTCTTTTTTTTTTTTTTTTTGTAGAGGCATCATCCTCCTCACTCGGTCTTTGCTCTCCTCTGGCAATTGGCACCCTAATTGAGGCACTCTTGAGCCATGTTTATCACCGTGGCAACGTTGCACCGCAGATAATCATTGTCTTGTGGATTAGCATAACAACAGAGGAGAGGCTTTGGTTTAATTCCACTAACACTGGACCAAGCTCCTTTGTGTCGGCTCGCCTGCCGGGCTTGTCTTAACTGGGATTAGAAGCATGGGCTGCTGGCGCCCACCAGGCCCTCACATTGCGCTCATGCCACTGCCTTTGTACTTAAGTGAACTCTCTTCCTGGCCTTGGACATTTCTTACAGGCCAAACCAGAAAATCAGGATTTTCACCTCACCATTGTATCATGAACCCTACCTTTTAAATGCTAAAGTTTAACTCGAAGAGTTGTTCACCAGCAGAATGAGAGTTACCCCTTGGTTTCAAACCAGCTTTCTCTAAAACAACTTAATTTAGCCAGGCTGTGAGAGAGGCAAAACATATGCAAACTTTGTCCAAGCAGCTTGTACATCATGCTCAAATGTTTGTTGTGGAACTGTCCTTTAACAGTACAGTCCCTGTGCAGTAAATGTGTGCAAGCACAAGGGTCACTATGTTTCATCCATCCATCTATTTTCTTAACCACTTGTCCTCGCAGGGGTCGCGGGGTATGTTTCAAACAAAGTAATTCATACAAAGTGTCATGCTAACATCAAAAGGTTGCTATCAGAGGAGGACACAACACAAGCCGTTCAGATGACGAGGCAGCAGTGCATACTTTCAGTCTCTCGTCATGATGTTGCACTTGACATTGGTGTGGGTGTTATGTGAAGAATGAAAAATAAGAACTGGAGGGCAGAGTTCAAATCCTGCATACTTTATCACATCCAGACATCTGACCAGTTTCTCATTGTCAATTTTGAAATGTTAGTTTTAGTCCCCCATAGTTTTACTTCCATACAGGCATGACAGGATATCAGACTCTGTTGGATGATCCACCAAGAACATCATTTAACTGGCGTACAGTTTTTTAAAGAGACGAGTCACAGTTGGTTTCAAGTGGTTTTGGGTGGCGGCAAGAGCAGTGAGAGGAGGCAGGTGTGCAGCAGGAGCGTGCCATGCTGACCTACCCTAGTCTGTCGGCACAGCACAGTAGGGACTCCCACGGGACACTGGCTGTAGCCACTTCTGCTTCTGTTGGCAGAGCGGAGAGGGGAGCACAGAGATGAAAGAGAGAAAGGCATAGCGACGAGTAGGGGCAGTGACTGATGATGTAAGCACACAAGATTAAGAAAAATAATAAAAATGGGCCTTGGCAGCGCTTCACTAATATGCATGGTAATTTAAAGACACTCCAAAAAGAAATTTCCGTGATGTGTGGGTGGGCGCTCTTAATGCTTGTGTGTGCGAGAGAGAAAGATGCATACGTCAACAATCTCCACGGAGGATTCCTGTGGTAAAACATTCTGGGCTTCTGAAGCAAACAAGTGGTGATCCGTGCAAAAAGGAATTTCAGGCCCTCTCAAATAGATGACCACACAATTACAAGGAAGCTCCTTTGAAAGATTAGCAGAGTCTATATGCTCTTGCCACACAAACACATACACAAACGTCTTGGTCCATTATCTGATCTATTTTGTGGGATGGTGGTTTCACACTGTTTCCTGTGGCTGACATTATCCCAGCATGTTATCCTTTGCCAGGCTTTTTTTTCGCAGTCTGATTTGCTGTGTTAAAGGCTACCACCCCACAAACCAGCAGTGTTTAAATCAGTTCAACTCGCAGTGTCAGTACTTGGCAAGGCCGTGGCAACATAACGTAGCCACGAGCTCTGAATAACATTTCTTCCTTTTATTCCCAGAGACTGTTGTAGACTCGTGATCATTCTGTGACACATTAGATTTTTTTTTTCCAGACAAAATAATATGATAGGATACAAATAATTTACAATAGCATGGACTGCTTGTGTTCACCTCCAGTGTGGGACTGTTTGTATGTGGTGTGAGGCAGGCTGCTGGAGCAGGTGACATCTGTGACCCAGCACAGCAGTGGTGGATTCTGGACACATGCTTCTTCCTCAAAGGCTACTGGCACGCTTTCTGCCTCATTGGGCTCATGCCCACAAACCCTAAACAACGCACACACATTTGAAATAGTTCATCTAAATTGTACATAAGGTTGAAATGATAGTGATTCTTTATACCTTTAGGATATAAAGACTACATGCATGATTTTAATCTTTTTTTAAAGTGGTGGGATGGATTTTTTTCTTTATTTTCCCTTATTATTGACAATTGACCTACACCCTACAAGCTGCTCACAGCTACTTTGTGAACATGCCAGACTGACAAATCAGCGGCTTACAGAAAACGACCTCCCAATATTTGCAGCTAGGAGACATTACTAGGTCAGTTTGTCTATTTCACATAGAAATGTAATGGAAAACCCACCTCAGGAATGGCTGTGCATAGGAGCATGCACATACAGAGAGGGCAAAAAAGAACATACATCTGTGCAGCCTAAATTGGAAATTTCTCCAGCGTCACACAATGACATCAGATGATTGATCTTGCTTGTTCAGTTATTAACCCATTATATTTTGCGAGCCATTAGCTGCTTGATAATTGAGCGGTTAATTAAAACAAAGGCCGCAGTTTCCCACTATTGAATCCCAAACTCCCTATTCACTCACTGAGCCAAAGACCATAATATACTTTGACAAGAAAGAGCAGAAAATTTATGCTTCATCCTTCATTTCCATTACATATGATTGCACAGTACTGTATTTTTAGTTTCCCCAAATAATCTGCACATGGGTATATATCATTACAAGTATTACAGTCTTACAATAAGTCACAATTTATTGTTTAGTTAGCTTTTAATGCCGCTACGTGATTTATAATACAGTTTTACATCTGCTGTCCCCCATTATATTCTCCTCTCTCCCTACAGCGTGTGCGTTTCTCTCCTGGTTTCTCGTTGCATTCTGATAAAACAGAATCTCTCTCTGATGTCTCGTATCTCTCTCTCATCTCCTGCAGTAAAGACTGTCTGTGTGTGTGTATTTTTTTTTTTTATGTTTTCTGCCATTTGTTCATTATTCTTTTCAGTTTTCCTCTGCTCCCATTAGGTGACACTCAGTGTATTGTCCCAGTATTATCTGCAATAAATCAAAATAGTCAGAATTACTGTACTCACCTGCCTCCTGACCTCCGCTGTTCAAATCATATTTACTGTCGCTGTGTACCCCCTGTCCACACCCTCCCATTCTGTAAGAGGTATAGATTTGTTACTCCATATTTCTGGCAGTGCAGTACTCTGCTTGCTTACTGCCGTTGACGGAGTGTGTGTCCAGTGTAGGCTATGCTTGACTGCATCAGGGAAATGCTGCTGGCTACAGAGCCAGCAAACAAACAACATATATTAGATTGAAAGCAAGGAGAATAGTAATATAGCCACAGGGCCCTACTCTGTGTTTGTATGCATACACTAGTGTGTTTTTTTTATGTGTTTTGTTTGCACACTGACCTACTATGTGATCCACAGTGTAATAAGCAATAGAGCCAGACCATGTCAGACCTGGTTTAACCAGGCTTAAAGGCATGGTGTATTAACTGTAAAGTCGAACATGCCTGAAGTAGAAACACTCAAACACAGCACGGAATACATATTTATGACCACTGGCTGCAGTTTGCATGTGCAGTCCATTCAAGTGGCAGAGGTGCAAGAATATAAAGCTTGATATAAATCACAGAAACGTGAAAATATGGCTTATCTGTTTTTTTCTCATGATCTCACAGACCTTTAAATGTCATTTGGAACTCTCCAATTGGGGTGCCATATGCCTTTTTCTCAGAGTGGCTTCTGTCTAGCTTCTCTACCATAAGGGCCTGAATGGTTGATCTTCCGTCATGGTTCTTCAGTCTGTGCAGGGACTTCTGAAATATTGTTATAGTGATCATTGGATTCTTGGTCAACTCACTGACCAAGGACCTTATTTCCTGTTACTCAGTTTCACTTCCAGAAAGAGTCCTGGTAGTTTCAATCTTTAAGTCTTTAAGTTTTATTTCACAAGTACTGCGGCCTCTGTGCTCATGGGAACACTAAGCTTTAGAAATGTGTACAGCTTTGCCCTGATCTATGCCGCACCACTACTTTATCACTGAGGTCCACAAGCTTTAGTCCTGAATTGTGTAAATGAGTAATTTAAGTTTTTTTTTACATTTATAAATTTGAAAAAAACTAAATATAACATAGAAGTGACCCCTCTTGATAGCTAGAATATTTTGAATACTGAGTCCTTCTCCGTCTCACACACACACACACGCGCGTGCTTATACGTGCATGCACACTGGCTTGAGCTCTGGTGCGGGTATGAGGTGGCAGTCTGCTCTCTCTGTTAGGTCCACAGCTCCCACCAGTCTTCCAGATGGCCGTGGTATCAGCACTACACCTTTTGCCTACACAACTCTCCCTACGTCCTTCCAACCCACACCCCCTGCTCCTTGTTACAAAGTATGCAATTACAAATTAAGTGAAAGATAACTTGAACGAAATTCCTCATTAGCACGAATCTTGCAGTGAAAACAGTGGAGGGATTTCTGGCACAGCTTCGCCGACTTTCAAGGTGCATGGTGTAGAGGTCATAACTTTAGCAATACTTTTAATATAAACACTTGCTAGTTTCACAGCAACAAGGTGTCTGCTTTTGTTCCATTTTCGATTATTACCCTGTTGATTGACTAATTGAGTGATCAATTAAATGTTTCAGCTCCAGTAATGTAGGAAAAATGTTGCCAAAATCTGTCATGAATAGAGCCCACGGTACCAGACACTATTTGTTTTACAGAAAGCTTCCACAGAAACTCTATAGATTGAATCACTGTTGCTTTGGATCAGTCAGTGACAGAAAAATAGAAAAGCAGTATTATTTTTTAATGCACTGATTATTAAATTATTCAGCGAACGTTTGCAGCAGAGGATGTGCTCTGTTGTTCTGCAGTGCCCTGTTTCACACCCAGATTTGCTTGGGGAGCGCTGCAGGTGAACCACACATTTGTTTTTTTCTTTCTTTTCAGTACAGAGCAGCTACGTTAGAGGTTATTGGATGCTGTGTGCACATGAGTGTTGAGGGAGGAGGGTGGGATATTTATTCGCTGTTGGGCCAGTTGTAGTCACAATAACGTCTTTTTGACTGGATGCTGGCTTCCTTTTTTTCCAGCTTTGATTCAAGCCACTTGTTTGTCTTTTAATTTTAATCCCGTCATCGTGCTTTCAGTCATTATTTCTGCGAGGTTCAGCTATTCAATATCTGTATTCTCCTTCACTGTCTGTGCTCAGCAGAACCCCTTTTCATTAATCTGCTTCATTCACTCCATGCTGTTCTCTATTAATACATTTCCTCTCTCACCCCCCTGGTGAATTCCTCTCTACTGTATATATAAACTCCCCATTTGTTGTCCCTATCATGATCATCTCTCCCGCTGCCCTCTCCTCCTCTCCTTTCTGTTCCCCTCCCTTTCAATCTTCTCTTCACCGTGTGTTCAGTGTATCCTTCCTCCCCACTTCTGTCTCCACCCTCCCCTCCTTCTTGCATTTTTGTGTCTCTCTGCCTGCTTCCATCCTTACTGCAGGGTTGAATCATCCTAGTTTCTGCTTGCCTTGTCACGTTTGGCCCCCGTGCGCGTCTGTCCAGGCCTCATCACACGACAATGGCGCTAGCTGGGCTGACATCTCACCGCAGTGCTAAGGGCTTCTGATGTCCGTGACGCTGGAAGTGACCTGTCTCTCACTCCTCAAAGCACTGACATCATCAAAGAGGGACACATTTCTGCCCTGTGGGCTATTAATTGCCAAGTATGGTATGAGCTACATTTTTATTCATGCCATTTCCAGATTAGAAGGGAAAGGAGACATGGGAGTTTCATATCTTTGTCTTTTCTTTTTTGCGTTATCAAAGACATATTCCAACTGACTACAGATTTTGAGTCCTTTCTGTGTAGTTTGTATCCTGCCATCTCCTCACTTGGTATTCTATGGCTGTTGTTGGAGAGAGGTACCACATCAGCACTATTCCCTTCAGAGCTTTCCCTCACAGGGGAGCCTCTGCTTCCCCACACAATCCCCCTCGAACGACAGGCCTTAGATCACACAGATGCATATGCTAACATGTGCACACACTTCTTGCAGCAGAACCTTCATCTTTGATTCAAAACTGCACACACACAAAAGCCCCAGCATCCTCCATGGTGGAAAATTGAGTCGTGGTCCTTCTGCTTGTGTAAACTGACAGACAAACCAAGCTAAAAACTGAATCAAAATGTCCCTGCAGTGCTGTGAAAAAGTATTTGGCCCCCACCTCCTCTCTTTTTTTTTGTTTTTGTTTTTAGATTATCTGAATCGGTGTGACCAACAAAAAAAAAAAAAAACTCAGGAAGGGGGCAAATACTTTTTGACAGCACTGCATATTGGGAGTGTGTGGGCATGAGCAGTAGCACAGTGTGATTCCATAACAAGCACATGCAAATCAATTCAAACCAACCCCGGGCTCATTAAATAAAACATTGGAGTAAGGACAAAAGCCTGCTTCTACTGAAACCTTGCATATTCCTAATGAGCACTCTTTCCTAATGTGGAGTAGAAAGATGTTATGCAGGGTGACATTATGTGGTTGGGTGCTTCCTGGGTGTGTGCTGTTGTTTTGCAGACTCCAAGCAGGGTGTAGTTCAAGGTGGTTTTTGGATTTGTATTTTGAAGAGGGAAGATTTTTGTCAGTTAATTTGACTCTGTGGGTCCTGAGTATTTCTCTGTTACAAATAAATGATTTCACCAGTAATGATCTAAATTGTTGCAGCCTTTTTGCAATTTGTTCAGCAATTTATCAGTTATAGCCTGAGGCACAAAACTTGGTTGCACCCAAAAATATTCTGCAGTGACATAAATGTGTAACTGTAAAACAGAAACTGTACACAGCAACTTTTAAACACCTCAGTCACAGCACATAGAAATACGTGAAGGATAACTAAGCTTCAATGAAGAATTAAAATTTTAATTATTTTAAAAATAATAAGTGTAGAGTGACCTGTCGTCAGTGAATGAAACAGAATAAATACAGTTATAAATACAGGAGAAATGAAATTCTGGTGAATCGCACTGGGCCGTCTCTAATGTAGTGTTAGATTTATTTCATTAATTAAGGTAATGGAATTTTATTATGAATGTATTTCAGTACACACACATCATAACTGATAAATGATCAAAGAAAGCTAATTCAGTGGTGCACCTACATGGTGAGCCACAGGAAACTTTAATCATGCTGTATTAAAGAGACAACCTCACTGATTTTTCACTTTACATCTGGAGGAGTTCATATGATGTCCTCTACATGTCATAATCTAAAGTCAATAAAGTTTTAGCAGTTCAAATCAAAAACATCCTCTGGAGGAGATGATGGCTTCATGTACTCTTCAGACTAAAATTGCCCCTTAAGGTTTTTTTTTTTGTCTAAATCTCACGGACTGGTCCGAGTATTTGACTCGGTTCACTTTAATCTTGTTTTTACTTGAACACCACCAGGGTGCTTGTAACATACTCTCGAGGAAGAGATGCTTCCACTGATCTTGGTGATCCCCAGTCAGCAGAGCAGGCCGTGGGGAGAGAAAAGTAAAAGAGAGCCCATTTAGATCAGGCCGTGCTGATCCATCGCCCAAAGTGACGAGTGAGAGATCTGCAGAGGGGACTGGGGCTGTGACAGGCAGTGTTCATTAAAGCCCCAGCCTCAGCTGTAGAGTCCAATCAAGGGTCTCCACACATAAGCACCCTCAAACTCTAAAGCTCTCTAACACACGTGCACGCACGCGCGCGCACACACACGGCTATCCAAGCAATGAGACAGGCGTGGGCACTGATGGCTTCACTGCCTCAATTGATAGGTGCTTAGAGGGGAGTGAAAAAGAAGAGGTGGAGATACGGGGCTAGTGAGACAGCACGAGAGAGAGAGATATGCAGCGGCAGGTCTGCTTTGACGATGACTTTCTGATAGCCTGAGCTTAGCGCCACTTCTGCCCAACATGCAAATCCATTATCTTAACCCACATGCTGCCCTGCTATTTCCATTAGATGCTCTAGTCCTAGCTCTAAGATTTTTAAGCTGTCTCCAGATAAACTTACAGGCATAATAAAGCTTCCTCACGTCCAGGTGCTGAGTTATTCTGGTACAAAACTGTGTTATATTTTACAGATATTAGGCTTTTAGCCAGTGCTTTTATCCAGAGTGAGTCACTTGGGGGCAACAATAGAATTAGTTTGTAGTCGTAAACTGCCAACATTAGAGGGAACCGGTTTTATATAAATATCAGTCTTTTCAAGGAACTGGCAAAGCTGGATTGTGGCAGAATGTCATCATGAATCTACTGCTGCTGCTGTGTGACAGACTTGGCAAGGCACAGAGCAGTGTCTGTCACAGTACCGTGTCTGTTTGTACTGTCATTCAAATGTTTACCTCCCAAACATCCGTCTGAAATGTAATCAGCAATGTGGGCATTGATTGTAAGACTGTTTGGTGGCGTGATTGGCTCAAACGGCGGACAAACGGGCAAAGTGCCTGCAAGCATTTTCTTTAGATAAAACAACAAATGCTGACTGGGTGTGTTGTCCCTGATCTGTCCTTGACCCAGGTGGTAGGGAAGACGGTGAGGAAACAAAACGAAGAAAGGGTACATGGGGTGTTCAGGGAACAGTCAGGTAAAAATTCCAGTTCAGTTTATATATTTTTCTGCTTTGAGTGAGTCCTTTTTGTTCATTTTGTTTATGGTATCTACTATTTGGCATCACAATCTATATAAATATCACAAAGTGCCACAATGCCACTGAACTCAAGTATTACTTATATAAACTACGCTCTCTTTTTGTCTACCATAAGAGGTTCTGTTTAAAAGAAAGAAGCTGAAAAAGGAAGAAAGAGACTTCCTCCTGTCTCATTTCAGTTCTTATAAACAGAAACTGGAGTTTATCTCAAAATGTGCACATTTATAGTCTGATGGATTAGTGGATTACTCAGTTTCAAACTCTCTGGTGTTGTTTTCTTTCAGAATTGAAATTAAATAACGCTACCTTACAAAACATATGTTTANNNNATATATAATTTCTTATTGACAGAAAATGTTAAATATAAGCCAGCCCTCCAATTATGCAGGATTTGTCCTTTTAGGCAAGTGTGACATTCCCTGGAGAGCACTTAAGCAAAAATAGTTCCAATACCAGTCACATCACTGTCTTCTGAAAAAAAGATTTTCAGGTGTCTAATTAGTGATATTGATATTAATAGCCGTCATTAAGTCCTGTTTGCTGGATTGAAACAGTTATGCGTTCACATTCTTTCAAAGGGCTTAGTGACATGTACCAGTTAAGATTTTCTTGCTCTGCCTTCCTCTGATTTGTTTTTCTTCTGAAGGGTCTGTGTGTGTGTGTCTGTGTGTGTAATCTCATGGGACCACAGGAAGGAAAAAAACAGTCAGTCTCATTAGATAAGCGTGTGTGTTTGTGTGTGTTTGTGTGGGGGGGTTGAGTGACTGCTGAGCATGTTACATCCAACATGACTGTTTCAGTCAGCACTCCCCTCTGTGTGTGTCCCTTTCAGAAGTTGGGAATGAGAAACAGGTTTTGCTCCATCAGGAGTGCAGAGTCGAGCAGGGTAATGAATTCCAGGAGGCTGAGCATGCTAACGAGTTCATTATTCCAGCTTGGTTTAGGACTTATTACCATTTTGCATCCAAAGTCATTCAAGACTGTGTCGCTCTTGTCAAATTAAGCCAAGTGTGAATTCAGATAAATATTTGCATAAGCACGAGGTGAGCCTCAGTGACAGCCAGGGATGGCCACGCTGCATTTTTTTTAACACTCTCACTCGTGGTGGTTTGCAGAGATCCACATGTAGGAACAGATCCTGGATGTCTGAAGGGGGGCGTACAGGTCCTGGACCTGATGATGAGAACATGTCTGAGGCCTGATGTAAACTTGTGATAACCCTCCTTTCATGCTAGTCTGCTTTCTACTTCCCAACTTGCTCTTTCTTTATCACTTTTTCTCTGTCATTTTCATATTTTTGCATGAGATTGAATATGGCATGATCCTAATAAGCAGCCACGCGCAGACTCTACATCAGATAAGCAGACTCATTTAGGTCTCAGAAGAACATCATTAATTATGAAGAGAACAGGCCCCTTTAGTTCTGTGTTGGTGCACTTATTCCCTGACTTGTCTGAGTGTATGGTTATGATGGTGAATGTGCAAATGTCTCCACTGCAAGCATCAGAGCTCTACTATGCATCATTTAATTCTTTTCAGAAGTTGTCTTATCAGTTTTATTGAAAATATGTATTCAAGTACGTCCCAGCCGGCCTTAAGGGAGAGAGGGACAGAGAGAGATTGACTCTAATAAACTACTGATTTATCACCTTCACCTAGCAAAATTCTGAGTATTGAGCAAGATAACAGCTAAAACTGTTGCATTTTAGTCTTGTTCACATCAGGATCTTCAAGCAAAACATCTTCAGAGCCTTGCAGGTTTTGCTAAAATTGTATTACAGTCCTCTATGTGTACTCCTTAATAGAAACTTCATTATTGTTTAAAATAGCATAGTTAACAACATTTCTGCTTATGTGAGACGTTCTGTGTCAGTCACATACATTTGTAAGAATGTCCCAGTTTTTCCCCCCAGTTTAATATTGTGTGATCTGATCTTATGTTTACCTTTAGCACACAGTAAACACTGCTGCTTCAGTGCTAACTATGTCTTTGTTACTCGAGAGTTGCTGTTTTCTTTTAATGCTTCTACTTGTCTATCTTTACTACAAAAAAATAAAATCTACAAAAAACGTGTTAAAATAAAACAGTATCCATTAGGGACTCATTTTGTTGCACGAGCATGGTGGTCGACTCAAGTAATGTAAGTAATATCTCCTCTCTGCTTCACTCCACTGTGCATGTGTCTGTGAGCAGCCCACCCCTCTCGCCACTGCTCTACACAGATGGCAGGGTAAGAAGAGGCACTCTGCAGGAGAGGAGGGGTAGAAGTTGAGGTCATCAGGTTACCCAATAACTGTGGTAGAACAGTAAAAACAAAATAAAGATCTGCATTTGATTGACTTTATTAGACTATATTGATCCATGACTATGTCCATATCAGCTCTGATGTGCTCCTTAGGATCAGCTTGGGACATCTCTACAAAAAGTGGAAAATGATCCATTACCACAGTGTTGACACTGTGTATTATGAGTCTCCACCCAGTGGTATTTATCACAGAGAGCCTTTGTTGTCTGCAATAAATAGACATATTACTGGGAGTCCAGAGTTCAGCCCACACTACCAGCTAGCCACAGGCACGGGCTCAGTCTTTGAGAGAAAAATATGTTCACTGCCTGAGAATTTGGACGGAAACACCACAAATCAGTTGATATATGAAATCTTGGTTCCATTATTCAAAAAATGCAGACGGTTAGCAAAGTAATGTGAGAACAAGACATCTTGGCTGAGTGTAAATGTTACTGTATCATGAACGCAACTGAAGCAAAACATTTCCTAACTGAGAAAAACACCTGCTTAACAAAATGTGTGTTAGTGTCAGATATGTACCCCTTAATGTTCTTATGTCTCAGTAAATTAACTGTAAATTAAGTTTGTAGTGGTTCATGCTTTTCTAATTGTTCTGTTAAGTGCCTTTTATGCATTTGTCATTTTTAGCAGTTGACTAAACCCTGGCACATTTGATGTACAGTGCTGTGAAAATATTTTTTTTTTTTGCATATTTGTCGCTGCTTTTTTCCCTTAATAAATGAAATCATCAGACGAAAACTGCATTTTATATTTAGTAGGTTATCTTTGTGTAATTTTAAATTAGTTTGATGATCTGAATCATTTAAGTGTGACAAATATGCAAAAAAATATTAGGAGCACAGCACTGTTTACTGATGTTGCTAACGATATTGATTAATGTGCACTGTCTCATAAATAAAGAATTAAACAAATGTATTACCTATTAGTTGTGAGTTAACATATTTATTACGTATTTAGAAATTCAAGCAAAGTTTGAAAATGTTGAGGTAAGCATACCCAGATAGGCTTATATTCTGGCTTGTGCACATGATGAGTCAACATTTAGAAAAAGGGCTACAAGCCCAAAAACCTCCTTGTAATTTGTGTTTTGTTAACATAATCACATACACAGCAGATCATCTGTAAAGTTGTGTTTACAACCAGTGCGTTTGATTGACTCCAGTATTTATTAATATTTTTCTAATTCACACATCTGCCCTGAAATTCCCAGAGTGTCTCCGCAACTGCTTCTCTCTGTAGATGTGACAGAGGACTGTGTATTTCATTTGAATAGCATACCACTGGCACCATTGGGATTTGTAAACTTGAAATCACAAAAAGCTATTTTTTTTTTCTTCTCAGAAACATGAAACTTGGAAAGAAATAATAATCTGCCAGATTTCTGCAGGGCGAATATTTAGTTGCTAGGCAACAGTTGTTGGCATTCGACAGGAACCCTCAATGAAGGAGATGGTGAGAGAGGCGGGTGAGTCGGGGTGCGTTTGTGGCAAAATGGAAACGTGAGTGAATTGAAATAAGTTGTATGGACAAAACGGCAATTTCCCCAGGCCTGAAGTGACTATGTTGTTTTGACAAATTGGCCCACATGCAGGACAGTTGTTTACCAAACCAAGGCCATTTCAACAGCGTGGCTCGCCATTATTGCAGCCATTTTAGAGAACGCTCTGAACTTTAAAATCTTTTTTCTTTAACATTCAATTTTTAAGGTGCTGTAAAGCTGTTGTGCATTTAACTATTTTGATTGCCCAAATGTTGGGGCATTTGTCAATGTTTTTATTGTCACACAGGGTCTTTAACGTATGTTTCTCACAACCAAAACCCCCCAGCAGCTGTGTCCATCCTTGTGTTCACCACCTCTGTTTTTCTCTGTTGTTATATATAGCTTGTTATAGCCATTACAATCCTCTCTTCGCCTTCTGGCAACAAGCGGAGAAGTCCATGACACTGATGCAGGATTTTCTTAACATGGTTCCCCATCTGAGCCCATTTTCTTCGTCAGATTGGGAGTTTGGATATTTATAATCTTGGGGCACCAGCTAATGGTATTTGCAGAGCAAAATCAGTTTAGTGCATGTTTTCCATAATGGCTTTGACTGCGTGGCATCGCCACTGGCTCTGTCTTGAATGGTGGAAGGATGGCTCTAATTTGGGCTAATGGGTGACTCAGCCGTCATCATCATGTGTCCCTCAGTGGGCTGCAGATGGCTGGTGAGCCATGGGTGCAGTAGAGCCACTGTTACACATACACAAAGACACACACCACACAATGCATCAAGTCAGTGACACATGCAGCCAATACTGACATTTGTAGAGGCAAATGTCGAGAGTGGGGGGTGTGGTGAGGAGAAATGAGAGTTGCTCAGCTATAGTTGCACAAAACTCTGAGGAAGAGGTTAATTAGTGGCCAAGCTAATCAAATCATTTGTCATCTGATTAGATTAAAGCACTGAACCTGCCCATGGGCAATCGTCTAGGGAGGTGGCTGCAACTGGGTGAGGCACAGGTATTGGATAGCTGTGAAAATGATAATGTGTGGTAAGCGACAGCTCGCTGTTGTTCAAACTATTTATCTGCGCATGCTTGAAAGTAGAGGTTAGGCGAGGGACTCACGGTGGCAACAGGAACACAAGGTATAGGTGCAAGGCAGACAGTTTGACAGGGATGCCAGCCCTGTGTGCTTGGTTGTGTGAGGTGGAAGGGTATCATGCTGGATCTCTGATGGGGCAGTGCTGCAGTGGCTAGTTTACATTCCACAGAGTCTTTTAAGCCTCATCATCCTCTGCTCTGCTTTGACATGTACACACACATATGTTGATGTATTTGCAACTTCTCAAATATAATAAAATATCTCTACCTCCATCACTATCTATACCACCAAGGCTATTTGGTCTCAAATTTATTTGGTATCAAATCAGCTATGAATGCTGTAAACAAACCACCTCATCTGTACCACCTTATCCCCCTTCCCTCTCCCATACCTGAGTAACCTTTGCAACAGCATTCATTGCAGTGGAGGTGGGGTAGTGGAGGGAGGTTAGGTGAAGGGAGGGTGCATCAAGGGTGAGTTAGTCCCATGATAGGAGTCAGCCAGTTTACAACTGTACAGAAGAGCATAGGCTTGACTGCTCCAACACCCCCAACCCCCTGCCCTAGAGACCCATTACCAGTGGTCAGAGCTCTGGTCTCAGTGCAGCTGCACTGCACAAGTCTCTGAGTGCAACCTGCCAAAGATCAGCCACATGACCTGAGTACATATGGGTGTAAAACCAGTATTGTGGGAAGGTAACTGGTGTTTACAGTATATCATCATGTATGACGTACTGAAGGAAAGAGGAGACTGAGCTGGTTGCAGATTTTGCATTTCAATATTGATTTGAATTTGGCAGCTGCCCCAGATAAATGAAGTAAATTTTGTTTTTATATTTAATTTGGCTGCTGTGATGCACTTTACTGGTATTCATGCCTGGTATTTTTCAAAGATCTGCAACTTGCGGCTTCATTTTAAGTGTTGCAGTGGTTCATTCATTTTATTGTGAGTCATGTTGTGAGTTATAACTTTGCAGTGATATGTTTCGGTGTCTTTAGTTATCACTTCTAGTTCAGCACTATTTGAACCATGTTAAATACACAAAGGTCAGATCACTTTTTTCATGTAGTGTTTGTGATTTTAGGCAGCAGCTGCTGTATGTTGACACAGCTACATTACAATAGATTTGCAGTACTTACTGCATTACGTTGTGAAGCCTAAAGTGTTGAGTAATTATTTTTAGACTGTTACAGAGATGCTGATCCAGCTATGCAATAAATCTTGACTTTGCTGTTATAATGTAGGGTGCTGCTTTAATTTTGACCAGTAGAAAAGAAACACTGCACACTGCAAAACAGTGCTAAGGTGTTTTCAAATAAAAAATCACGAAAAACTGAACAGTGACCACCGCCACCCTGTACTGCAGCCTCAGAAATCACCGTAGAGTTGAGTCAACACATTTCTGCTACAGTGTCAAGAAAAACATTATTATAACACACATAACTATATATTGCAAGAGTATTGCACGGGGTTGCATTAGACATTACCTACTGTATAGCATTTACTCCACCTATTGTATGGAGACAGCTGTCACTAAGTACTTGTATTCAATACAGTAATAATATTTTAACTACAGCCTTTATGAAATGCTTTGGAGATAACTGACTGTGGCGTATCTTTGTTTCACAAAGCTGACGACGATCAGTTGGGAGTATAATAGTCCAGTAAATTTGCCTGAGCAAGTGAGGTAACACTAGTGTCATTAGCTTATAATAGAGTGAGAGACTTTTGTTGCTGCACAAAGATGAGATATTGAGCTGACTAAATGAAATGTCAACAGAAATGCTGCCAAAATACAGCCCACTTCAATATGAACACACAAGTGAAAATTGATTAAAACAACTGTCAAACAAGTGGTGGGCTGATGATTTAAGAGTGTTATACAAGTCATTAATAAAGATATCCCACGCTACCATCCCTCGTCACTGAAAGTGACTGCCAACTATTGGGAAAAAGTACATATACCACATGTTAGTGGGTCTTTAAAAAGCAGAAAGTGCCTCTGCAGTGTGTGTTTAGGATGACATACTGTATATGTTTGTGAGTATGTAAGCCATGAAAACTTGAGTATGCATGGGGTCCATAAGTCCTGCCTTTGCTCCATGTTGCCCCCGGGTCTGATTGAGTCTTTTGCAGTCAATTAAAGTTAAATATGATAGAAGCATATAAGCATCCAGCAGAGCACACATGTAGATGCCACTGAAGACATGCATGTATAGATATACACCCACATGCATCATGTATATGTGTAAAGATAATCCAAAGCAGTGACATGTGACAGGTTCCGTACATAATGTTCCTTCCTTCCTACCCCTGTAGTCCCACAGTGCCTAGTTGAAAGCACCTGTATCCCAGTATGGACATCTTTTTTTTCCGATGGAGACAGCATATAATGAGAAAGCAACGTTATAGGTCCAGCAGGAGCCTGTGCCTCTGTGCTGCTGCTGCTGTTACCACAGTTACCCGTGAGGTCTTTCTCTTTGTTAGTTAAGGGGAAGAGCAGCCACAGACGTCCCTCGCTCTCTGCTTGTTAGCCAGCAGTAATGACTAGGCTGTGGGGAGCCAGGCAACCAGGCCAAGACGCTGGCAGCCCGTTCCCCTCTGCTGGCCCTCAGCTCACCGACAGGAAAGGGAACAGAAGCAGACACCACAGAGGACACACTGGGAGGATCAGATCCGACAGACTGAGGAGGCAAGAAGGGAGCGTAGGGGGAGGATATTTCTACCTCCGGACAGACTCAGACCAAACTAGACTATTACCAATACACAAACACAAGCACATGGGATCCAACTAGCACCCTGCCTGTTCACGGAGCTGGCATTAGATCAATGCTAGCTGAACAAAACTAAGATCAATGCATACTACAAAAATGTGCCTTGTTGGTTTATGTGGTTCTCCAGGATCATGTATTCACAGAGACGCGATTAGAATTTCTAAGCCATGCGGCTGAATTACAGAGCTTTGTAATAGGCAACATGTTTGCTGAAGATCTTCCACCACAATCAAATAAGATTCACTTTTATCTTAAGATACAAAATAAAATAAAAACAAGCCCTGCCTGTAGTGTTTTAAAACATGAAAGAATTTTTCGAATGCGTTTCACAGTTGAGTTGTTTCTCTGATCTCAGTTCTTTTTTGTTGACAAATTTGTCTATCATAAGTGATCTATACCCATATTTTTTGTTTGTGTAACTCATGGGCATATTAATAATTCAGAAGCAGACACACAAGTCATTTGTGTTACGAGCCCATGTAGCAGCAATAACATGTAATGGCCTGTTTGTCACCATGCCCAGTGCATGGCCCCAGTCATGTTGCAATATATATGCGTTCTATGACTAATCATTTACTTGGTATTGCACATTCAGGGCCTGTTAACAGTATGAGGAACAGAATCTAGAGGACTCAAATGCAGTTTTTATCAGCCTGCGTTTTGGTTTGCAGAGTTGAAGATTAAACCATCAATGCTGCCTGGGGGCCGGATTAGATGTTGAGGAAGCATTTCGTTGCTTGGCTTGGTTTGTATTGATAAGTTGCGGCAGGGAAGTAGTCAAGAGCCAGTGCAAGAGAGCTGGGAAAGGCGTACAAAGATGGGCACAGGCACGGCTTATTTTAGTAGTTTACTTCAAGTTAAATGCATAAAATGAAGTATGTACTAGAAAAGATGGCAGTTTTTGTCATTATTATTGTTATTTTTACCATCTAGTGTCTCAGCCCAGGGCCATAGTCTCCATCCCTTTTGGTGGATTGCGGATTGAGGGCAATGTTGTGTGAAGACTGATAAACAACATCTGCAGCAGTGGCAACTAGGCACTCCCTCTGTGCCTCGTTCTCCTGCCAAGTCCGCCTACGTTCCCTCTCATCTGCTCAGGCCATCATCCCCTCTTCCCCTTCCTCGCTGTTTCTACTGTTGTTGCCTTCAAGGAGACCCATCTTTCATCTGGACTGTTGACTTAGCACAGGCCAGCCCAGCTGGTCTAGTGCTGTAGATTCACCTGAAGAGAACTCAGCTGACTGCAGTGCGAAACACAATAGGCAGTGCATTATTGATTATGTTTGTGATCTAACCTTGGTGCTTAGGAGTACCCCTCCTCCTCTTCCCCCTCTCCCTGTACACATACATAATTTCTGCAGCGAATAAGTGAATTTCTTTTCCACCCTTTAATGGAAAGTTGAGTGAACTAGAAGATAATTTCAATAACTCTGGATTTGCAATTCAAGTTCAGCTCTCTCTGTTTACCCAGTGGTAGATTCTCCAGTTCTGGGTTTGTCAAAGGTCAGCATGGCGAGCTGAGAGATATGCAGAGAAAGTCTGCACAAGAGCTAAAAGAGAGAGCTCCATTTTAAATAGATGCCATCAATCAGGGAAATGTCCTTCATTTGGCACGCGTCAGTCCTGGAGGGAGAAATGCATATTCAGCCTTGAACAATGAGTGTCAGTCACACCGCTTTCACCAGACACATGACAGCTGTGCGCAGTGGCTGGGTACACACCCAGAGAATACGAGCTGCATGCAAGTGAGAGGGTGAAAGCACAATTATTGTAAAGGGGAACTGAATAAGCATTTCGGTGCCTTCCCCAGGGGAAGATTGATGGACTTCCCTGTGCTGTCTAGACTCGTATCAGCACTAGTTATAAAGACAACAGACAAGACATACATGTAATAATACATGTATATACTGTTTATAACGTTAGTGTGCGACATTGCTGACTCGTAGTGCCCTAGAGCATGGTAAAAGAGGCAGAGTTGATCTTGAGCTGCAGGATGTCTCAAGTGATCCTCACAACTGGAGTGTGGGGAATGTATTGTTAGTGAGTTATTAAAACAAGGATGCAGCTGCCCGCAGCTGGATCACAATGTTCTGCCAGTGAAGTGTTTAGTCTCTACCTTCGCTTTCAGATTTTAAAAATACACGTTGTGTAAACACCTACTTTGGTTTTACCAAGTATTAATAAGGCCTCAGCTGTGCTTGTACTGGATAAAGGGAAGGACTAGAAATAAATTTGTGGCTGTGCATCATTTCTATTTCTCTTTTTTTTTTTTTGTGAAAGGTAGTGTTAGTAGATAGTGTTTGTAGGTGTGATTGTATCAGCTCAGTGTTAACATTGGCTGGCATGCTGTGTATTGAGTTTTTTCATCTGCTGGTAGATAATGTGATTTTGAGCAACAGGTTCTGCGTAGTGTCAGGGTGTGTGGAGAATAGAGATGCGGCGGCTGTTTTC
This sequence comes from Ctenopoma kingsleyae, assembly GCA_032353495.1. Classification (NCBI taxonomy): domain Eukaryota; kingdom Metazoa; phylum Chordata; class Actinopteri; order Anabantiformes; family Anabantidae; genus Ctenopoma; species Ctenopoma kingsleyae. The sequence continues at coordinate 13,873,055 of JAUBNQ010000016.1, read as the reverse complement.
TCAGATTCCGTTAATAGAGGTCAGGGAAGACACGGTGCCAGTCTCCTCTTTAATCGCATTTAGGAAACTTCACCCCCTAGAGGTGAGCCAGGGTTTGTTTGTCTTTTACTGTCCTTTGGAGGAATGCAGAATCGAACCATTTAGGGCCAAGCCTGAATGACTACACTAAAAAACAAGCCTATGTTTATGGAGAGCCAGAGAGGGAATGTTTGCACTGTAGCCTGTAATTGTCTGTTTTATTATGCTAACAACCAATGTTATATCCGAGTTGAGCAAGTCAAGGCTGAATGTAGTGGATGTGATTAGTCTCTCCAGCAAAGCAAAAACCCTTCAGTCTGGTGACAGGGCTGATTTACTGCAACACTAGAATAAACTCTTGTTGAATCGGCTGAGGAAAATAATTCCAAACTTCATTGCAGTGCTATATCTCGAAGGCCTACACATTGAATTTTTGCACTGTATCTATACATCAACTAAAAAAAGATGTACAAATAGGTCACATCAAGTGGAAGGAGTATCCAAGCGGAATATTATGGGCTGAGCACACACGGTGCCAGACGTAGAGCCAGAGTGGAAGAGACAGACAAGAAATCAGAACGAAAACAGATGAGTACGGACCTGAAGCAGAAAACACAACCTGACGGGCACGAGAAGTTCTGTCAGTGTGGCTTATATTGTGGCGCATGCAGGCCTCTGTGGTGGAGCAACAAGGAAAAAAAGCAGGACTCTTTAAAGAAAGATGGAGGAAAAGGAAAGAAAGGGTGGTCAGCATATGTTTCCAAATATATCATCTTAACTTGGACCATTGTGCTTGACTCTATTAACAGCTGCCCAATCTGCAACCAAACGTGGTTAATTCCAATCCTCCTCAAATCCCAAACATTGATAGGTATTTTCTCATCATTAAGTGAGAGTAAGAGTATTTTAACGTTTTCAAACAATCGTGACCCAAAGCAATTAAATGGAAAATTCACTTCAAGCTTAACCAAATCTGTTCTAGTCAGTTCCCAGTGGGTTTAGGTTTAAATGTCAAGCTCTAACAAAAATTTGTAAAGATGTGGGAGAGGAAATTGAGTTAAGGGGAAGCCAACAACCAGAATAAAGGAATAGGCACTGGAAGTGAGTTGAGAGCGGGACGGCAGAATAACCGCCAAATGCAGTCAGGCAGGAGCACTGCACAAAAACACCCATCTCAACTTGTGAATTATTAATCTCTTAGTCCACTTTAACATTTATTCATGCCAGTTGCCAGTCCATCACAGGGCCATTACAGACAGAGCAATGGATGCAGCTGTGGGCAATTCTGAGTTTTCATTTCATCTCACATGCATGTGTTAGGAGTATAGGAGGAAGCTGGAGCACCTGGAGGAAACTCAAAGGGACGAGCAAACATGGAGAGTGAACTTGATGCAGAAAAGACCAGAGCTGAGAGTCTAGGAGGACTTCTTGCTCTGTGGTGGCATCCTGACTATGGCTGAACCAAACAGCCATTTGTAGCATCTGCAGCTTTGTCTTAAAATGCATGATTTTCTATAAAATGGGTGACATTTTGAAACATAGAGAAGACGAAGGCCTTTGTTTGAACAAATGTTTAGGAAGTTATCTCTCAAATTATCTCCTGCAGCTGCCAGATATTTCTTCCCTTCTTTCTTGGAAAATGCATGATTTTAAAACATGAACAGAGGCTAAATAAATATATCACTTGTTACTGCTGAAGTGTTTTCACAGTGTGGGGATTTAAGGTCATAGAGCAAAGTAGCTATGGGTTGAAGACAAGAGAATGGAGGTAATGTAGCAGAGTGATGAATCGGTGGGAGCTGTGTGTTACTGCTGTTTATAGAACTCCTTCTCTGTATTAGTCAGGACTTGAGCCCCTCGGGGAACACTCTTCATCTCTTCCTCTGTTTCTCTGTCTGCAGTCGCCATCTTTTTTCCTATTACCACCTCCCTCGTTCACACTTCTCCTACCACATTGCTTTTTTATTTTTCCCCTGTCTTTTTTATGACTTTTTTTTTTTTGGTGTTCTTGCTGTCTTAGCATTCTTATACTGTTTACTTTCCCCTCTTCCTCATCTTCTTCTTTCTGTGCTGCTGCCACAGCCCTCCTCATCTTTTCTCTCCACTAGCCATTGCTTTATCAGGAGTGGGCACTTTGGCTTGTGGCGGAGGGCATGGGGCTGTTTTTGCCCTGTTGCTTAAGATGAGTGAGATTCCCTGTGTCCAGGAGGTGGGGATCACTTCATATAGTGTTTAAAACATAACTTATTGCACAGGGGACAGGCATGCCCCCCCTGTTCTCATCAATCTTCACTTTTATTGGGAGATTGCGATAGGAGATCAGGACAATTTTTCTCACTGTCTTTCTCTTTGACTGTTGTTCCCCAGCGGCTGTCTTCGGACGCATTCCTTCTCTGTCTCTTCTCACTGGGGTGTCATCTCTGATTTTCTCCCTTTACTTTCTTGCCAGAGTTGTCACTTAGACTGTGGTTACACTTTAGGCCATTTCAGTCAGATGTTTTTTTTTAATACCTGATCAAAAAGAGTGTTCCATTGGTTCACAGAACTGTGTACCCACATTTAACCTGGACTTGTCTGTCATATCTGCTGAGGGTTTATTAACTGAAATACTCTATTTAGAACATGTTTTCTTTTCTTTCTTTTTATGTTGCTCCCATTGTGAACTGAAGCAGATTTACATAGAATTGTAATCACAATGTGAGCCTGACCACTTCCAAGTCTTGTTTCAAAGGTCTGATTGTAATCTGAGCAAAATCCATATTAAGTGGATCCAGGCGTATCATATTATGCGTCACCGCATATTCTGATGATAAAAATCACACAATTTAGCACAGTGTAACAGTAGCTGTTCTTTCTCTCTCTCCTTCTCTCTGTCCTCTTTATTCCTCCTTCTCTCCTCCCTTGCTGGCTGCTGATTTTCTTCTATTATCTCCTGCTCTCACTCCCTCGTTTCTCTTGTGTATCCAGTCACTCATTAGGTCACTGTAAGTGACTGAATGAAGGTTGGCATCCCCTGAATGGGGTCACCACAAGCCCCTCCACCTTCCCTCGTTGCGCCCACCTCTCTAGCTCGTCCCTGTCAGTGCGGGCCATGAAAGGTCGGCTGTCATTGGGACTCATTACGAGGAAGAGAAACTGGAAGAGACAGGAAGTGTGTGTGTGTGTGTGTGTGTGTGTGTGTGTGTGTGTGTGTGTGTGTGTGTGTGTGTGTGTGTGTGTGTGT
>JAUBNQ010000016.1:13853357-13869714 GCA_032353495.1 Ctenopoma kingsleyae | reverse complement strand
GTGTGTGTGTGTGTGTGTGTGTGTGTGTGTGTGTGTGTGTGTGTGTGTGTGTGTGTGTGTGTGTGTGTGTGTGTAGACCCAAGCAGTGATATAGCTGAAAGTAGATGGATAACTCAGACCTTTATCTTTCCATTTTCTGTGTCTTGCAAACACTGATAGTCAAGGTTGTTTGGGGCACACACTCAAAGGATTGTAATTCTTAATGCTGCTGTGCATAAAGTAAATGATCAATTTAGAATAATTCATAAGAATGAAATAATAATAATGAACAGACACTCTGACACCTGATGTCCTCTCTGCTCCAGGTGTGATACATGCAGGTCCTTGAGTGGCTTTCCCTCTTTCTCTTTTCAAGCATACACACACACACACACACACACACACACACGCATAACGTTGCTGGGCCAGTTCATCACCCTCACAGACACACAGATTTACTAAGCTGTCCTTGACCATGTCTGAGCCCCGAGATCCACCTTCACTCGTCAGGAGACAGATTGTGTCGGGCATGTGGTGCCTCCGCCCAGGTCCACGTTTTTATTTGAGCATAAAAAGTCATAAAAAGGAGGCATGATTGGTGCTTTTTTACTGCTAATCACATGTCCCTCCGTCCTAATTAAACTTGTTTGCACAAACTACCAGCTCAAACAAGACACACCCCTCTGCTGCACCAGGTCAGTGAGGTGGGTGTCCCATTGTGTTTGTCTATGTGGGTACCTGTCTTTGTGTCACTGTGTGAGTGCATGTGCACGTGTGAACGCGTGTGCATGTGTATCCTGCTGTCAGCGAATTCTACATAGAGATAACCTTGAAGGAGAGTCTGTGTGCTTAGCTCTGATACTGAATGCCAAGCTGCAGCAGGCTCAGCGGTTGTGTGGCTAGAACTTCAGTGAGACCTCTAGTCACTTCTATGGAACTTAATTCCAGAGTTGCAATGAGGTGCACTGCCTTCTGCACTCGAGTGAAGGTACTGCTCAAATAGTGGATGCTTGATGCTAAGAGTATGTCGCACAGTGAATATACAGCTCCGTTTGAATGGAGCTGACATATATTAGACTTTTAAACTTTCCAGTAACCTTCTCCAAATCTTTCCAAGTCTCTATTCGAGTCTGACCATTATGTTGGCAGGCCGACATTGGCTCATTGTGATTTATTTTATCGGCACAGCTGAATTAACATGTTAAGTGGTTCAGGCGTGATTTGTTTTAGTTGTGGGAATTAAATCACACATAACAACGTACATCACATGAGGAAAATATAGGAAAACAATAACTCCCCTTTCAGGACTTGTCAGCAAGATTTTCTTTTTTATTTACAGAGGCTTCAGAAAGTGCTATGAATATATGTATCTGTAAATGGATAAAATGAGGAAGACATGGCGACAAAGTGAAAAAATGTATTTATTGGTCAAATGTAACACATCTTCAAGTCTGAGTTTTCCTCATGACTAAACTAACTAAAAACTGTTTTATGTTTTCTTTATTATTTTCAGATCCGGCCTTTCCTAATTTAGACCTCTAACAAGAAGCATTCTGTGATATTTACCTATTTAACTGTTCTGCTATTTTTTCCGTATAATACTACTATATCTCCAAACATAATGGGCTAAGTGTAGTTTTTGAGAATTGTTCACCATGGTGGAAGAACATTTCTTTCACATTTCTTTTTTTATTTTACTTGAACTTCAACCTGAAAATTGTTACTTAAAGATTAAGTATTTAAGATTAAGTTAGGTTAGTTAACCTTCAAAAACATATTATTTGTTTGTAATAGCGAAACCTGAACTCTTCTCAGAGTGTTCAGCTCCCCAAATTTCCATAAACTATTCTAAGGTTACAAACCCAGCGTGCTTTATGTTTATGTTAATGATGGGCTTTTCCACTTGTATGTATTAAAACCCATAGCAGTTACTTTGAGCATCATGCCCTTTAGTCTTCCAGTTTGCCATCTACTGTATCTGTTTTCTTCTCTTTCCCCACACCAGGCTTTCTCGCTACCATTTAACCTAAGTTAATGGACTCCTGCACATTCAGCTTAGAAATGTTGTGAAATAAACAGCAGCTCATGAAATATTCACCACTCTCCTGTATGTGTGTGAATGTGTGTGCAGTCAGCCATACCCGACCAAGCCGGGTGACACATCCACTTACAGCCACACGCATGCATATAAAACACTGGGGTGCCCCTAAAAGCTGAGGGTGTCTCTGCATCTCGGCTCTGAGCCAGCTGAAAAGCAAAAGGGAACACTGAGAGTGGGAGCTGCTGAGTGAGTCAGGCGTTTGCTGATATTCACATTGATGGAAAAAAAAAAAATCACACACTCAAAATTTAATCGGAATGTTTTTGTTCCTAATAGCAGGAAACAAGGGAGCAAACATTTCAGGTTAAAATCCTTCCTGAAACATTTGTGTTTTCCCCTGTTGCTGCTGAAACTGGGGCAATACTTTAAGTGACATACCCTGAATCTTTTCTGTCTTTGTGGTCTTTATATTTGAACTACAGTCTGTCAACCTTGTGTGTCCAACACTAGTGTGATCCATCATCCTGGAATCTAGAGTAGAGGCTGGAAGGTCACTGGACTGAACCACTAGACAAGCTGAGATAATAACCAGAATAGCTGCTCAGTTGCCACTCGTAGGAGACTGTGGCTGCACCAGACAGCTATCAGGTGGAAATCAGTGTAACTTTATGGCTATAAAGAAGGTTTCCCAAGAACAGCATGCTCAGCGAAACATCCCTGGACAAATAATGGTTAAAAATCGCAGCCAGAGTTGGGGTTGATGTTTCTCGTGCTGCATTTTTTTGTAGTCTAACCACCTGCACTCTTCCCGTTCTACTATGCTCACAAAATGATATTGAGATGTCTCGAAGTGGTGATATGCTGGGATTTTTGACTGCATCAGCACAAATACATCTGCTGTCGACTCATAGGTCATATTTAGCATGTTTCTCCATCACTGTTCTAAACATGTCAACTGATTTACCTTGTTTCAGTGCTATTATACACTGTACCTGTGTGTTCCACAGACTCATGCATCATTTTCCTGCCATCACAATACATGCCATACTATGTCTCACATCTTGCTGCCTATTCCCTTAAGGGTTGCCCCTAGCAACACACACTAACACACTCTCCTGCACACAAAGATGAGAAGTGACATATTTATATATGGTATAGATGACGCTTCATTCCAGCTGTCCCTGATCTCGAGTGTTCGTGTTGTTGTATTACAAGGTGTCCTTAACCAAGCTCCATGCATAATTCATTGGTGGATGGCATCATGGTGCTTATTGCCTGGAGACCAGAGCCCACTGATAGATGACCTGCGCTATGGCCTGAGTCACGTTGAAGATTCAGCAGCAGGACTAAAATCAGGTCATCTCTATTAAATCTTTGGGATTCTGCACACTGCTTCTGCACAGGGCATTTTGTGACAGCGGTGACAGTCCGCCCCGCAGTGCCACATGTGCCACGCCTGCCTTTACCGGCTGAGCAGCTCTCTCAGTTGCCGTGACAGCAAGGTGAAGGGCATTGCGGGGCAGTGTTGACGTTTGAAACACAAGGTTGAGAGGAAAATTTGGGGAGCAAGTGTGGATGGTGCAGACAAGAGATTCTATTTGTGAAGAGTACAGACCCTCTTATTCCTTCCACTTATAAGGTAGGAGGAATGCATATTCCAAAGGAAGTCACATATTTCATAGGATATCTGAAACCTAGAAATCATGTTTCCACTTTGAGGGTGAGGGAGGAATAAGAAAAGCGGAATAAGAAAAGAGGCACCATGGTTAAAATTCCACTGTCAGCAGATCTGTCACATAGAAATGATTGTGCCACAGTTAGGTTCTTTTATTTATTTATCTAAGTGACATTATTATAATTTCCATTATTTATATAGCTCCTTGTTCGTGGTAACTTGATGGCAGATGTGAGGTTTGAGACAATGCATAAATTCCTCAGTGCTCAACTTATACTGGACTCCATCTCTGGAATATTACCCTTCATCAGAGGAATAGATTATAGTAGAGTATCATTTTCTTTTTAATTGGCCCACATTCTGCTGACACAAGACTCAGTAGATGTCTTGTCATTCTTTTAGTTATAAAACGGTGATTGAAAACCATCGAATGAGGGGCCGTGAATGTGTTTTTCATCTCCTTTGCCATTTCATCACAGCCAAGGCTAAGCTGAAAGGCATGTTGAACAGCAATCATAAAACCTTCTTCACTCATTTTCTGAAGCCATTGAATAGATAGGATAATTGTGCAGTTAGTAAAGATGGCTTTAATTATAAAATAGAATTAGCCAATAGTCCTTCAGGTTTTGAACCTTCTGAGTTGGAGAACATCTCTTTTACAGTGCTTATTAAATTCTGAGAGGTAACAGGTGCTGTTACCTAACCTCTGCAAACTGTGCGCTCCCAGTAATTTGACCAGAGAAGCCCTCTTCAACAACCTAGACAAATGTTAGGGTGAATTTGCTTTTGCTGTTAATGGCGCTACACTGTGTGACACAAGTATGACTACACTGCCATTTCCTACATTCAGAAGTCCCATTTATGACCTTCAGTGTGACGGATAAGTTTTCCTGTGTGCTTGGTCTTTTTATACCTGATCATACTGGTCTTTTTTCTTTTGACCTTGTAAAATGTTAACGTTGTATTTTAAGAATGTTAAAGTGGAACTCTAGTGATTTTACACACACTCACACTTTCATAAAGTTAGGGGACATGCAAAAGATACATTTAAAGGACGCTATTCAAAATCGAAGCAGTAGATGGTGCGATATGCTGATATGATAAGTGCCACAGAGTCAACCTTAAAAAAACAAAAGGATCCTACAATTCCCACAATGCAAGTCACAAGATTTTTTATTAGACCTTCCCTGCCTTTTAAATGACATTGTCTTGTTTATAACCCAGGATTTCTGTCAAATATTGTAATTTTCTTGTGTAACTCAAGATAAAACGGGCAACATCATCAGGGTTGTTTTCTCTGATTTTACACAGATCCCTTCAGAGCCACAGAGGACAGTATGCAGCTGCTTTCATAGGAATGCTCTGTGTAAGAAGTAAACTTACCTGGAAAACTGTAAAAGTGCTGTTGCAAATAAAACTGACTTGCTTTTACTGAATTTGTTGTAGTTACATAAAAAACACGTTAATTTTTTTTTTCTTTTACGTTTCTACTATTATGACTGATATTACTAAATAGCCAGTGTCTCGGGTAGGCTTTTAAGTGCAAAGATTCCATGTTAATTTCCCCAGAGTTCTGTTAATATACCAGTAATGTGTTAATGACTTGGTTTGACTTTAAAGCAGAACAACTAGCAAGAAGAAATTTCTCTTATCCTATTTGGCAGTGGGTGCTTTCCTCATCCAACGGTTTTATATTTATCAGTTTTAGTCTACTGAACACAAACCTCATTATGGCTCCTCAAACACAGTGACAAGGGATTTTGCAGCCTGCCTGTTACTAAAGTCCCAGTCCTGCATTAGCTGGTAGAGTGCTACCCTCTCGCAGCATTTATTTTCCATAATAAAACACAGCTCAGCACATCACTGTGCTGCATACATAAAGAGGAGCCACCCTTGTGTCAGCCCAGGTTAGTCACAACAGGCACACCGCAATGAAGGAACGTCTGCACACATTTCAGTAATCCCACATCATTCACTAAGAAGTGAAGGAGAGTAGTTTGCACTGCATTGTTTCAGTGATCTCAACTGTTGCGTACTGGGCAGTTCGCTTCAGTGAGCACATACAGTCTCTATGGTATTACAGCATGGCACCATTTATGTCCTACATATCAACCATGCTGCCACAATAAACATCATGTGCTACTGTTAACCTACTTTTGTGCTGCCAGGCAAACCCCAGCAGGAACACCTTTTCTCTGTCTTCAGCGCTCACAGGCAGAAACACCAGAGACACTGCGATATGTCAATCAACCCCACCACCACTCACATAAAGTCTAAGATACTTGGAGTTATTCCGGTATGCTCTCATACACTCAGAGATGATAGCACACACACCTGCCGGTTTTCATGCCATCACATGACTAGTTTCAGTTGCAAGGCTTTGTTGGGGAGTTTACAACAAAGGTTCCTTCATAAACTCGACACAAATACATCTCCGCCTCCCCCACTGCTTTGGGATAAAGGGAAGTAATGATCCAGGGATTTTTTGTTCCCCTCTGCTCAGCTGATCTCACCATTTCATCTTGACTCTGTTGTATTCTGTCACAGAGGCTATGGGGATGGAAGTGGACACTTGGGAAAGAACTTTGTAGGTTTAGGTCATGGGTTAGTAACACTCAGTCAGTGAGGGAGAAAGTGTTGGAGGTGAGTTGTGGTAGGCTGTGGTTGTTAATGTGGTGTGGAGTGTTAAAGAAATAAAAGATGCATTCTTGCTTGTACGTATGGACGTATGTCTGTCCATGTGTGTGTATGTGTCAGAAACTAGAGTGTGCATGAGCACAGGTGTATGTGTATAATGTGCAAGCAGGCAGGACGGGGAACGTGGAACATCCCCGTCCTGCCACGACAGCAATGCAGCAAAGCTTAGGGACTGCACATCACAGTGTAAATGCAAATTGCAGTGTCATGCTGATCAATCTTGCAGGCTGCTGAGACAGGGTTATGTCAGGACCAGTCAGCAGCATTCTGGTATCTTTCTCTGTTTGCCCTGTTCAAGCTCTTTCTATATGACTCCATAAGAGGCATGTCTGATGCTTTTCTACTATTTGTCAAGGTTACTTGCTGGCCTAACCTTTGAATGGTTTAAATTTGCTTGACTATGAAGCACATCAAATATTTGCAAGACAAAGCTTTGTGCAACTAACTCCCTCCTCTTTCTCCTCTACAGGATGCAGCTTTAATAAAAGAATCCTGTGGGAGTGGAAGGAAGCAGCAAGACAGTGTGGGACAACCTGGTCATCACGGAGCTGGGTAGAGGGGAGAAGACACCATTTTGAACCACACAGACTTCTGAGCATGGTAGCCATGCTTTAGCACGCACAGGAAAGTCAAGTTGATTGCAGGAGAAAGACCCACTGGTATTACTGAGCTACAAACACACGCATCTTGCTCTCATCCGTCATTTACTGTCTACCATCCCTGCAAAGATGCCAACCCCAAGATTGCCACTGTGGTGCTTGTGGTGACAGGGCACAGAGTGTGTGTGCACTTCCGGCAGGCAGGCCGGTGGGTTGGTGGGTGTACAGGCACACCAAGAGGCATTTCTCGGTGGGCGTGGTTGAACCATGCGGCCCTGGGCGGGTTCATGGCGTTGGATTACCCTGGTGCTGTTGGCCTGGGGCACACTCCTCTTCTACATCGGTGGTCACTTGGTGAGGGACAGCGAACACCCAGAACGGTCCAGCCGAGAGCTCTCTAAGATCCTAGCCAAGTTAGAGCGGCTCAAGCAGCAGAATGAAGACCTTCGGCGCATGGCTGAATCTCTCAGGTAACAACAAACTGAACTTTTTTCCTGAGGAATCCAAAGTTTAAGCAATTTCCTTAACTGGTAGCCGTTAACAGTCAACAGTTAGTCAATTGGTGTATGTGTCTGATACAGTGATCTGATACAGTGCTCTTTAATCAGACAGGTTCACCCATTTATGTTACCCATGTTCACTGTAACATCAGAGTAAATTAACAAACAAAACTTACTATTACTTTAATTTTAAATTAAAGCACACAATGACTTAATTTGAAATCACAGGACTTCCTTAGAGAGCAAACAGTAAATCAGACTAAACATGCTGTCTTTACTGTAGGGCAACAAACAACTGTAATGTTATCGATACTAATACCCCAACAGGCTGATTATATTCAGTTCAGTTCAGGAACTTAACATATTAAGAAAGCTTGTTGTTGTTTCTTTAGGTTTTATGAAATTTCTCTCAGCATCTGATTAAAGCAGCATCTTCTCTATGATAATGGTTGCTGCAATATTTCATCAAAAGTTGATCAGTGGTGTTTCTGTATGTGGCAGACAGACAGACAGAAGGACTGCCACACACTTGACCAGATTTTATTGTTTTATTTTGGCAGAGAATAGCACATTGTACGAGCCCGCTGAAGACTCAGCATGTTTCACACATTCAAGTTATGTGTAATAGAGAGACAGATGGTTCCATTCTCATCTCCGTACAGTAACAGTGTTACACATAAACACTGGATCTGTACATGGTTGTGTATGTCTGTGAGTGTGCATGCATTTGCAGGGACTACAGTAGTGTGTCCTGGTGTTTAGCATATTAACAGGGAGCTCAAGCTTCAGATGTTGCCATTGCTGCTCCTCTGTGATATTCCGATTCACTTTGATGCATGGCCCTCATCAGCGTACACGCACATAAAAACACTCCCGCATATGCTGCTTCAGACAGACAGTCCCTGATTAAATCCCTTGCTTTTGTAATTATTCAAAATTGGCTCCAAAACAAAGGTGGAATTCATGGCATAGAAAACAAGTGCAGCTTTCAGTCGACCAGTGTCCAGATGGGTCTCTGACACACTGCACGCTTGTTGCTTGTTATTGAGTTCGGTTGTTGATCTGGGACCATGGCCTCCACAGTTGTTTACTAGGGCAGCACTGCAAGCCACTCTAAGCTTCACCTAAGTATCCGTCACAGCAAGCCAAAAGCAGCCAATGTTGCTGAGGTTAAACTTTGCAAGCTACTGATAGCGATAGCAGGGGCTGGTTTGTCTTCTGTCCCATTTTTCACGTGTGTGTGTGTGTGTGTGTGTGTGTGTGTGTGTGTGTGTGTGTGTGCGTGTGCGTGTGCGTGTGCGTGTGCGTGTGCGTGTGCGTGTGCGTGTGCGTGTGCGTGTGCGTGTGTTGTGGTCAAATACAGGCCCGGGAGATAACGCTACCACTGCCTCATTCTGTAGTGTCTCTTATCCCTATATTAGTCCTAATAGATTCAGAGAGGCTGTTAGTGAGCTGCCAGTCATTGCTGCCACAGCCCCTCCCTTCTACATTCAACTCCTCATCCTTTTCCTTGTTTCACTCCTTCTACAGCTCCCTCCTTCTCTGCCTCACTACCAAACTGCTGACAGAAGCATGGCGCCAGGCCAAACCCTAGCCGGCAGTTGCCACTGACTGACTGACTATGTAACAACTCACTAGCTCACTGATCAACTAGCTAAAGGCATGCCTAACTCAATTCACTGTCTTACACGCCCTGCAGATTTGAACAAAAAACATGAATCTCTGAATGTTGTACAAGGCGGAGAGTTCAGTTCTTTGCGAGCACCTCACTGACAACAGATAATAAAGAAGGTTTTATCCAAAGCACCTAACCTTCACATTAATGCATTCATTTTTATGAGTGGCTTCGGAGAGATTTAAACCCATAAAACTGACATTATTACACATTTGTGTTGAGTTATTACTCCATAGAAACTCACTGCATTGAGATTGATTTATAGTTCAGTAGGATAGAATTTAACTTGGTTAGTGTCATCGCACCACCACAGGACTAGATGGATGTGTAATGCGTTATTGTGCAGTGCTATGCATTCATTATATATATATATATAAGATACTTTCATATATATATATATATATATATATATATGAAAGTATCTTGTTTACATTGTCTCATTCACTTTTGAGGTGAAGTGATGGAGAGTTTTTATGGATTATTGACTTTCTTGATTGAAAATTTTGTGTAGCATCCCTGAGAAAATACTTAGTTATTTAGCCTGCTCAGTGGATTCTTCTCACATTTGTCATCATATTTTCTCAACTTTTAAAATGAAATTGTCATGCAATATTAATTAATCTATCAATCAAGGATCCAAATTCGTGTCACCTGGCTGGCCGACATATTCAGGCCAGTGATTCGGTTAGTCAGACCATTCATGAGTGATTTGAGTGACAGGCAATGTGCCAACCTACCAATCGTCCAGCAGCATTAATGAGAGGTGAGCATGAGGTCGAGCAGCTCGGTCTGTCTGGCTCCGCCCTCTCTGCAGCTGTCAGTCACCTCAGGCACGATGCCATGACTCCTGTGGAGACAATGACACACACCAGCCTGATGGTGTGGCATCGCCAGGATAGAGGGGTGAGACTGACAGCTGGACTGAGCGATGAGGACCTGATCGATCCCCCAGGCATGCCAACAGAAGGATGGAGAGAGGGAGGGGGCGATGCAGAAGAGGAGGTTGGCGTGATGGATGCCGTGAGGATGGCACTAAGTTAAGAGCAACACGAAGAAAAGAGGGGGAAAAAGTCTGCTTGCTGCTGTCTGCTTTGTAGAAAATGTTGTTTCAGCCTACATCAGTATAATGCAGATGTTTGACATCATACCGTACCGTCAGAAACTAGGTGATAAAAGGCAATGAAGCAGCATTTTCGTGACTGATAAATTGCATAACACTGTTTAGGTTGACCCACATACTGTAAACGCTACTCGTCAGATGCAATCTGCAAGTTGAAACAAATGCACAGAATTATTTGCATATTCAAACCCATGTAACCCAGAAGTAGGACAGATAGAGAAGAGGGCAAGGATGAGACAAATTGTTTTTTCATGCTTCAGTGGAATTGTCTTTTAATGGAGCAGGCATCTGACCATTAGACCTCAATTACTCTTTTTCTGTGTGCCCTTGTTTATTTTTATAGTTTGCCTCCAGCAGCAGTAGCTTGTACATTCATATGGTACGTTTTGCATATGTCTGCCTCATTTGGCACAAAACTATAAAAACATACATGGTTTGTTGTGGTGAGGCCTGTCCCCTCATGATTAAGGAGAGAGGAAATATTTATCCTGAAATGCTGTTTTAACCCTGTGCGGCCCCACCAAATAGATGCTGCTGCTGCTGCTGCTGCTATCACATTTGAACTCACATCGACCCGAACGTCGCTCGGGCTCAGAGAGGGAAGGTCTACCACCGCTACACACTAACCCCATTGTAGGAGCTGTCTGTGGTCAAGACATCTCTGTCAAGTAGGGCTCAGAGCGAATCTGGTTGGCTCTGGATGTGCTGAGGCATTGAAACATGCAAGGCAAGAATGCACCATTCAGAATCTGTTTACTCGGAATGATACTATTTAAGTCAGTAGACATAACATGGATACAGCAAAGTGAAGGAGACACGGAGACGAGATTAACTGATGTGATACAATCCAGAAAAGTTTGAAAAACACAATAGCTACACCCATACAGCATTTTACTCTGTAAGTACAATATACTTCATATAGGAACTGCATTGTTCCTGTTATCATTTCTTCAAACTTCTTACAGATTATTTAAACCTGAGCAATGATAGCACATTTTGCTCAATTTATAGTGTTTACTTGCTTCCTTTTTCCCATTGCTACATTCCTGTGGTTTATTAGCTTGACTTACTGGAGTCAAGTGGTTTGGGATAACATACTGACTTCCCAGGAAAGACTGAAGGAAATCTTTGATCACAGCATTGCTTTGCGCGTGTATATATGCACAGCGCAAGAACAGTAAATCACAGTAAGTTGTTGCCTAATATGAAAACTAATTGTGTTCATGTTGTGCCCAATGGCCTACATCGCTTTTAAATCTTACATCCACATATGTAATATATGCATATGTATGGCTTCCCAGGTTACCACATAGGTTTTCTTTTGATATCAGCCATAATATGTTAAATCTTAACATGTAAATATGTGTATGCTGCAGTGCTGCCCACCATTCAAACAGCTCCACCCAGCGTTGATCATTGTGTGAACTGATGCTGATGGGGCTCATCACCCCTTCTTTCATAGCTCGTTTTTGACTCCAGCGTGTCTCCCTGAACTTTCCCATCCTACTTCCCCCAAGTCAGCATTTTCCTCGTCTGTTACTGCTCCTGTATCGTTCAATTAATACACTGTGGAATCCAGCTGCCTTGTCTAGTCTTGGCTTCAGATCCTCCAGAGATACTGTCAGGGATCATTTGTGTGTGCAGTGTTTGCCTCCTTCCTGTGTGTGTGTCTGTGAGTTTTGATACTGTTGAATGTTTGGATGTGTTTTGTATCTTTGTCTTTATTGGGGGTGTGTACTGCCTGCACTAGCGCTGCGTCTCAGCAATTTATGTTTCTTTGGAGCATTTTAGCTAACCTCCGTACCACGTCTCTGCTAATTATCCTGTGCTGGTCTGGCCTATTTCTTCTGCCTTGTTCTAGGAGATATTGTGTTGCTTTATGTTACAGTTTTAGCAGCTCTTAAAACCCCAGGGAAATGATGTCACTGAGAGAAATGGTCCTATTTCCTGTACAGTGGTGTAACTAGCAGGTTAAGGCTTGGCCTTTGGGAGATCTTTTTGAATAATGTTTGAACAGACTTAGCTGTGAGAATAGATACTAGAGTTCAGACTAGGAAAGGAAATGCACCTGGGTCTTGTTTCAAAAGATGTGTCACACAGCTGAAATGAGCGCACCATGGATTTCACAGAGAACAGAGTATGAATTTAATACATGCATACGGCATAAGTATCTGTGATACCACACACAGGTGCGGAGAAGTTCTTGTCCATCACATGGTTACATAATATAAGTTAAAATATCGTCTCTTTTCTTCTCTGTGATTTCCATGGCTTTGATGCGCAGTGCTCAGTTAGTGCTCAGTGAAGTGGGAGACCAGGGCTTCTCAGGGACCAAGGCTGTTGCAACTTTAAAAGTCTCATCTTTATGCCTGGCAGCAACTGATGTTCCTCACTCAGGGAGCAAATTGAGTTTGCATGCCTTGATGGCTCGTTAACATGGTCTTTGCAGTACTTCACCAATGCCCCTGTGCATTCAAACATATTCCATTTTTAATAGTTTTATGTAGAGGAATTGGTATAATGTCAGTGGCAATTTTTTTCTCCTTGGCTGATTTGAACTCTGAGCATGTACGTCTGTTCTCGTTACATGCATACAGTAATTATTCATAGTTCTTCATGGCTTCATCACAGGACTGTGGAAAATGTAGATCTCATATTTTTGTTTATCATGGAGTTATGATTTACAAAATACTAAAAACACACAGTGCATGCACTCCACAATGTGGAATGCATTAAGTGGACTGTAAAGCTGCCCAAACATCATTTCAACTATAATGCACAATTAAGCAGATTAGATTTTTAGATGTAAGCAGAATGGATGCAATACATTTGAACACAGATGTGTGTTATGCATTTGCGCTTTTAATCAAGAAAAAGCCACACAAAACAACAGAAACCCTAAGGACCAGTTGTACTGTAACCTAATAACAAGGAATACGAGGAGTGATCAGTTGCCTCTGACCTACATGTTTTGTTTTTTCGGTGTTACTTCACACATCTGAGAAAGAACATGTTGCTTGCAGAACTATGGCCCCTCGCGTATTAACAAACAGTGTATGCAATAATCACAGCATGCAGTGTGGATGCTGATAAATAGTCAAATACAGGAACATTACATTTAATCAATTTACGGTACTTGGCTAGCTTTGATCTAGTGGTCTGTTATTTTTATTGGTAAGTTGATTTTATGAGTATGTTATGACCCACGCTGAATTATATTTGTATACATTATATAGTTAAAATACTAGTCTGTGTGAGCAGTGCATTAAACTCACCAGCTCTAAATTAACTATTCACAGAGCTATTAACCAGATTCAAAGGACAATAATAATAATAATAATAATAATAATAATAATAAAGCTTTATATTTGCTTTTCTTTCTTTCTTCTTTTGTACATTTCAATTAAATTACAAGGAATGGCTTTTCATCATGATTTGTCATTCACATAAAAACTATTCAGTGAACATTGTGAGACGATATACTTGGGTGTATTGTGCTAAAGTTTATAGGCTGAACCTAACACAGAAGATGATTCAGTACTCTGTACATAATCTTGAGCTCAAAATAAATAAACCACGACATGACTCCGGGAGTTTCTACTCTGGTGTCTAAGCAAATGAAATACAGTTTTTAGTGGTGAACACTTGTAGACACTAGCTTTCACAGCTATGTTTTTACTGCAGCTTTTAAGTCTAGAAACTTCCAAATGCAAATCGAGTCATCCTAGTAAGATACGTACTAAACTAGTCAGTAAATGTTTAGATGATGAACATACCCTGCGTCTCCAAACTCCTGCATCTTGTTAATAGCTATTAGAACTCTGTTACAGATATAAAGTTTTAAAGGTGTACAGTTTTATTCTAAGCTTTAACTGGTGTTGTATGGTCTAAGTGAATATTTCATCATATTTGGAGGACAGCCGCCATAACCTAATTACAATGAGGCAAGTGGTATGTACAACCAGACATATTTAGGAAAGGATAATGATGTGTAAGATCTGAAAGGAAACTGTCAAACATCTGTTATTATAATGTTCTTATAAAATGTGTTTGAGAATTGTTTTGCAAAGTAGGATATTCTGCTGCATCACTCTCTTCCTTCTAATGATGTACATATACTACCATGCTCACCCATGACATCCTCTCCTTGTGTTCTGTTCCTTCAGGATACCAGAGGGTCAAGCAGAAGCAGGATCCGTGGCTGCAGGGAGACTGCGCTCTCTGGAGGACCAGCTAACCCGAGCCAAACAGAAGATCCACAGCTTCCAGAAACTCACAGGAGATGGTGAGTAAGACTTCTAAAAATTAGCCGGAACTGATTTGGCACAGAGCTTGGAAATATGAAAGCATTGATTATGAAGGTGGAGGGTTGACTGTACTTTATGTTAGGAAACCTGTCTTGTCTGTATGAGAACTAGCTTAGCAGTGACGATGGCGGAGCCGTGCGGTCGGATGGGTTATGCGTGTATTAGCCGTTGTAAGCAGTGGTCAGAGGGGCATGAAAGCTGTTAGGTGAGTGGGGAAATGTGTGAATGAACTGGATGCAGAGTGAAAGCCCCAGTGGCAGAAGAGAGAGAGGAGAGAGTAAAAAGACAGAAAGAGAAAATAAAGGACATGTGAGCGTGGAGGGCAGCACAGGGTCAGCCTTTCCATCTTGCCACAGGGGAAGAAAAAGCTAAAAATATCCTCCAGCTTTTTTTCCACCGAGGGAGGGAGTGAGGAGGAAAGAGTGCAAGATAGGAAGGTTAAAAAAAAAAACAAGAGATTTACCCTCTCCACCAGCACCTCCTTCTCCTTCTGCTTGAGGCTGTTCTTCCTTCCCTCTATTTTTTTTTTTTTCTTTCCACAGAAACCAGAGCTGGCAACTGTGTTATCCATGTGGGTTACTCTACATTGTTTGGCTCGGTTGGGGTGTAGAGTTCCTTCCTGTTGTTAGAACTGTCTGACAAAACACATGAGAGCGAGCTGTGAGCATAAGAAAGATTGATCAAATGCTGCTTAATGAGGTCAAAGCAACACCCAGGGATAAAGTATGAAAGAGGAAAATTTTAATGGTTATTTCAAAAGCTCAATGTGTGCCACGAGCCTACTTTCACTCACATTATCTAATGCTCAAACATTCCTAAAGACCTCTTTCCTACCTTGTTTCTTTTAGCTTTATTTCCATGGAAATTCTTTGAAGTTAACGTCATCAATTCATTGTTTAACTCATACTTGTGCCTCAAATGTCACACTAGCTACGTAATGTTTTGTTGTTAGCTCTTCTCTCTTACACCCACTGCAGGCCCCGGCCCCACTCAGGAGGAGCTGCGGAGGAGAGTGGAGAATGGCGTTAAGGAGTTCTGGTACTTTGTTCGCAGCGAGGTGAAAAAATTGGTCAATGTTGATCCCAATGAGAGGCAGAAATACGCAGACACACTCCTGCAGGACCTTGGACACCAGGAAAGGTGGGCAAATATTAAGCTGAAAACACTGAAAGAAGTAACAAATGGAAAAATGTTCCACTAGCAACTGCAAGAAACCAGTAAACCTGTGGCCAAGTTGACAGTAGCCACTTTCACACAAGTTTACTGTGCTGACACGCTGCCTTGCTGTTCTATATAAAAGGTACCATACTGGCGTTGGGGGTCGTTGTTAACCCTCCTTTAAGCCACCTGGAGAGGTAGTGTTGAAGGCAGGGGGTGGTTTGTTTTTAAAGCAGTATTGATTCACAGACTCACAGGCTACTGTTTACTGGCAAAAGTCGAAACAAGGAGATTTACTATAGTAGGCCTAAGACTTGAAAGCAGCACCTGAAGTAGTTACTGTAGGGGCAAAGGTCACAGACACACCCTCTCTCGATGGCAGAGTTCCACATAGCTGAGTGAAGAGTGGCCTGGTGTTAGATTATAATCGTCCTGAAGTGGCTTACAGGACCCATTGTCTTAGTCACTGCTGTCCAAGCCGCTTTCTGAAGAATGATTCTTCACTCCATACACACAGACATGCATGTATACACACACACACACACACACACACACACACACACACACACACACACCATATAGACAGTAGTTACACAGACTTTCAAA
>JAUBNQ010000016.1:13824569-13851706 GCA_032353495.1 Ctenopoma kingsleyae | reverse complement strand
TACGATGTGATATTTGGTATGAATGCTCTCCTGAGATTGACACAATTTGTTAATGTATGTACTGATAAACATCTAAAAATCTTGTCCAAAGTCTAAGCCTGTTCCAGCTTTATGCAAATGGATAATTTCAGACACTTTTTGGAAGGCGTTAGTCACAACAGAGGCTTCCTGTGAACAAAAAACTATAGAACTAGAAATGAGTGTTTTTAAGAAATTAATGTCCCTCTTACCCATAATTACATGTTTGCTAACTCGTAACTCCAGTTAGATGTTGTTGATGCCATTAGTCTAGAGGTTCAGATAATTTTTTCAACTATTTGAATGACTCGGTGTCGACCAGAAAAATAAAGGGATTCATATCATTTATTATTAGTTCATGTAGATTGTGTTTGTTTATTAAATCTGACCATTTTTTAAGACAAACACAGATCATTGCAAAGGGTTCAGTTACTTTTTCTTGCCGGTATGAACAAATACAAACTCTTAGCCACACAAGTTGTGATTGATTTGGGTCAAAGAAGTGACTAATAAATGAAGCTTGCATATGTGTGTGTGTTTGAGAGAGAGAAAGAGAGAGAGAGAGAGAGATGTGTCTGCATCTGCCCCTAGCTGCACATATCACAGCTTTTGGGCATGTTCATAAGTGGGATGGTCACGATATTTGGCAGTGTGTGACACATACACAAATTCGCTGTCAGAGGCTTGCAAATGGAAGACCTAATCCAAAAGAGCTAAATAACCAGAAAGATGTTGTCATCAGTCAGCATGACAGAAATGACATTTTTTTCTATAAATATCCCAAAAGCATGTTGAGCCTTGGTAACGTTTAACACAGTACACTGTTAACATATGCTGTCTAGTGGATGTTCTTTTGCAGAGCTTTTTTTAAGCCAGAGGGTTGGCCTCCCAATCTCTCAACTGCTGGCATACACAAATCACGCTGTTCCTAAGTTTACTCTAACAGAATCATAAAATTTCTGTGCAAGTCACAGAGGCATTTGAAATAAATATGATTAAGCTATGCCCCCTGTCTGCACTAAAGTAATTGAGGAAGAGTGTGTAAGCCCAATACATCTACATGTAAGTGGGGATGGGCCATAAAATCTTCTGTGAAGGAATTATAATGTTATTTATCTTATAATATCACTATATAGTAATACAGTTCATTTTCTAGAAAGTTAAATATAATTTTTTTTTGTCATCGTTTTTTTTGCATTGATCCTGGTAATGAAATAACTGAAACTGTATTAAAAGTAATATCACATTAATTTAAAAATCTTGGAACTTTGTTGCCAAAAAGCATAATCATTGATTTGCTGTGGTCTTGATCTTCTAGTACAGCCTGAAATGAGAATTCTTTATGAAGCCAATTAGAAACAAAACCTTAGTACCTGAACCCAACATTTATTTTCAAAAAAGAAAGGTACAACCAATTAATGTGCACGTGTAACGGGGATGTATTTTTCTTTCACATTCTTGTATTCACACCCTTCTGCATCAAAAACACTTTTTTTTCCCTGCAATGATTAAGATGCACCATATAATAAGAGCTGATAGTGATATTAAATCTGGGACAAAATTGGACCTGACCTGATCAAGTAGTGACTAATTGAGTTTGTTTATATTGTGTAGTACAATTATGATGAATCATGATGAGCTTCCAGTAGTTAACACAGGTTTAAACTCTCAAATATTTGTCTGTATGTTGAAGAAGGGGTTCTTGCAACAGCATTTATGATGTTTGAATATACATAGACGTCTTGTGCTTATGTTCACATTTGATGCTCATGCTTTAGCTGTGTTTGAAATTTGAACATGTATTAATTTTGAAACATGTCTGTGTGTCCGCAGGTCCATCATGACAGACTTGTACTACCTCAGCCAGGCAGACGGAGTAGGCGAGTGGAGAATGAAGGAGGCTAAAGACCTGTCAGATCTAGTCCAAAACAGAATCACCTACCTACAGGTATCTGCAGACTGTCCTGCTGCTTGGCCAACTTCTCCTCTCTCTCTCTCACACACACACAGAGTACACACTTACATGTAGACATGCATAAATACATTGTGAGCATTCATGCAAATATTTTCCTCTCACGTACAAATGCGCGTATGTGTTTTTGAGAACATCTTTCACACTTGCTCGTCTCATTTGCAGCATCCGTAACTGTCAGCATCAGTTTCCACGAGGAGCAGGTGAGGGGTGTGATAGCAGACTGTCTCAGCAGTCAGATCTGACAAGCACAATTCTTGTTGCTTGTCAGCGGTTTAGTGACACACTTACATAAACACACACACAGGCACCAAAAATAAAAGACACACTTGCAAAATGACAGATCGGCAGACACGCATGTGTGGAAATGCAAAAACGGCCACACGGTACAAAGTCAGAGAAAAACACACAGTCACTCAGGCTTAGATAGCTCTGCTATATGCTAACAGCTCACCATACACAACCTGATACCCAGGATACATCCTCTCGCCCCCAGCAACCCTGCTCCCCTTTCCCGTCACTGGTGCTGCCGGGTTGTCAGGTGGGGCACTGCGACGCGGCATCGGGCCCTGCAGCATTAATGAGCTGGTGTGTTTGATGAAGAGGACCAAGTCAGTCTGGCTGGGCGGAGACAGCACCACTAACAGCTGCTGTCACCACTGCTGAGGGATCACACCGCTCCACCAGCTGCCATCACTAATTCATCACACACACACAGACTTCTGCACAGATGGATTCACCTAGACAGCGAGTCGGCACATACACACACGCTCAACCACAAGATTGATGCACATGCATACGCAAAGAAATGCTGTGCGTGTGTGTGTATCGCTATCTCTCTCAGACACACTCACACACAAGACAGGCTCCTCCTTCCTATCCGTCTGCTTCTGCCACTCGCACCACCCTCCTCTCCCTTCATTCCTGGTTTAACTAACTCCATCTCTGCGTGTGCTCCATCTGTCCACTCACGACATTCAGTGAACATGACTGGATGACTTCCTCTGATGGATTTCTGGTGGGCATGCTTTTCATCTATTTTTGCGCTATGAAACTATTAGTAATGAACAAGATCATGTTTTTGATCTTTGGTGTTTTAATGCTGCATTCCCCAGATCATTTATGAGTCAATGAGTGTGTTCTCTGCTTTAAGGTTATAATCCTTAAAGCTGGAATACATTTTCAATTAATGGTGGATCACATGACTGCTTGGCTTTCCGCCTGCAACTTTACTGTTGTGGTTCACTCTTACTCCTGTGATCTACATCAGCAGGGAACTGTTTTCATTGTCTGTGAATTAGGGGTGGGCGATATATCGAATATACTCGATGCATTTCGACTTGTTCCACGTGCGATATAGTAAATGACTATATCGTGACTATCGAGTATACATTCTAACGTTAAATAGACAGCATGTACTTCGCTTCGAGTTTCGGTTCTTTGCCCTCTCACAGCAGACAGCCCAACCCCCCCGCCCATCCAGAAAAAATGTTCCTAGCAAATGCTTGTTTTGTATCGGAATAACAGCGGAGGGAAGCGAACTCGCGGAGAGAGGTGTGAAAGCCCAGGCGAGACCTCTAGAGCAGAGGTCCCCAACCACCAGTACCGGTCTGTGGGTCATTTGGTACTGGGCCGCAGTGAAAGAAAATAATTATTTTATTTCCGTTTTCACGCGACAGTCTTTTATTTTGAAACAATAACAGGCTGATGCATTGAGCACATCAGTGCGGCAAGAGGGTCAATTGCTGCCGATTGCAAATGATGGTGGCCTTTAAAGTAAGTTTGAGACGATCTCTGATCTCTAACACACCAGCATTTGAATCGCCACAATAGAGATCGGCTTTTCAATCGAGTCAACCGCCCACCCCCGCGATATATGTTGCGTATTGTGATATAGCTTAAAAATATTGCGATATTACTTTTAGGCCATATCGCCCAGCCCTACTATGAGCTATCTGGTGAACATGGTGGCATATATTAGCAACAAATGTCCAAGATCCAAGAACATACACTATATTGTCAATAGTATAGGCTCACCCCCACCAAATCAGTTAATTCAGTGCACAAAGCAAGGTCCACAAGGACATCGATGAGCGAGTTTGGTGTGGAGGATCTTGACTGGCCTGCACAGAACTGTGACCTTCACCCGATAGAACACCTTTGGGATGAGTCGGAGCGAAGACTGCAAATGTTGTGCCATATCTGCTGAGTGTGTAAATATGTCATTTCAGTTTTAAGAAGTGATTTGGATTTTTGGATCTGGTCCTAATACAATATCGAGGTGCTGACATGTATGTGACAGTAGTTCTTGCCTCTCATGCAATGAAAACAGGCAGCTTTAGCAACCAAAACCTAGTGTCACATACATATATACACCTCAGTATCGTATTAAGACCAGCTTCAGAAAAGCCAAACTATTCCTCTCAAAGCTGATACATCAGTGCAGTGTTTATGGCTTTAATATTTTAGACATCGTAAATCTGCCGGCAGCACAGAGTGGCAAAACATTTACCTATACAAAATGTAGTGGAGTATTACTTGAAACATTTTCACATAGCTTCGCACAGCTTTCTTTCATCTCCCCTTATGTTTTTGACTGTGGGCATCACAGTGGATAATTACCTGAGCTTGACATCTTGACAATTTCTCGCATCCAGTTGTTCTCAGCCATATTTCCTACATAAACAATATAACCGTGGTCTCTCTGAACTGAGTCACTCTGTGTCTCACACTTTTTAAACAGACACTTAACCTACAGTGCACAGCGGTACTCAGAGGCAGCCTTTGTTCACGCAGCTGTGGTCATTATCGTTGAACTGAGTCTCTCAGCGTTTTAGAGTCATTCCAGCCTCATCATTATCAACCTGGGATCCATTGGTGGCCTCCATGCCACACGGGTCATGCCACACATAGATCTCATACATACATAGTGGGACAAATGCGAAGCTTTGTCATCAGACAACTTTCGCTCGGGTCTTTTTGTCTGAGCGCCACTTTAAATGATCAGTACAGTACTGTAGGTTCACTTACACCTTTGGGCCAAATAACGAAGGAGCACCCTGTAACTCAGAAGAAATACCTGTGTGGCTTCTTCTGTCAGCTCGGTGGCTGCTGTACTCTGTTCATGTTATTGAACAGCACTGGTGGTAATCAGTTTTCAGCACCCAGAGGAGCCTCTCCTCCCCTCTCTCGCCTCTTCCTTCGTTACCTCTTGTTGCCCCTCTTTTCCGTTGCCTCCTGTTCTCCTTTTCGTTTAATCTCCTCTGTTTTTTTTTATTCTGTCATCTATTTTCCTCTTCACTTTCCTCTCTGTACCTCCTCCTCCCTCTCTTCCTCTTCCTCTCCTACTTGTGTGTGATAGGCAGTATTAGCCGGTGGGTGCCGGGCGGCCTGATTACTGTGAACCATCCACAGCTGCAGCAGCCTAATGAGGAAAACACTCCCATCAGCCAGTAATTGCTGTTTAGGAAGCTGGTTGGCACGAGCATTGCTGAGTCGCTCAGACCGGCTGCCGAGCGAATCACAATCTTCCCAGCAACTCATCAACAGCACAGCATGTGTCGCACTCCTGGTTGAATTTTTTCTTTTCTTTTTTGTATTTTTTCATGCAAATACCTCAGTGTCTCTCATTTGGATTTGTTCCTCGCAGACTTTGTTTGATATTACAGCAAATTCATGACATGAGGAATGATAATGAGGGAATGGGTGGGATGAGTATCATAGAGTGGGGGAAGTATGAGGAAAGAAAAAATGGTAGAAAATAAGAGCGGTAGAGAGTGAAGGGGAAATGAGAAATAATGAGATTCATTAAAATACGTAAAAAAAATGGGCAGAAAGCAAAACAGAGGCAGAATAAAGTGAAGGAACTGGAAAATGCAAGAACAACAAAAAGGAGTTTAGGAGTAAAAGAAATTAAAGGAGAAGACCAGCGATATTGGTTGTTTCTGGCAACCAAATCCCAAGAAAAGACCCATTTCTACCCATACTCAAATCATTTACACTACACAGACAGTACTTTTCAATAGAAAATATGAAATTCCAGTTTATGCTTTGATAATAATAAAAATGGTGGAAAAAGATGGTGAAAGAGGAATTACCAGGTTATGGCAGGTGATGAGTGAGCAGGTAACAGAGACAGACAGGTAAACAGAACAAAGAAAACATTATGAGCCATGTGTTATTACAAGTCAGAGAGCAGGGCTTTGAGGGATACAAGACGGAGGTCAAGCAATAAAAAATGTTGAGACATTGTTTCTTCTCCTCCTAGAACCCCACAGACTGCAGTAAGGCGAGAAAGCTGGTGTGTAACATCAATAAGGGCTGTGGTTATGGCTGCCAGCTCCACCACGTTGTCTATTGCTTCATGATCGCTTATGGCACTCAGCGCACGCTCATTCTGGAGTCTCACAACTGGCGCTATGCTCCCGGCGGATGGGAAACCGTCTTCCTGCCTGTCAGCAACACCTGCACCGACCGCTCTGGGGCCACTACTGGACACTGGTCAGGTAGGTACTCACACCAGCACTACTGTGTACTACACACAGCCACAGCATCAGTTGTTGTGCTGCCCACAACAATTGCAATTGGTTGCTTAATAATATAATAACCCCCACTGGTTTTTGGACTATCCCAGTTAAAAAAAAAAATATCCTGGCAGACTTGTCTTTTGTGCTGTTACAGCAAAAACAAAGTGTAAATTCCCTGGTTAAGCAGGTCTATGAAATTCCTGTTAAAGCACTTTGGCGGCCAGTGTAGCAGCAGCTGGTGACTGTGCAAAGGCTTTATTACCAAGAAATTGTATGACTTCAGATTACAGTGAACATCCCACCCCTCTGACCTACAGTAGGTTTCTGCTTACAGCGACTGAGACAGAGAGAAATGGTGGGGAATCATTTTTGCAGAAGTTTTGTACAATGTGTTATTGCAGTCTCCTTGCACAGTTTTGATTCGTCGTGTCTCGTACACTGAGAATATCTTTCATCACTGTGATGACTCATGACTTTCTCCATTGCAGACACAAGTTTTAGCATAGACTGACTTGTATTTTTACATTATAAGCTTATCATCCATCACATTTCCCTGCCAAGAATCCATTTTGACATCAACATTTAATCTTATATTGACTGTTGAAATGTTGCTTTTGTTAACATGTGCTTGAGCTGACAAACCTGTACTGTAGGTCCTCTTCTTGATGCTAACAAAATGCTAAATATTATACCTGTAACAGCAAAAAGTACAGCATCATAGAGGCACTGGCTTGGCACTGGCTTTTTTTTATTTATGTGTGTTATTAGTATTCTGCACCAGTATGGACTGTCCATAATGAACAGCATGTTCAACCATAAGATAGTTCATATGTATACCTAGTACCAGAGTGCCTTAGAGCAGAGATTGATGTGCTTGTTTGGGGGAAATGGATCTCCCTACTAAAGCGAAGGTAGCAGAATCATTTATGAATGAGATTGCACAGATGTATGAATTGAAATAATGATTTTAATATGATTAATGGATAGTACCATAGTACAAGTATGTTTGCATCTGCTAAGCTGACAAAACGAAAGCATTTTTTATTGGAGATCAGTGATGATTTGTAGGTTTCACTGTGAGACTCTTCCTACCTCTCTCTTGCTCTCTTTCTCATTGCTGTCTTGTCCTCATCATTGCATCCTTTCAGCTCTTCATTTTTTTCTCCTATCACTTCATTTGACTTGTGTTCTCCTGGGCCCTCCCTTCTTATCATTCTTATCATGGGCTTTTCCTCTCTTATTCTCCTGCCTTTCATGCGTCCTCTTCCACTATCTAATGTCTTCCTCTTGTGTCCTTCTTATAAACAGCCTCCTACAGATCCATATATGCCATCTGTTCGCTCACAGCCAACTCACTACAAACACCACTCGCCTCATGGCACCGGACATTGAAGTACAGTATGTGGTCTATGCCGGTGGCCATGCCTGTTTTATTGACACTATAGGCAGAAACATTCTTTGGGGCAGTAACCCCAAAAGAAATGGTATAGATTTGGATTAATAAATAGATAGTACATTGAATATTTCAGTAATTATGTTGAATGCTGGTCTATGCCGGTATAATCACAGTGTATGAATGGTGTGAATATGGTTCTCTTGGATTGTGCCGGTTCAGGCCACCAAGTGTTTTATTATTTTGTATTTTATTTTGTGGTTAACCAGTGTTTTACCTTCCATGAAAATTTGTTCAAGATGATAAAGGATTTAAAATAGTGTCTGAAGCCAGGGAGTTCTGCTACCTCAGGATACTGTTACGTTGCAATTTTCAAAGTTTGTCACTTATGAATCCTTATCATCCTCTCTCTGCTATATCATTTTGAAATGCCACCAGTACTTTGTGGACACCTTCACATTTCTAGGTGTATTTGTCTTTTAAGAAATCTCAGTAAAAGCTTAGTAACAAGCAGCCATATCAGATTCCACCTATTAACCATAATATTTTTTATGGTTAGCATATGATGTGACATCTATAGACGGAGCGATGATGCATGATATAGTAACAATGTCTAAAACATGAAGCATAAAAAGAACAAGAACATCTAAATCTGAAATTCAAGGAATTCCGGTTTAAACTTGTTAGGAACTATAATTACAATTCTCAGTGTTGACTTTAAGATTGACTCACCCCGTCTTTCTTGTATCTTTTGTAATAGTGCCAATACATTATGCAAATGTTAGTTCTGACAATCGAAATATACTTTCTTTTTTTTTTGGTACTTGTCTTCTAAAATACAAGCATCAATTATGATTTTGTTTTGGTTTTATTCAGTTCTGTTTCTAGATTATGATTAATTAAGTTTTTTTTTAAGTTGGTCACTCTATTTTTACCTTGACACCACAGTAGCCACACTCTGGTTCTGACACAAAGACAATCATTTCTATTATTTTTTTACTACAAAACCCTGAAAAACACTAACCACTAAAAAAGACATTTTAATGCCACTTTTAAGTACTTAATAGTGCTTTATTCTTGGCATTAAAAACACATTTCTGCCATAAGAAAGTAATTAACTTCGATACCCCGGCCTGCTATTTGTTCAGCCAGTTGCTATGTTTTAATGTTTATCTTGAGTGGACACCACGGCAGAGCTGACCACCATCTCACACCTGGTAAAAGACAAAATGTTGAACTCACAAAGGGAAAACCAAAGGTTCGTTGATCAGAGAGCTAATTTGCCAGAGAGTGTATTCCTTTGAAGTCTTCTGTAGAGATATTACTGCCTTATGAGTGAGTCTGAGAGAAGTAGGACAAATGTAATGTTCCCTACCATGTACAGACTGGAACAAGAGGTTTCCAAGTTCATAAACACCGTCTTAAATGTGTTAGAAGAAGAGCTGAATTGAGAGCTGCTCTGTGTTTTGTCTGCCGTTTCATAGATATGTTAATCTTGAAATATTTTAGGCTCACAATCCATCATTCATTTAAGAAAAAAAGTATAGGAGAAAAGAACTATATAGGAATTCTGTGTCAGTGCGGTGCTGTTTTAAGCTCTTATACATACAGAAAATATATGCAGAGGCTTCGGAGTTGAGATGAAATTTAGAAAAGCTTTGTGATCTCATTAAGTAGCTGTGGGAGGAAACATACTGCCATCATCTGTACGTTTGTGCCAAGAAGTGCAGGCCTCAAAATATACCCATTTCCCCTTATGTGAATCATGCCAATGCTGTTATATAAGCAAAGACAGGACTGGGAATATTTTTTCTGTTCAATATTTAATGCTTTACCAATTTATATTCAGTTCATGCACCAGCGTACTCTCGCACAATTGGAAGCCTCTGTTTCTGTCCTTGTTTTTAACATGTTTTTTTTATGTACCCTTTCTATGAAAGGCCATTTTTAATGACTCATTATGCCATTTATTTGGATGTGTGCTGTGAAGGCTGTGTTTGCCGCTGTATTAGGGCCTGTCTATGGCAGTTAGAAATGCCACTTTAGTCTTACAGAACATGAGCCGCACATTTGTTTTTGCCTAAATCTGGGTTTACGCACAAAAAAAACTCCTTGGGTTTCAAGACTGAAAGAGAGTGAAGGTTGTGTCTGCCAGGCATATCCCTTCTGGTGAGATGAGATTAGCTGGGGTTCTTTGTGTGCATGTGTGTGCCTTTGTGCATGCACATTTTTATTGTTATTTTATTTGGATCCCCATTAATAGTGAGTGCTGGGCCACCTTTATTCTGTCCACAAGACCCCATACGTGTGTATTTACATGTGCATTTTTGCGGGTGTGTGTGGTTGGGTGCAGGTGTATGTTTTCCGTCTTTGTTCACACATGTAGTTGTGCATCAAGCACGTGTGTCGTGTGTGTGATTGTGAGATTTCTGCTGCCCAGAGATATGACCTTCATGATCAGCCCAGTTCAACCCTCTTCCCAGGGATTCTGCCAAGCAGGATTCAGCCTGAAGGGGCCAATACCAGACCACCACCCCTGCCTCAGCCTCTGGCCCTACACAGTGGTGATAGGAAGGAGCTTACCTTGGCCTTTTAGCAAGAACAGGCAAAGAGCAGCTGTCAGTCACACAAGCTAGACTCTGGGGAGTTGAGGGATTTGGGTTTGTATTGCAGAAGAGAAACTGGCTGGGGAATAATACGGAAATATCACACTGCATCACAATGTAGTGCATTTTTAGTAATTTTTAATATGATTGAATGTACAGTGTAGAGATTTCCGTACAAAACACAGGCTGAATGTGCATATATGTACACATGTACAGATTTTATGCCATTCACCAGGGACAAAAAGTTAAATGACATGCTCTTAAACAACTATCCCACCCTTCTGCTAATCATGTTAAGTACTGTTAAAATGTCCCACAAAAACAAATCACCAACCCATTTCATAATCCATTAATCACTTAAGTTTTTAATCCAACAAAAATTCCAAACATTCAGTTTGAGCTTCTCAAATGTGAGCATTTGCCATTTTGCTCTGCTGTATATTGGTATAAATGGAATATATTTGATTTCTGGACTGCTGGGCAGCCAAAACTAGCTACTTGAAGACATACATTTTTGTCTCTGGGAAACTGTGATGAGCATTTTTCATTTTTCTTCATCATGTCAAATAAACAGACTAAACAGTTAATGAGTACAGCCCTAAACGTGGGCTGACGTAGATGAAATGTTGAATCTCATGTGTCTCATCCTCTACCTGCTGTTCTAGGAGAGGCCCATGATAAAGACGTGCAGGTTGTGGAATTGCCCATCGTCGACAGTCTCCACCCTCGGCCCCCCTACCTGCCCCTGGCGATCCCTGAAGACCTGGCCCCACGCCTGCAGCGGTTGCATGGCGACCCCTCCGTCTGGTGGGTGTCCCAGTTTGTGAAGTACCTGGTGCGTCCTCAAGCGTGGCTGGAGAAGGAGATCCAGCAGAGCACCGCCAAGCTGGGCTTCAAACATCCCATCATTGGGTAAGAACACTCACCTATCACTCCTCACTATATCGATTTTCTGTGATCTTTCTGTGATAATAAATAATAATGGTTTCTATAGCTTTTCTCTACAGTAAAAGGGGTATATTTAAATCATGCTTCACAATTAAAGTAAACAGAAGGCATAAAAAGAAAAAATCAAAGGCATAGGCTATGGAGAAATACAAACACTGCTTTGAGTGAGGTTAATATGAGGTTAATACAATAGTATTAAAGTTACATAATTTGATAGCAGTGTTTTATTCGGTTAATTAATTTATTTATTTTTCTCTTTTATCTGATTCTGCCTTAATGAAGGATCCACTGATATCATATACTCAGCTGATATTTTTTTGTATACTGAATACACCACTGACTGACTTTAAATGAGTGAAGCACATAAGTGAATCTGAACCAGACACTAATGATATATGACTGCATTAAAATTATTAGAATAGTTGGCAGCTTTTCTTTTATCTTCAATAGTCATTGTCAATTCAAGGATAAGGATGGCTGTAGTCTACTGTATTTTCTCCCATTGTCCACAAATCTCATGATTTCCCATGGAAGACCAACAATAACAATCAAATGATCCTACTAACAAGTATTGTCTCTTTAGCCAAAGCCTAATATAAGTTTGGCCAATTATATATTTTGTTGGTTTATGAACATAAAAATAAATGCAATCCTTTAAAGCATGGAAATGTTTGGGCACCAAATTATGTCAGTCGTATTAGCCCTCACTTTGGCAGAGTTTGCAAACACTTGTTACACAGCTGTCATGCATCCTGAGGAGGAGCACGCACATTTCAGTAGCAAATATGGCAATCCATGCAATAGCATTTCAGTCAAAACCACAAAACATCAAACACAGACAAGATGATAACAACTGTCCCAAATATTAGGTCTTATTTGAATCTTTCATATCAGTGTTGATTGTGAGGGCTTTGTACCGTCTCCAGAGATTCTGTTTTCACAGTTTGAAACTGACTTGGAAATTCTTGTGGTCCGGTGCAACACATTTAGAAAATGCTCATCAGTGTGAGGTGCCCGGTTCCCATGAGGGCCACTCCTTGTGGGAGTGTGTACAGTCACAGTACTGTAAGCCGCATTTGATAGCAGCTTCTAAAAAAAACGGGTTAAACACATTTAGCTATTTATTTACTTGTTTACTTTTCTCTGTATCTCTATCAGACATTGAGTAAGCGAACATTCACGTGCTGTCTGCCAGCCTCTCTTGACTCATAAATAATTCTTGAAGCAGCACTTCATACCTGGATCAAACAAGACAAATATCTCTCTGCAGTTGTTTTAGCCTAGTTGGTCTAGCATTTGGAGTGAGGTTATAACATATAAGGACAATGCACATAATGACTGGTAAACTGTCAGTCATGGGAAAGTAGTGACTTTTACGTACTTTTCTGAGGCTGTCTAAAGTTTCTGCACTGTCCCATGAGGCTAACTCCACCCATCTGGTAAAAGAAGTACTTTAAAACAAATGCTACAAGTTTTTCTCTAATAGTTTATGAAGTCAGCCTGATTCGGTTCCGTCATCCCCTTCATACCTCTCACATCCGTATGTTCATAGTCTCTGTACAAGGTTCTTGCCCTTCACAGTTCTTCTTTTTCTCACCTTCTACTTTAAATTTTGCTGCGAGCGATCGTCAATGCTCTCCTTCTCTTTCCCTCTCCTGCTCTACTTAGTTCTGGCTCCCTCTTGCTATACTCTCTTTCATTCTCTGTCTATCTCCCTTTTCTCAGATGCTCTTTTCTTTGGTTTTTACCTCTGCCTTTCATCACCTCAGCAGCTGCCATCTCTTCTCCCAGCCCTCTTTGACTCTCCTCCCTCCTTTTTTTTCCTTTTCTGTGACTCATTCCAACTTTTTTTTTTGCCTGAGCCTCTCACATCCTCTCATTTGTGATCATTCCTCCATCTTCATCCTGTTCCAAGATCTTAAAATTTTTTATATTTCACACTCACCTCTAACTAACATTCCCCTGGTGTAGTTCTCTACCCACAGTTCTCTTGCTCTCCTAGTTTGCTCTATCACTTTGTGTTTCAGACTCCACCTCCCCTCCACATATACTCATATACCCAATTCTTTACTCCCTCTACATCACTGGTGAAAGAGTTATTGAAATGAAGCACTGGGTAGAACAAAGTTTTTATCCCTTTTTGCCCCTTCTTCCTCAGCTCTTTGTACTGTACATCCATTCCACTCTGCACTGATGTTACAACAAAGTGCCTGTCTGCTGCTGTCAGCACCGTAGGGGAAGGCCATATACTGCATGTGTGCGAGTGTATGGAAACTGGCAGGGGGAGGATTGACTGTTGAATGTGACGTGTAAGAAGTTCAGAGAACGTTGAGAGGGCAGCACTGATGCAGAGGATGATAGAGAGAATATCAGGAACGAAAGAAAGACAGCTTGTCCCCAGAATACCCCACAACCCCCACACACTTCAGTCACTACCACCACTCTCTAGTTGTTTCTCCCTTAGGATGCGAGCTGCAGGAAGGCTGGAAACCACCAGCTAAAACCAGCTATCAGCAAAGCAGCATCCTGCCACCACTGAATGCTGCTTAATGTTAGCAAAGACGAGAAAAATAATGTGCTGCTCTTTCTTCTACTATTTCTTCTGCTGATATAACAGTAGTCTTATCACCATGGCAATGCTGTTACCAATAGGTGATTTCACTATACAGTATATCTTTTATAATATCTCTTGTCAGGTCTATCTTTCAGCGTAATTTTTTTAAATCACAGAATCACTTAGTACTTAAAATACTGATTAAAATATATTCTAAAGAATAATTGTCTGGTTTAAATCTGATTTGTTTTTAAAATATATATATATAATTGGCAGTAGAAACTCTATTATGGGAATTTATCTTTTTTCTCACTTAGAGCACCTCTGGTGTATAAATAGCAACTAATTAGCATTTTATCACCTTTTTACTCACTTTATTAATATTATTAAGATGATGAGAGATTCTTACCTGTGCTCTACTTATGAAAATCAAATTTACAATAAAATACAGCAGGTGACATCTTCTTGCAACAGTAAACATTACAAATGTGGGTCCATTTGTAATGTTTACTGCAAACACAACATTGTACTAAGCATTGATACGGTGCACCTGTTAGTTAGCTGTTGCTTATTTACACATTAAACAGATACGGAGTTACTTTATCTTTTACTTGGAGTCGTGTTTATGGTCATGTGAATATGCTGTTAAAATCAAAACAGTGGGCTAAAAGATGCTAACTGATGCTCATGCAAATATTTAATCCGTTGTTAAAGCTAGTGTAAGACTTGAAGTCATTCCACTCTACCCCATCTAACCTTTCTTCTCCCTGGTCTGCTATGATCTGCTACCCTCCGCCACACTCTGCCCAGTGCTTCAGGAAGTTGAATTATGAAATTCCAATAAACGAGAATGCTCCAAAACGTACTAATCAAGCCGAAATAAATACATTTCCTGAGTGGCCTTGTGAAAGTGAAAAGAAATATTGAGAAAAATGTACATACTGTAGCTTCAATATAAAATTAGTGCACCTTTTACTTACTATTGCTTATTATTTACATTTGCCCATTACTGATTTTTTTTTTTTTGCATATTTGTCACACTTAAATGATTTAGACCAGCAAACAAATTTTAAAACTACACAAAGATAACCTGAGTAAATACAATAGGCAGTTTTGAAGTGGCCTGGTCAAAGTTCGGACTGACTCATTTAAATCTGATTTAAATGATGTGGCTTGACCTTTAACAGGCCGTTCATGCTCGAAAATCCAATCCAATCCTCCAGTGTGAGTGAATTAAAACAATTCTGCAAAGAACAGTGGGCCAAAATTCCTCCACAGTGATGTGAAAGGCTCATTGCCAGCTATCGCAAATGCTTGATTACAGTTGTTGTTGCTAAGGGTGGCACAAGCAGTTATTAGGTTTAGGGGGCAATTACTTCTCCACATAGGGCCAATGCAGGTTAGGGTAGTTTTTTCCCTTGTGAATGAAATCATCATTTAATGTGGCAAATACTTGACTGTACTGTAACATGATGAATGATCACACATCTCTACATACCCTGAATTGAATTGACATTACATCACACAACCAGTGAACAATGTGAGTTTGCAGTCTCTGATTTGCAATGGTGCAGTAAGTACAGTAACATGCAGTGTTACATCTGTACAGATGAATGACACATTGAAAGAACAACTTGAAGTGGAGAAACATAACAGTGACATACTCAAATACTGTTTTATGTATGATGTGCATTATGTGAGATGACTATCTCAATAGCTAGATCAAGCAGAGCACCTAAGGGAGAATTTAGCATGATGTGTCAGACAGCACTCTCCACCGCTATCACTAAAACACCAAATGAGGGAATTCCTTTTAGAAGTGTTCATCCATCAGCAGAGTTTCAGAGATTTCTGCTTGCTGTGCAGTGAAGCAGTAAAGCTTTTCTGAATGTAATTTAGTATCTTATTAATCTTGGATTTTCCTTTAATTTATCATTCATCTGAAACTGTGAACAGTAAAGGTGAATCTTAATAACAACTTAGACATATTTTAGTGTCAAAATACATGTTGCATAAGCAGTGATTCCACAGCCTGTATATTAATGCACTATGAGCTGTTTTGTAATTATTCAAATGCTAATGGAAGCTATAGTTCAGAAGCCAAGTAGCCCAGAGCTGCTGTATTCTTCTTCATCGGCAGCTGATAGGCAGCCAGAGCAGTGAGGTCAACCTCAAACAAATTTATTCTGTCTATATGTTAGTGTGACATTTTGCTAGAATCAACATTTGCTGTTTCTAGTGTAGGTGTGTTTAATGCATTTAATGTATGCTTTTACACCCACCATACAGTAGAGTGGGAGAGTGCTCCGAATGCCTCAACGTGGCCTCCGCTGCTCTGACAGAGAGAGAAAGAGACAAGACAAAGAGGGTTCACAGGAACAATAAACAGCAGACATGAAAGAAGCCAGGAAGCAGGAGTGAGGGAGCCTGACAAAGGATGGTAAAGCCTGCAGTCAAGACCTCTGTCCGATCACAGAAAAAGAAACAAATGAAAGAGTCTGACACCCCCACCACCCTCTCACCCTACTGTCTTCACCTCCATTCTTTGGATTTTATTTGCCACGTAAATAAAGGGGTCTGTTTCTCCGGCGAGCATCCCCAGTAGTCACTGATTGATCTCTGGCCAGCGGTAGAAATTAGCTACAGCCTTTTTATTCTCTTTCTCTGAACCTTTACATCGTTCTTTTTTACTTCTTCTTCTTCACTGAAGATTTAGAGGCAGCCTTTAGGTTAGAGGAGGTGTTTGAATCTCAGGGGGGGAAATGCTGAATCGGGGAAGGGTTAGGGTCAGACTAATATTTTCCATCAAGGTGCCTCTTAAAAGCCTGGTGACCCTGAAAGTTCCAGTGGAGCTGCTCCTTGGCCATCAGTAGACAGCTGGTTGCACTCCCAGCAGCTCCCAGGTGGGAGTATATGAACATGGAGAAGGGGGAGGGGAATTTTCCCTCAGTAAGGGAAGGTTGAAAAATGTCTTTTTTCCTATTTAGATTTTGAAATGTGATTTGCTCCTCGAGGCCACAAGTCACAATGCAGATGTGATGTGACTGGGTGGTTTTGCAATTGAATAGTTTGGGGTAGAACAAAATTGTTTCGTCGTCCATCAGTTTCAGGGATGCTTGATGTGGTGTCAGAGGCAGAAATGTTTTCGTTTTTACCCATCCTTTGTTCTGTTTTCAAGCTGTGCTCTCTTTCTCATACATACACCCAGTGACAGCACTCTCTCTTTGTCCTAGCTACTGGAAGTGATGACAAAGATACAAAAAAATTACAGCTGCGTTAGTGATTTCTCTTCCTGTCCATCTCTCTGTCTCACTACATTTCTCAAACTGACTCTCACATACTGTTTACCTTTTCTCTTCCCCTTTTTTCTTCATTTTTTATCCCATCATTTTTTGCTTGTGTTTATACCAACAAGGAGAAAAAATGCCATTTAAGTTTAAGTGCTGTTCTGCTTTTTGGGGATGAAGGGGCCTAATTTTACTTTGGCAGGAAAATGAAATACTGTTGTCATCAGGTATTAAACATATGAATTTACTGTTGTTGTCATATCAGGGTTCTGTCAGTAAGAAAAAAAACATCAATATCAATCCCTTTTAACTTCAACACTGTATGTTTTTACAGAAGCAAGGTCTTTTGTGTTGTGAATAGTTTATCACCAGTCAAAGATTCGCCATCACCTTGTTTCCCTCAGTTATGATTAATTTGCAAATCACCTACTTCCCTCAAAATAAATGTAATAAATCCATTTGCACAATGCAGAAAATATGACATTTTATACTGGAGATCATAATTTGTATGTAGAATGTTTGCAATTTTTATCTGGGTGTGTGCTTTAGCTTAAAA
This sequence comes from Ctenopoma kingsleyae, assembly GCA_032353495.1. Taxonomy (NCBI): domain Eukaryota; kingdom Metazoa; phylum Chordata; class Actinopteri; order Anabantiformes; family Anabantidae; genus Ctenopoma; species Ctenopoma kingsleyae. Next base: position 13,833,846 of record JAUBNQ010000016.1, on the reverse strand, counting down.
GCAGCTTATACTATAGCACATTGATCAGTCTAAAGCTGCTTTGCTTCACAGCACAGACATTTCTTTATGGTGCAAATGGAGGTTGATGGAAGAAATATAGAGCTTTTTTCCATTCATATGATCTCTTAGTTTTGGGAAAAGCTAATCCCTAAGAGAGAAACTAATAGTTTTAATTGCACTGACACTAGTGGTATTTTTGGTGCCTAAATGAAAGTAAATTGTTCAGAAATTTAACAGTTGATGTAGTCAACTGGTGCAGTGTCTTATTGTTCAAACTGTGTATTGCATGACTTTCAGTTCATAAACTTTAGAGCATCAAGAAACAGTCATTTTATTACTGAGAGATATACATATGGAGAATATGGAACCTACTGATATTCCCATTTTTTCCAACAAAAAAATGTAAATTGTAAATACCTGTTAATATTAACAACTAATCTTTTAGCACTAATGAATTTTCTTTATCCAGAAGTTGTGGAACACAGTGACTAAGTGAGCTTGTGTATTATTTAATAATGAGTTCCACCACCATACTACAGCATTGCTTCCCTGTGGCTTAGGGTGCAAACACTCAACACCAACCTAATCAGAAATGTATAGGAAAGCAAACAAATAAGCAGAGCATCATTATAATGAAAAGTTTCTTGTTTATCATTATTAGACATAATGCTAGCCTGCCTGTGTGTGTCTGTCTGTAGAGTCCATGTTAGGAGGACAGATAAAGTGGGGACAGAGGCAGCCTTCCATCCTATAGAAGAATACATGCTGCATGTGGAGGAGCAGTTCCAACATCTGGCCAGACGCGTCCATGTCGACAAAAAGCGGGTTTATCTTGCCACGGACGACCCCTCCCTGCTGCAGGAAGCCAAGACAAAGTCAGTTTTGAGGAGTGTGTGTTTATGTGTGTGGTCTGTGAATGTGTGCATGTGTATTGTGTAACTGGTACGTTCAGTGTTTAACCATATTCATTTTTCAACCTTCGCTTGTCTCATGACTGTGACTCATGTGACTCTCCCTTATTGGCCCTTCCAGGTATCCAGACTACGAGTTCATCAGCGATAACTCCATCTCGTGGTCGGCAGGCCTTCACAACCGCTACACTGAGAACTCGCTGAGAGGAGTCATCCTGGACATCCACTTCCTGTCACAGACCGACTTCCTGGTCTGCACCTTCTCTTCACAGGTGAGTCCTCGCTCCCCATTATGCAATAAAGCTAAGTCCACTTGCCCATAAAGGCCACCAGATGTGGCTAAAAGGTTTGGAACATTTCACATATGTGGACATCAGCTTAATAATAATGAATCAATAATAATGAATATTAATAACTAAGTACTTTAATAGGACAAATTCTCATTTTCTCTGACATGTTCAAAAGCATAGAAAATATATATTTATTTATATTTATTATAACTAACATTACATTGGATTACAACAGCCTCTGAAGTTCTGTTTTATAGCAGGTTATAACATAGAGTGGATGGGATTTGTGCCAACTTTGAAAATGATGTGCGACTCACATAATTCCTATTCACACTGTGGATTTATTAGTCCACTTTAATGATCTGACTGAGATGAGTCTTAAGCACATCTATCCCTCCGTCACTTGAACTGAAATGACATGTATATGTCTCTCATTGTGAGGTCGTTTTGTCCCTCTGTGTCATAAATGCAAATTCTTTACATGTATAGATAGAAAAATACAGTTAATCCTTCTGTTTCTGTGGCAGGTCTGCCGTGTGGCATATGAGATCATGCAGACACTACACCCAGATGCCTCCTCCTTCTTCTACTCTTTGGATGATATTTACTACTTTGGAGGTCAAAACGCCCACAACCAGATCGCCATTTACCCCCACCAGCCACGCAACAGTGAAGACATTCCCCTGGAGCCTGGCGACGTGATCGGCGTGGCGGGCAACCACTGGGATGGATACTCCAAAGGCATCAACCGCAAACTGGGCCGCACTGGCCTCTACCCTTCCTATAAGGTCAAAGAGAAAATTGAGACTGTGAAGTACCCAATGTACCCCGAGGCAGACAAACTGCTCAACTCTCAAAAGAAGTAAAAGAAGAAATGAAAAAATTAAAAAGGAATAGAAGGAGTGAGGAGACACATGCAGATGAATCCAGAAAAGGAGGCTGCTTTTGTACAGAAGAGAGGTGTACTTTGTGCGCTAAGCTGAGAAGAAAAGAAAAATCCTGTTCCCAGGGGTGATAGGAATGAGAATGCATTCTGTGTGTTTTATGCGTGAGTGTGTACGTATGTGTTCATGTATGTGTGTGCGAGCGTCCGTGTGTGTGTGTGTGTGTGTGTGTGTGTGTGTGTGTGTGTGTGGGTGGGTGTGTGGGTGCGCGCACTTGTGTAAATGCCCGTGCATATGTCAGGTTATGGAAGACTTGCACCCAACTACTCCTCCCCCACCTGACGCTCTGACGTCGGGTCTGTAGAGATGTAGACGTGAACATTGATTTTAAATAAAGCAAGAAAACAATTAAAATCTACACAACTGACCAAGCTCGCTCTCTGGAGACCAGTTTGGGACTACTGTAAGACTGGAACACCCCAGAGTGAGCTTCAAATCAATGACTGAGGAAAAAAAAAGACAAACTGGAAAAAAGGTGTTTTGATTATTCAATGGTTTTAATTTTAATCTTGCCTTTGTTTTCCTGTTTTTTTTTTAGTTTGTTTTGTTTTTTTTACTGAATGTACTGTATCCTCTTTTTGCCATGCTCACCGCTGCCCATCCTACTGCTCCACTCACTGTGCTTCCTCCATCTTGTCTATACATGTGCAATTATTTTTTTAATACCATACTGTGCTTTTATCAAGTGTTTTTAATGGTCTTAATTTTGCGTGTTTGGGGCTTGTGCATTGTGTACTGTACAGCGTGTGTGAGAAGATGGATGCGTGCGTGATAAAGTGTGCCTGTGTGTGCAGTAGGCAGTGTGTGTTTTTATTTCAGCATTTCCTCCTGACTGATTCGTGTTTGTGTGGCCAGCGGGGGAGACTGGTGATGACAGTGGGATCTGTCCTCAGCCCCCCCAGCACTTGGAACAACGGTGATCTCCTGTCACTCTGCTGGTGACCTCTAGTGAACAATGGTAAGATTATGTGGATTATGGTGAACTTATGGTGCACGCATACACACAGAAACAGGAGCCGTCCCCGAGGCTCGCCAAAAGAAGCACTCCACTGAGATAATGTCCTTTCTCAGCATCTCTGCTGTCTCTTCTGTCCATGTATTTGTTTCTTTTTTTACTTTTAACATTGCTGTTTTAAAATAAATGAGGAAAAATATGCCTATGTTTAAAAATGATAATGTATCATATCAAATTCATGAAGGCTTTTTTTTCATAACTTATGTTTTTGGGCATTGTCTTTGATAACCACAGATCAAATAAACTTGAGAAACCAACACAGCATTTTTCCTTTCAGTCTGATTCAGTTCACCATCTGCTCCTTGGCCTCTTAACGGGCGACACCTGCTCGTTCAATCAGGCTGAACGTGCTTCAGATAAAAACTGAAAATCAAGCCTTTTTTATATTTAAAGAGTTCATTTCCTGAAGGATCTCCATCTATTTTTGAAGAGTAAAAGTCATTACCTGAAGTTCATCTTTTGATATCTCCATAAAAAGGAAGACCCAGCTTCTAAAATTGATATCGTTTTGGCATACCAGGATTCGTGCTACCTCCTGCCTTTAAAAAGCACCGGTAGTTTGTTTTATAAATCATTCAGCAAGAGTGTGAATACATTTTCAAGACGTTTCAGAGCAGACATTTTTAAATCTAACTTTGATTTACATTTCAAACTGAGGACCAAGATCAGTACATTCAACAGAGACATTACTGTCCTTCATTTAAATATTCCTCATGACAGCTACATGACATTTGTGCCCCTAGAAAGAGGTACTGTACGTCATTTAAGCACTAGTAGACATCCTGCTCTCGTCTAATGTCCTACTTCCTACATGTCTGAATCGTACGATCTCATTCTCTGTGTCTTATTTATAAGCTGTCTTGTTACTTTCTTACTCACGGGGCTCTGGGAGTTTCATTACAGATCTCTCTTTAATTTCAGCGCTGATCTGCATGCTTCATTGGACACCCAGAAGGAAAGCCACAGAACTGCTTGCAGAGATGAGCTTTTTCATGTGTATGAGGAAAAATAATCGTTTTATTGCTTCTTTTTTTTTTTCCCCCTGCCTGACAACAATCCGCAACCAATTTAGCCCACGCTGACAAAGCATTCACAATGCACATGCAGCGTACAGCAGTTCATTGAACATCTCTTTTCAGTGGGAAAGATTCCCTCGTGGGTTTTATAAACGCACACGCTAACTGGAGGCCACTTTAATTAAAATACACTTGCTGTCACAGAGGCCTGTAACAGTCGTTTAAGAGAGACGTTAGTTCAGTTAATTGGCCACCACTCCTGATAGAGTATTCAGGTCTTTTTTTTAGCAGGTTCTTTCTCTGCATTTGTGGTCTAATTGTTGCAGCACTTGTTGAGGCCATTTGTGGGCCTCCCACCTGAAGTTGTGACTGGTTATGAAAGGCAAACTGTCCCATCTGAGTGCCTCATTTCCAAACACCTGTCAGCAGGTCAATTTTTCCCACAGCCTTTCTTTAAAAGCTAGGGTCACATTTTTTCATGTCTGTGTTGAAACAATACTCACACAAATACAGTACAAAGGTAAAGTGGGTTCTTCTGCTGCTTAGTACTGGTCATGATGCGATTCCCTATAAAGGTGACTGCAGTGTAACAGGACAAAATACAGACAATTGAAGAGGGATATTTGTCTTTTGTATTTCATAAACCAAACTATAGGTCTATATTGTGTTGTCTATATTATACTATAGTGTTTTACCTGATGATGGTGATCACCAACAGCACACAACGCTATACTCTAATATTACTAAATCTACCAATCCCCCACTGTCCATCAAATTGTTGAGAAGATATTTCTTCTTCCTAAATGCAAATGCCAGCCTCATCATTGTTAATAAAAGAAATCACCAAAGTAATCAGGATTCATCTCTGGGAACCATGAACACAAAACATGAAAACCATGCGAACTATTAGGCCTGAGTGCTGTGCACTGCTGTGTAACTTCTGATTTGATTTGACTAAATCTCTGCTGCTCACTGCTTTGGAAGACATTAAAAACTTTAGATTTTCTCTTACACTAGAATTGCCTTTGTTTCAGGGTCTGTACAGACAGGAGGAACAATTACAATGATCAATAAGTCTTGCAACGTACCTACGAGACTGAGATTATTGTTTTAAGTCAAACTTGATAAAGCCCTATCCTTTAATGCTCTGAGGACTCAGACCAAGATTTCAATATGGCCATGTAACTCTGATGGAATGAACATTATATAGAGATAAGAGGGTATGCCTTCGCCTTGTGCAATTCTAATCTTGTAAAGGGCAACTGAATTAATTCTGACTGACTCATGAAAAAGGGAAAGGAAATGAAAATGGTTATTGTAGTCCTGCCTGGCTCCAATCAGTACTCTTTTGCCACAGCAGTGAAGTGAAGTCTGCCCTACGGTACCTGTCCCACATCAAAGCTGGGGAGAGGAACTCAAACAAGAAACTGTCAAGGTTTTCACGAGGCACAGAACATCGTAGGGTGTCAATCTTTCTTCTCTTCGCCTTAAATCAACTCAGCAGCACTTTGGTTTTTATTGGCTCAGTATTTTTAATCCCACCTGTTATCCCAAGTCACTGTAAACCTGATTCTTGGCACAGAGCACAGCCAACTTAAGCCGGTGAGAAGCACATCATCACTCAGAGGAACAAAGGCATTTTGTTTGGCGCACAAACTGTACTTAACTGTGATCCCTGCTGTGGATCCAGTAAGGCAGTATTTCTAATGGAGTGATGCACCAGAGGACTATATTATTATGTGGAACGATACCTCTCCAAAAACAATTTGCTACTACTTTTTATCTTTATGGACAAAATTAAGGAAGTGTATTTTCATATGTCTCTAAGTCTAATACTTATCATTAGGCATTCACAATGAATTTTGACCAAATATTCTAATGGAGTTACAACTTTTTTTTTTTATTGTTCAGCTTTTAGTTGTATTTTTTATAAGCTACAAATCCAAAGAGTATATTACATGTCTGTGTTTATAAAAGGAGCAGCCCATAAACGTTCTACATATTAATATCACCCTGCAAATATAACCTTGGGTTATAAAGGCTATAAAGACAGATTTCATGTAAATGCTACAGTGTCAAGAGTAGTGTGCTGATTTTTGTCAGAAATATCAGAACAACATACTGACAGCAATTTCATGAGGTGCATGTACCCACAGTGGAGTTGTTGACAGTTTCACAAAGGACACAGCTGGTCTAAAAGCTCAGTGATGTCACACAAATAATGGAGCTGCAGTCACTGGAGTCTCTGTAACTTCCTTTGTTGTACAACAGACAAAGCACTTAGTATTACCAGCGTCATGAAGACCAAGTGTGTTATTAGCACTGATGTCATAATAATGGCATATTAATACATGGTAATGGTAGCAGTGAATGTAACATTGCGATGTTTTAAAGGGATAATTGTGGTTTATTGTTACTTATTTTCATACTTAACTGTTGTTCAATAATTGTTGAAATCTGAGAATGTGTCTGACAAGAAACAGATGGTTACCCTGGTTATAAAACCTGTAAAACAGTATTTTCCTATAACATTTAACACATGTGACTAAATCTGTTTCATCAAAAGTGTAGTTTTATCAGATTTGAACAGCGACCAAATCATCTGTTAGCTGTCATCAGATTTTGATTCAAACATTGTTCAGTCCTGAAGACCATTTCCACTTAAATCCACAATGAGAAAGACAAGAACAAAAGCACCAGCACAGAAATATATCATGTGAAAACAAGTAATTATTCAAATGTTGGCAGAGGAGTGTGTTCATATAAGATCCCGTCAAATAAGTTATTCTAAATAAAGATGGGAGTTTAGATCAGCAGTACCCAGAAGTGGAACATTTGTGATTAGGCTGCATGGAAACTGCCTATCTTTATAGGCAGCAACTAACTTGAACAAGCAGTGCTGGATATTTCTAAACTCTATTAGTTTAAAACTACAGTGTGTCAACATGAAATGTGAAGCCATGATTTGCTGGTTTCTGTGATGCCGGTCTGTATTCTTCTATTTTGAGTGACCACAGTGAAATGGACCAAATAGTATTTTTATTTCGCTCTAATGAATGTTCCCTATCCTCTCTGTCTCGCTTCCTGTAGTTTTAAACAACTCAGAGAAGAGATCACCAGACCCCTTGTAACTGTATCTTCTAGTGTGAAGTTAGTCTCTGTAATTAGTTTCTAGAGTCTCTCTAAACTCTGGGCTTGTCTGTAACTTGTCTGAATGTCTCATGTTTCTTGCCTTACTTTGCTGTCAAAATGTCTTCCCAAATGTCCCTTACTTTATTTACTGTAATAAAACTACAAAAAACAATACTTATACTGTAAGAAACCAGTCTATTCCCTTAAGAAGCAACCTTTGATACTGTAATTCTGACTTCACAATGATGTCACATTATACAATAACCTAATGGGCTGCGTGTCGATGGGACGTCTGCCCTGCTGTACAGCACAAAGACTAATGCTCCTGCTGGAACATCCACTATCACTCCGTGTGTCCATGTGAAACCTGCTGCTGTAGCAGCGGTGAAAAGGAAAGTCCACAGCTTCAGCTCCCCATCACGCCTCCCCCCGCTGCTGTCTGCGCGGTTCAGCCAGCTGTGATGACCATTAGCGTCTGGCTGAGGCTGTAGAAGATAACAGGTGATTTAAAGCCCTGTACCCCAACACAGCCAGAGAGAAATGGCCAGCTGCTTCTTATCTCACCCTCCGCTATCCTCCACACACTTTTACATTAGGCTCCCCTATTCAAAGCCATCTGTCTTCCCAGTCAGGGTTTGATAAAAGCGCCAGCGTACCTCACTAAGGAGGAGAAGCAGGAGACTGAGGAGACACACACCACCGCGCTGGCTGCATACTTATACACACAATAATTGAGAAGATCACGGTGGAAGTCGACAACACCACATCAGCTAAATACTCTATCCACAATGACTTAGATCCCAGGGCAACGCAGTAATAGCTGAGCATTGCACACAAAAGATACTGTACCTGGTTGTAAAAGTGAGACCTGAGTGTGTAACATCATGCCTGATCTAATTGCAAATCAATGGTCTTGGTGAGATGAATGTGGTGTTGATAATAATCGTCCAGCGCTGCAGTACATCATCATGCACAGTGCCAAACACTAATCACAGTAGGTGCACCAATAAAAGCTCTTGAGATGATATCATCACTCAATAGAAAAAAGCATAATATGTTGTTGAGGCCTTTCTACCACTGAGAATAGAATATCATCCGTACTGATTACACAGAAGGTGTTGGTACAGTATGTCTATAGACTGATGATTAAATCTTAGCCACCAGTAGTGCTTCATCTCTTTTTCATACGCATATGTGAGGAGATATATGCCATCATACCAAACTGACCGTAGGAAAATGGATGTAAAAACTGAGACAATCAAATTCAAACATGGAGCAAGCATTGTGTAATCGCCCTGTGTGTGTTGATTTTCCCACTAAGTGGGCAGTGGCTGTCTGTCTTATGTCCTTGCTGTGTAATTATGGCATCATTGTGTGACAGCACAACAGTGTCAGCAGCAGCTAAAGGACAAAAACGTCTCTTGTCTGGACATATTCTGAGAGAATTGTGGGCTGTCATTCCTTCTGTCCATCTGCCTTTCTTCTCAACAACCACCGCTCATTACTCCAACTCCCCTCAATCCTTTTAGCCTTTGTCCCCTTACAACCTGGTGACCAAACAAAAGTGATATGTGCACAGGTTAATGTAGTACATCCCTCCTGATGGCAGATTACAGCTCAGTTCTTCAATGCACGTTGCCTTTGGCAGAGCTGGATTGAGGAATGCCTGAGAGAAAAAGAGCAGAGCTGAAAATCCTCATTGAAGTCTGTTTCATCCTTTACACCCAGGTGAACATGCTGGATTGGTGCCAGTGGCTTAGTGGTTAGGAGACCCATCGAGTAACAGTAATCCAGTGACAAGAGTAAATCCATGATACAGGCTCTGCGGAGTTTCTATTAGACACAGTGGTGCTTTGAGATAAACATTCAGGTCAACATGCTAACAATGACTCAAACATGACCATGTTTACCAGGTATAATATTTACCATGTATATATGACGATGATGATAATAAATGTTTTAATATTTC
>JAUBNQ010000016.1:13775530-13792447 GCA_032353495.1 Ctenopoma kingsleyae | reverse complement strand
CCAGTAGGCATATATTAAAATTGACAGTTGGGAAGCAAGTGTGTTACTGCTTCTGTGTGTGTGTGTGTGTGTGTGTGGGTGTGTGTGTGTGTGTGGGTGTGCACGCACGGGTCAGTGCATGTGTGATATCTGCTTGATTCCCTACATGTAACTTGTAATGCAAGTACCAAGGAACTTAGGAGCTATTTTCCCCCAGGGGCTTCTTCATCACTAAAATGTCTTTTGCACTCCTCCATCATTTCACCGTGCTCTCATTTTCTCTCTTTTATACACACATACACACTCACTCTCCCTCCCACCAGGTGAATTAAAGTTATTGGCTCTGAGGCAAAATAGTAATATCAACATGTCATCATGGGTGTTTTTAATAATATCAGCAGAATTATATTGACAGAGAGGATTAAATTGCTTTAGAGAACGATTATAAATCCTTGGAGGGGATGTGGCATTGTAAGTTGTTATTAACACTTAATGCAATCCCATTTCCGTATTAATGCATATCACCATCTCCTCAGCACATATTAACATACTCTAATGGCCAGTGATTGGAGAAATCCACTACCACCACTGTTGCAATAGCATACCACTTAGTAGACATGCAGTATTGATTCTTTCACTGGAATAATGGGCCACACTTGGTTTTAGCAATATGAGCTGAGGTTCAGGCCATAATCCTTGAATACAGGTATGCATGCAATGTTTTGTTCATCATTTGCATATACTCACCTTACCTTACCACCTATTAATATTTAAGAACTGCAAAATAGTCATTTTCAGAATAGAACAGTTGCTCTCAACCTCACATTGACCTTCTCAATTTCATATCAGAATATTTATTTTAACAAGTGATTAATTTTGTATTTAATTTCAAAAAGAGTCTGTATGTGTTTTGTTGAGGCCACTCTGTTGAGATGAACAAGCCCCCAAGGGCAAATTTTCAAATTTACTGTAAAGAAGATTTAAATAGATTCAACACCAGATTTAATGACTTTTGCAAGAAATACACTTTTTTTTCACTGCTACTTTTGTGCAGATGCAGCTTTTGTGGTTTGAAGTTTATAGAGATGTAACATGATCCTGACACACAGTTCATTTCCATGTAATTGTTACAGTAAGGAAGTTGTCCAGGTGGTTGTCCTCAGCTATCTGTGTGGGGAGCACTGGTAATGTGTGATCAGAATGTAAGTCGAGACAGAGTTTGGTGCCTTTATGAAATATTAACACAAGGTGGTGCTCTACCCCTCTGAAAAAAGCCATTGTCAACCTGATGCTGGTACATGCACAGCATGTAACCACAATATCTGCTGTTCCCATGGTTTGATCCCAGCTGGGAACTTGTGTTTTTTCTGTCTGTATGTATATTTTAATTGTCAAAAAGTAGCAATAACTCTCAAAAATGAAACTGAAATGAGAAAATAATCTTAAAAATCTGCAATGATGCAGTTCTACACAACAATTTGACTAACTCAGGGATAACTGAGGTGTAAATATTCTGCTGAGAGCAAGGTCCCATATGTGACATCAGTACTTCTCAGCACAAACTATATGAGGGAAATACAAATATTATGTATTTACATATCCAACAGGATTGCAATTTGTGTTCACGTTTCTCTTTCAATCTCACATGAAATAATGAAATTGTGTCAGATCAGATGAATAACTGTGGCTTTTGTTTGGTGCCTGTGAAAAACCTTTCCACACTGAGTTGACAGTATTGTGTTTGACGCCGTTCCTGAACGATTGCGGCAGATGAAGAATAAATACTCAGTGCCCCAAGAAGAAAATTATTGGATGCAATGATAATATTAGCTAAACAGTAAAATGCCAATATTACGTGAGGAGAAATAAAGTGTTTGCTTTTCCTTCCATTAGGCGGGCAGGGCTCAATATTAGGACATAGTGCGTGATCCGTCTCAGTCGACACTGCCCTCGTTAAATCATTTAGAAAATTGCACAGGCCCTTTTTAATGTGATTAAGACACAAATTGAGCACATTATCCACCTCCTCTATCTAGCTGCTCTGTGTCTGGATGATTCAAATGTCAAGCATGTGTAGTTGAAGAACAGAGGGAAGGGAGATGGAGAGTGGGCAGGGTGTGCATCTAAGTGTGGGTTTTTCTGTGTTGTTATGGGAAGGGCAGGCAAAGCTGGAGCATCCCGTAGCTGTGAGCAAAGCAAAGATGCATCTCTGCTCCTCTCCTCTTGCCTAACTCTTTCTTCCTGCGGCCTTCTGTGGTCTCCTGACCATCCCCAAGTCATTTCAATCTAAATGCAAATTTCATCAACCTCCCACTAAAAAGACTGAAATTAGTATCAAAGCCAACATGTTGCGGCTGTGTCGTGTGGACGTGTCACACTCAATAGCATCTCCAGTGCAGAAACCTGCCAATCTCCCCCACTTCTGAGCATTGATCTCAGCTTTCTTTCTCTCTTTTCCTGTCTCTGTTTATGCTTCTTTTTGTCACCCCTCCCTCTTCTTCCTCACTCTAGCATCCTCTTCTAGCAGCACTCTTTCTGACTAACATCTTCCCTTTCTGGCTATTTTGATCCCTCAGTTTTCGCTCAACTCTGCCTTCCCACAGCCCCTCACATTTGGCCTTGTCTAACCTTTCTTTGAGAAACCCTTCAAATAGATCCTCATAAGTCCTCCGTATGTTATCCTTCCTATCCTCGCCAAGCCCTCTCGCCCCTACTCTGCACTAAGCTGCTCACTGAGCCTGCACATGCTTGCAGACCAGCAGAGAAACACAGCAGAAATGCACTCTGCTCCTCCGCAGTCAATCTCTCTGTGTCTCCGTCCACTTGTCTTTCTCCTCTTCCTATCTGTAAACACGCATCCACCATTTTCCTCTCCTCTGTGTCCTCGTTATATTTGCAATAAGGTGAAGCAAGGTTGACGTCCGTGATGGAAGCATGAGTGGAGAGGTCCACCGAATTAGGTGAGAGGATGGGTATGCAGAGAACAGGGAGGTAGGGAAGCTGAGAGGAGAGGCAAAGCGCCCCGGGGAGGCTGCGCTCCAGGGGTTGTTAACATGCAGGTTGCATATTTCTGAATTGCAGAGCATCCTTATCTCGAAGTGCTGGGTCACTGAAGCACTTACTTTCTTACTGTGTGCGTGTCTGAGTGTGCTCTATTTGTCTGTCCCTGTGCAAGTATGCTCCTGCATGCATGTCTGGATTTTAATGTGTGCATGTGCCCGCATGTAAATATTTGCATACATGCATGCTGGCAACAGCAGGAATGTAAAGCTGTGATGGGTAGGGATTCTCTCTCTCTCTCTCTCTCTCTGTCTCTCTCTCTCTCCCTCTCTCTCTTTCTCGCATTGCAGCAAGAAACACTCATCAAACTGCAACACACATCTCACAGAGACCCACAGTTACAGCAGCAGCAGCAGTAGAGCCAGGGCCTCCTGTTAACATACAGACATGACACAGTGACAGCCAGCAGCTTAACACTCTGCTCCCCAGCTGGCTCTGCTCTCAGGTGGGCCACCAAGGTCTGCCAGATAAAAGCTTGCACTGCAGGGTATTCGGCACTCTGGCCGGGGGGGTGACTTTGTGTCGCCACTGGGTGCCCTTTAATATCTGGTGTCCCTGCCTACCTACCTGGATTCTGGCTTATGTGTCTCCTTGGGAGGTCAGGTTCTGCTTAAGGCTGCATTGCATGCTGGGCTCATACATCTTCAGCATGAGCTCTAAATGAGCCTCTCTCCTTAACATCTTTGTCACGATCCCTTCCATTTATCACAGCGTGGCAGCAGAACTATTGTCATGCATGTTGCTGTCATCATTATCCAAGAACATGGTGTTGTGCAGAGGTCAGAGTTTAGACTGCAGGTTATATGTGAAAGGAGGATCACGTGTGTGGGACATCTACTGAATGTTTAATTAGTTCTGTTTCTATTTTGACTTTAGTAAAGTGTTTCTGAATGCAAAAGACAGTGAATGTATGAAAGTAAGTATGCACTGAATAAAACATTCATATTTCCGGTGTACTGTAGTTATAGACCAGACTTTCTTAAAACAAAGAGTCAGAGACGTTTTATCACACGTTGCATATGTCTGCGAGCCTTCTCAGATTTATTCATTTTAATATTTTTTACAGAGGTAAAGCTATTCTGAATTTGACAGTACAAAAAACAGTATCTATGTTTGGAATAAGAGCAGGGAAGCACAGCTGGGCTGTAGTTTAAGCAAATATTGAGGATTCACACAGTCATGCAGATTTTTATTTGCACATAGTTCACTGGACTCACGCCTGTTTGTGTGTTATAGACAGTAGTGTTAGCAGTGTATCATGCCTGTGAAGACTATATCAGCAGGAGTGCCGTCATGATGGGGGGTTTCTCATCATGACTGAGTGGACTTACACTGTGCAGATTCAGGTTCAAAAATGCTGCTTATAATAGACACTTTAGATCATAGCAACGGACATTGCTCTTGCCTTCAGTGCAGCTCAAGGTTGAATGAAGCATGTTCTTGTTGAGAGTAACATGTTTGTGCTAGACTACATGTGCACTCTTGGCCCTTGAGGAACACTCTACCATAAGAAAAGCCCTTTGCTTCTGCCTCTGGTCCATTGCTGATCTCTTACCCCTGAAAATGGATTACAGTAATATACAGTGGCATGTGAAAAATGGTGAACCTTTAGAATTTTCTCTGTTTCTACAGAAATATGACCTAAAACATAATCGGATTTTCATGCCTCAAAACGGATAACGTATGTAAACCACTAGGAATAAAAGTTCATTTGAAAGTGAAATTAGAATCAGGTGGATTTTTTTTTTCAATGGGATGACAGTCAGGTGTGATTCTGGGAAACCCTGCCTTATTTAAAGAATAAGGAACTTTCTGTCTGATCTTGACAACGGAGGTTTGCAGAAGTGTGTCATTATTCAAACAAAGGAGATTTCTGAAGATCTTTGAAGCAGAGTTTCAACCTTTTCCAGCCTGGTGAAAGGAATTTCTAAAGAGTTTAGCCTCCACCAGTTGACAGTCAGGCAAGGTTGTGTACTAACTGAGAACACTGAACACCATTGTTAAACTCCCCAAGAGTGGTCAACCAGCAAAGATCACACCAAGAGCAAGGTGAGCAGTCCAAGAGGTAACAGAGAAAGCCAGGCTAGCGTCTAGAAACCTAAAAGCCTCTCTTGCAGTGATTAATGTCCATGTTCATGATTTGACCATCAGAAGAACATTGAACAACACTGATGTACATGACACAGCTGCAAGAAGGAAATCACTACACTCTAAAATGAGTCAATGAGACCATAGTAGAACTTTCTGGCCAAAAAAAAAGGTTTGGCAGTGATCAAACACTGTATTCCAGCATAAGAACCTTAACCACCTGTGAAACATGGCAGCTGCTGTGTGATTTGGGCTTGCTTTGCAGCCTCGTAAACACGACGGCTTGCCCTCATTGATGTAGTTATGAAATCTGAGTTCTACATTTACAACTGGCTTTATGATTTACAATTATTTGGGTTCCCTTTTTCTAGTTAAGCACTTGCATTTAAATCAGATCAGGTTTTAGGTCATATTTATTAAAATTCTTAAGGCTTCACAAACTTTAAAGTTTCAGTGTATCTGCCACATCCATGCTGGTGCATTTTCTTAGAGAATTCCTTTTCAGCTGCTGTATGGCTTAGCTTAAATCCCCTGGCCCTGTGACGACACACCAACGCAAATGGGCTGCTAATTATTATTGCCTCTTCTCTTGCTTTTCAAATCAAAAATAGCTGTATGTTTAAATCATGAGCTTGAAATGATTACATTTTGGCACTTAGACTAAAAATCTAATTTGAGTCAGTAACTATTTGTATTTAGGAAAGTGTTTATTCTTGCATGATGTTATTGAAGGCTGACCATTTTAGGATTAAATGTTACAAAATATGATGCTTGTCAGCTGTTGTCAAATCGTTAATGCTGAATATCTCAGCATTTCACAGAGATTAAAACAATATTTTAATATCAGCACACATGAAATGCTCATCCTCTTCCCCCATCCCTCTTTAGTTTTTTCTTTTTTTAATACCACAGATAAAATATCCAAAAGACAAAGCATTAGCCATCACCTAAACAACAAGACAAAGGGTATAGTTTTATCATAATTAACTGATAAATATTCAAACTGCTGATTTTTCATCCATATGGTTTCTTCCACCTCAGTTTTCCCTCTTTATCACCATATTTTGAATTATGTGTTTTTATTGGTTGCATGTCATCCCTCCTTGAATCTTTTCTCTTCTGCATGGCTGGCTCATCTTTCCAACTGGCCTGGGTGTGAGTCAGGGCTCCTGCGGTAAAATGGGAGACCATGCAGGGGGCACCAGGGGTGACGGTCAGGGATCTGAACACGAGCTTAACAGGAAGAGAGGACCCTGAGGCTGTTCTGCTCCAGCCTTCCTGGGCAGCTTGCCTGCTGTTGAAGAGGATGAAAGGTGAAGGTACCTGGGTCAGCTAGAGAGGGTTAACTGCATGGCTGGTTCAGTGGCCGTTTGTCTGACTGACTGACAGCCTAACTGGAGAGTGTGGGTTCACAGCTCAATGCTATTGCCAGCAGACATCAATGAAACTCTGAGGTCCACCAAAGGCCTGGATGAGTAATAAGTCATGTAGTGCTGGCTGATGTGGACATCTTCTGCTCCCTGCAGCACCTTTACATGGGAGATGGGGGGGAGAGGGGAGATGACGATGCAAGGGAGGACCACAATTGGAGAAGGGAGGAGAGAGAAGACATATTAACAGAGAAGATAAAAGCTAAGGGAGATCCCAGGCTGCTGATTCTGCTTCCAGGTCCTATCAGGTCTAGCCCCTCTCTCGTTATCTCTCTCTCTCTCTCTCTCCTCTGAATTTCTGACGATCCCTTCCCCCCACCTCTAACTCTGCCGTGGAGATGACAGCTCGGCCCCAACAGCGCACTAACCACATTACCTGAACTCACCACAGTGATTATCCAGCACTACACCCACTGAAGCCTGAAAATCATTCCAACTTCTCTGCCGGTAGAGGCTAGTGGGTGTGTGAGATTACATCCCAAAGGCTATGCGGTTCCCGGCAAATCCCACATTCTTACCTGGAAACATTGTGGAAGGACGGGGATTTTTTTTCCTCTTTTATTTTATTGAGGTCATGTTTCCAGACTTACATGTCCGATTTGATGACAAGAGACAACCACAAGCGTGTGCAACATTTCTGTGCATCTGAAGGCATAAAGGCAAAAACAGTGCACCTCCTTTGTTCTGTGGTTTTTTTTTATGGACTAATCCCTAAATGATCTTAACATACAGTAGCTATTTCACCCATTTGAAAATTGGTTATTGGTTTCATATAGAACCAGACTTTTATCATTTAAACATTATAATGCTGCTTTTTATAATAAAACAACAGAACAATGGAACAAGTCAGGACGAAAGGATAGGGTTTTCTTTTTATTCTATGCAGCTTTTTAACAGCTGAAAGCAAACAACAACTATTTTTTTAAATAGGTTAGCAGCTCTTTAACCTTTGGTGGAAGCTTCTAAAGCTTATGGAGGAATCCATCCATAAATTGGCAGAGAACAACATAACTGGCTGGTGTCCAGTATATAACAAAGAAAATTTTGTATACAGCTGATAAATTGGCAAAGAAATATGTTGCTTAAGCCCCATTAGCAAGATCATTAATTAAGTTTGAACTCTCACATACGCTGTATATCAGGCAAATCTCTGTATAGTCCTAAATAAGAACCAAATATCAGGTTTTATAAAAGTTCAGCAAAATATCTATCTATATCTATCTATATATTTTTATTGTCAACAATGGCCTTTTAGGTCTCAAGAATAAATACTCAGAGTTGTATTCTTTTGTTAAAAACGTGCTGTTTTAGCAGCCATAGTACTGACTGGCATAAGGTTTCATCTATATTCTACTAGTTTGCTTGAGATTGCGTGTAACCGCCAAGGAAGATGTGTTCAGGATATAGTGTTGACATTATGTGCCCAACCAGTTTGTGTAGCCACACGAAAACGAGTATTGTCGCTTACACAAACATTACATCAGACATGACACTACGAGTAGGCACAAAGACGGAGCTGGATGGACATGTTACCTTCACTCTACTAGAGTGCTGCTTAAACAAAAGGTCCAGGCTTACCAGCCACATTGCACACAGTGCAACACTTTTCTTCCCATCTTTCTATTTAAAACCAATGCGAGGCCCCAGTTGAATCTGGCAGGATAATAAACTGCAGGTATACATACAATACAGAGAATTTAATGGTTGGATATTTCCTAAACTTCCAAAAGTCCAAGCTGACTGATAATCACCAACAGGAATCTGTGAATGCTGAGCCCATTAACTAGAGGAAGGTTTTTTGTTTTTTTTTTTGCTTTAAGGGCACAGAATCTCTATGTTTAACTTTTCGGCATTACGAGCCAATTACACTGCTGAAAAAAATGACCCGGGGTAGTTTGGTGTCCAAGGTTGTTTGTGCTGACATTCTGCTTTTCAAATGCCAATCTGTTAATTATGCAAATGGACCACAAGGCCCCTGTATAAACACATACTTGGGCCTCCTTATATGTACACAGTCCCATATATCCTGCATGTTCTTGGAGATAGCCAGCCCTTGTTTTAATTAAAAAAAAAAAAAAAAAAAAGGAAATATAAAATGACCCCTCTAGCTACATATATGGGCTCCCTCTCCTGTATCCCTCTTAGACTCTCAGGCCCTCACTCTCCTCCTCCCTGTCCTCTTTTTCCTTTTTTTTTTTTCTTGCAGTGCAGCTCTTTGCGCAGCAATGCTATGCGACACTAGCCAGCTTTAGAGAAGGCGAGTCCACATTGCATTAATTCTGAGCAGAGAGAAATCCAGTATCAGATGTAATGGGTTTGATTCCAAAGCCCTGGGGCGATGTTCTGTGCTGCTGTAATGGTGGTGGGAGTCGGCAGAGATCCTACAGTCATCAGAATGCTGCCTAACGTGCACACACACTCCTTTCTTTTCTTGTCTACTGTCTCATTCTTCCCTTCTTGTCTACTCTCTCCTTCCCTAACCCTCTATTTTTCTCTCTTCTTGAATGACTAAAGGTGTACTCCACTCTGCTTCCAACCCTTCCCAACCTCTCCACCATGTTGTTGCCTAATTACTGTCTCTAAACAAGGGGCTTTGTC
The DNA here is from genome assembly GCA_032353495.1 of Ctenopoma kingsleyae. NCBI lineage: Eukaryota > Metazoa > Chordata > Actinopteri > Anabantiformes > Anabantidae > Ctenopoma > Ctenopoma kingsleyae. The sequence continues at coordinate 13,783,292 of JAUBNQ010000016.1, read as the reverse complement.
CCCAGCAGTGCTGAATTAGGTTTCTGCTGCTCATTCGCAGAAAGATAATTGTTTTTTTTTTCTTCCTCACTAACTTCTTCTCTTCAGCTGAGGCCAGATTTAGTCAGGTATTCTGAAAAAGGCATCATGGGATAATGTCAAACAAGCCCCAGGATAAGTTTCCCTTTCTTCTTATGTTTTTATTTCTTATTATTTTAATCAAAGTGCAGCCTGCCTCATGAGCAGGGCACCTCTCCAAGACAACATATGATTAGTTATAGGAGTAACAAGTATTGTTTGTTTGCTTCTGTCATCGTTGTCACACCATCAATGACAAAAATTGATTGATCCCTTCTATAAAAACTGATATACAGCTGGCTAATCAAACACACTTCAAGTGTAATTAGACATTCTCTGAAATATTTGACCCATATAAAATTATGAGGTACAACACTGGAGGCATCAAGAGATGTTTAACTTTGTGGAACTCAGTAAAAATTGCAGCTGCATGCTTTATCATGCATTTAACAACTCTAGCCTGGTGTTTTCTTTTTAGGAATGTGGGCAGGCTTGAGCTCACTGGGGTGGAAGTAAAGCTTTATGGCTCTTTGGCAACGATGTCCAGCATGCTTTATGACAGTGGATGGACGTGAATCTTTTTCCAACATCTTCGCAAGTCCTGAGACTTTAAGAGAAAGTCAGGAGACAGAAGTAATAAAACAACATCCAAATATTTCTCCTGTAATCTCTGTTGTTGAGTAAGTTATGCTCTTTTTAATGTGTTTGTACTGATGTAGAATATGGCTGCTGCCTGCATGTTTCTCACATACTTTTGAGGGAGATTCTACTCTATTCAGTATGTCCCAACAGGGCTTAAGCACCTCTAATGTTGCATAACATAAACACCTAGAACAAGCTGTTGTCCTCTGGTCGCCCCCTCATTCCTGCATCTGGAGTGCGGGAGGGGGAGGGGGGGGGGGGCAAGGTACTTTCCTGGGTTCACCCCAAAGATGAGGTAGCCTACGTTTGCAGCTCCCTCCGTCTGCTGAGGTTCCCTTTATTATTATGATAGATGGTGAGGGGAAAAGGGGAAAGCGATAGCCCTTGCCTCCTCCTCTCACCTATCTATGAACAGCAAGCTGCTCCGCCAACAGTGAGGTAATTACACAGTCATTATAATACGCTCTTGTGCACAAGAATACACACTCACACACTACATAATCACAGTCCTCTTCATACCAGATGGGGTCCCCAGTGTCTTCAGCCTGATGACTTTCTCCCTCCACCCTTTCCTACTATGTTCACTTCAGCCCTCCCTCTCTACACCAACAAGGAAATGCCAGCCTTCCTGGACAGCTTGCCTGCTCTGGCCCACGAGTTTGTCTGGGTGTGTGTTTGTGAGTATGAGCTTATGTTTGGACTGTATGCAGCAGAATGTGTCAGTGCATGTACAGTATGTGCACATACAGCATACGAACAGCACATCTGCGCATGCCAGTTCTCACCATTAACAACACATGTTTAGCACTGGGTTCTGCGCATCATTGACAGGCCCACAGATGTGAACGCTGTCATGATGCCACACTAATGGAATCAAGATGCTGTAGTCATGGCAAACATGGGTCAATTTTATGGAAACACTGTTCACTAATAATTTGTATTTTATTCATTCTTTCTTTCTGAATTATTTTAAACAGTAGCTGAAAAGTACTAACACTTAATACACTGATGATGTGATATCTCATTTTATTTTATCAGATTTTTGGCTGAACATTGAATGAAGCTCTTTGCAAAAATGTCAAAAAATACTTTTAATTACGTCACTGTCTGTAAGACTCATGAGTGCTGATGTACATTTGATAGTGCAAACATATTCATAATATGCATGCATGTACCTGTTCACTATGATGTTTGTGGTGATTTGTTTGACCTCTTTGCTTGATCAATACATTTCCTTTGAATGTATTCAGGCACAGATTCAATTTCAGATTCAGTGTACAGAAGCAAACACAAATATGACTTGTACACAGCCTATAGCCAGTAAACTAGGTGCTGTTTAAATACAGGTAGAATTTGCATTTACAGGAGCAGCAGCCACAAGTGTGTCTTCAGGCTCAGGTAGGCGAGGCAGTGATTATCCAGTTGATGTTAGCTAACTTTGCAAATGTGCTGAAACATTGCTTAAAATGAGAATCTACATCCCCCTGTGTTCCTATAGAAGCATTTATTCTATTTTAGTTAGAAATCTGTGAAAATATTAATTAATGTCCACCTCCCTTATTTTAATGATTAGAACAGTAGTATCTACCATAGACACAATATGAGGAACGATGAGCCACTGACACAAATCCAACTCGGGTTAAGACATCAGATAAGCCTTTAAGGCATATTACATGTCTATTAAAGACACACACCTTTTGTTGCTAATGTAACACGATACATATGGGAATCGACTACTAAATAAAGTGTGGAAATTGTGTCAGTTCTTTTGGTTAGGTCATTGGACACAGACACTACACTACTGAAGCGAATCAGTCAAGCTGGAGGAGTTGCCCCATTTTTGTGCGCAGTTTCTATGCTTGTGTGCGTATTTTAATGAATAAACTATATTCATATATTCAGAAGCTGGAGCATGGACATTTCCATGAGAATAAACAAGAGGAATTAGAAGCGTGCAGCCAATCTATAAATAGTTGCAGTGTTTCGTTGCCCAGGGATGTAGTTGCATTTTACAGGTCAGACTGTAATTTTTCTCTTAAGACTCTGCATTGAGAAGTAGCCAAAACTTCTCTGTGGTGCTGTCAATGGCTCTTAGAGGGGCCACTTTAATAACTAAAAGCAGAAGGGGCCCATCTGAGAAATTGGTGTGTGGTGGAAGGGGCTTTTATGGGCCCCCAAGATAGGGCTTTTCAGAGTGGAGAACGGATGCTGTTATTCATACGGTTAAGAGTTAAATTTCAGGCCTCTAAACAGCAGATATCTAAAATTTCAGCTTCAAAAATAAGCATCAAATACATGGTATGAAACCTAACCGACTGACGTCTGCAGACGCACTGCTAGTCTGTCTCCCCTAAAAGCCTTCACAGGAAATCAATAGTGGTCTCCGTAAGAATTAATCTGGGATCCACGCTACAACCATGGCAGGCGGCCAGCTGAGTGATATGTGCGGTTTAAACGGCCCCCGCATCCTGCCCGCTTATCTGTAGGTGTCCCGACGGTCGCTCGGCTTTCTACTCATCTCGCCTGGCTGACTTTTTTTTTTTTTTTCTGTATCCCAGCCCTCCTCCATCTCTTCCTCCTCCTCCTCCTCCTCTTCCTCCTCTCCTCCCTCTCCCTACTAAGTTCGATGCGATCGGCTCTGGGCCCTGCCGTGAGTTCTCGGTGCGGGCGACAGCGCTGCTGAACATGGCGTCAGACGGAATGATTTTAACGAACCACGACCACCAAATCCGGGTCGGAGTCTTGACAGGTAAACGCAGAAAAAAAACACCCACATATGCTCTTTCATAATTCGTTCACATTTTCATGAATTCATTTCCGCCGGCTCTTCGCCTGCATCTTCATACATGTCGGCTGGCTTGTGCTCGGCGGCGGGTCTCGGTCTCTCGCTGGCTTTTGCAGCCTCTTGAAGGCGACGCTGATTTAAAGCCTCGCTTCCTTCTGTCTTACTTCGGTGCGTTAACGTACATGTTACATGTTCCCAGCGCTTGTGCGGTGGAAGCGATGAACGTGGGCTCTGCATTGGTTTGTGTCTGCTTATGTACATTTCTTGTCGAGCCGTTTTCCTCACTGAAGAAGAAGAGCTCAGTTTATGTGTAATGAATAATTCATGTCTCTATCTGCTTGTCAGAGCTGAAAATTACAGCTGACCGTGTGTTGAGTCGCTGCTAAAGATGCTCAGGATATAGATTGCATTATTGACACTCAGCTGACAACAGCGATTTTTGAAGTGTTGCTCACGACAGTTGTTGAAGGTGGATGTGGATGTGGTGGTGGTGCTAGTGATGATGAGGGCATCCTTGGCCTGTTAACAGCAGTGGATGATGTGAGAACATTTTTGAAAATACGTGTAGACGTCGGATGTGTCTTGTTTTGTGAATGACAGTGCCGAGCGAGGAGTTTATATGACACATGATAGCGGGTATTGCTCGGTTTGGTGGGGCTGAACACACTAAATCCTCCTGACATTCCTCTAAATGCGGCGCAATGACGGCGCGTCTCTCACTTACCAGTATTGGAAACATTTTGCGCTTGGATGCAATTTTCGGCTATGAAGCGGCGGAAGGTGTTAGATGTGATCGCCGCCGGCCGTCATTTTTTTCGCGCGTGTGTGTGTGTGTGTGTGTGTGTGTGTGTGTGTGTGTGTGTGTGCGCTGTTATTTTTCTGATCGTCATGCGAAGCAAACACACAGCGGGTTTTTTTTGCCATAATGGGAAAGTAGCAGGAAATCAAACAGATTTTTTTCCTGATGTGGACAGAAGAAGGGAAGATGGTGATGGTGGTGGGGTGGCTGCATGATAAAGGCTGTCCAGAGGAATACCCCCTCCATCCTTTCCTCACCCCCTCCCTCTCTCCTTTTCTCTCTGTCCATCCTGTGTGAGGCTGGGTCGATCAATCTTTCATGAAAGCCGTGATCTCACACATACGGTATTGCTTCGTATGGAAATCCGGTACGGAGGAGGTGGTGGCAAGCTATGTGTAGCGATGGAGGAATGGCTGTGTAGACTCTCTCTCTTAAAATCTGCCAGGGAAACCCCCACCAACAGGAACCACAACCACCCGTCGTCTCCTTCTTCTTGCCTTCCCTTCCTCCTCCTCCTCTGGTCGGGCTGGAGACAGAGGGAGAGCGCTGTCCATGGTGCTGAAATCCAGCGTCACTCACAAATCAGTGCGGTACTGACCCTACCATGGTAAATACTGCATCATATAGCTACACCAGGCATGTAGAGGAGGATAAAGTCATCTGAAGTCATCCATCATTTCCATCACTATTTCTGGGCAGAAAATAGTCGCATACTAATGAGGGTTTGGTGGGAAATATTGTTTTTTGTTTATGTAGGTGCTAGGTGTATGTAGGTGTAGTGTAACTATCCTTTTTTTAACACTACATCAATGTCCATGCCACGATAGACGAGGTTAATTTCTCTGTGTAATCAGTCAGTTGATTCTCCAACTGTATCCCTAGAGTAGTGACAGATTGCCAGTTTGAGCTCGCTGTGCAGTGTTGACAATTCCCGCATACATATGCCAATGTTGAGACGCGCAGAGACACAACCGACAGGCTTATTTGTCTTTTTGATGTATCTGTGTGTGTATATGGAGTAGGACGGCATGCACTGTCACAGAAACAAAGCATCAAAGCAGTGAAGGGTAATCTGGGAGGAAACAGTGGAAGGTGGCATTAAGCTGCCGTGTTTTACCTGACCCTTAGCCTTTCAAGAGTCCAATCACAGCAGGACCACTCTTGGCTACAAAGGGTGCTGCGTGATTCCCACATTGTGAGATGATGTATTTTGACAGCAAAAACTCTCCTGCTGTGCTGCTGTGAGGACGCAAAGCTCCAGATATTCAGGTTGACTGGATCTGTCTTATAATGCAGAAACATGTCTCTATACTTCAGTCTTATATATTGCCCAAGCTCATGCCATTTGTCTGCTGTAGTATGGGGTCTATGTGAGCAGAATGCTAATGGAGTTTGAAGCAATCCTCAATCTGCTTTGCGGCCAGGGTCAAAGGTCATCTGTCCACTCCTTCATTCAGTCACCAGGGAGCAGATGAGACCTTGGTTCACCCTCCTCCATCACTTAGCCCCACATCTCTCTAGACAGGTGACAGAGCCCAGGGGACAGCTCTGTTTAGACCCTGGACACAGTTCAGCAGGGATGCAATGTTGTCTGAGTGTGTGTGTGTGTCTCTAATAATGTATGTATTTTGTGGAGTATCTGAATAAAAGGTGGGGTTACATTTGCAAAAAAGGTAGTTAGGGTAGTTAAAACAGGATAATTGGGGTGAACGTGCTACCACTTGTCAGAAATGTCACACTGAAAATGTGAGCTTTGTTAGAAATGGATGAAAGCTTTGTGCTGTGCACAACCTGCTATGATGTGTCTGTTTATTTTCTACCTGTGTGTATGTGTTTGTTAGTGTGTGTCTGCGTGTGGTGGTGTATTTTGATGCATGGGTGCTCAGTACCCTGTGTTTGGCAATGCAATCGGCATTCATTCCTGTTTAGCGTGAGTTTTAATTCTGCTATGTCTCTCTCTCTGGTCCTGCCTCGGGATCTGGGGACTCACTTACTTATTCACTCACTTCAGCTAAATACCTGTGTGCGTGCCTGCATTTGTATTCGTGTAAGCAGAGATACAGTTGTGAATTAAGAGATGGTGAATTGCGGCCTCAGGATTGATGACAGGCAAAGGACTGTAGAAACAAACTAAAGATAAATTGCTAGTCCAACTTACATTATATAATATTAATTTGCATAAACAAATGTATGGGAGACACATGGCATGGGTGCCTTTCTGTGTGGAGTATGTATGTTTTCCCTGCGTGTGTGAGTGTATGGGTTCTCTTCGGGTACTCTAGCTTCATCCCACCATCATGCAGAGACATGCAGTTAGGTTAATTGTTGATTGTAAATTGCCCCTAGGTGTGCATGGGTGTGTGAATGGTTGTCTGTCTCTGTATTTCACCCATGTGATAGACTGGTGACCTGTCCAGGTTGTTCCTTGCCTCTCTCCCAGTGACAGCTCGGATAGGCTCCAGCACCCCTGCGACAATTGAGAGGACAAGCGGTTAGGTTAATGAATGGATAAGCAGTTGTATTTTGACTAAAATGTTTAGATGCAGTTTTAAAACAGATTTTTTTCTAGGAAACTGGTATACACCTTGCTGAAATGTAAATTCCTATATGTGTCTGTGTGTGCCCTTGCTTGTGTGGTAAGTGCACTTGCATGTGACTCTGCTCTTGTCTTTGTGCACTAATACCGAGCTCTGGCTGGAAAACACAGCTTAGCAAATCCCCCTAGCCCCAAATATAGCTACTATATGCATACCTCCCATGATCACACACTGAGAGAGATAGTCTGGAGAAAGAAAGAGAGAGAAAGCATCCTGTGAAAAACATTCAGTGGCTTTTAATCTCCGTAAAACCAGTGTGTATGTTTGGGACCATACAGTATTACACAGTAGCACTCCAATAATGGGCCATGGATGTGTGGCTTGATTCACAGTCCATAGAAAGCCCCATTGATTCTCACTGTGGGTTAACTCCAGCTTTCCTCAAAGAAACATGGACACACACTCAACACAAACCTTCCAATGAGGAGCTAGGGCAGGAAAGCTTTGCTCTGTGGCAGACAGCACACATTTTTCTCTCTCTCCTTTATCTCCGTTTATGTCTCCATCTCTCCCTAGCCCTCTCTCTGTCTCTCTCTCTCTTCCATTTTTTCTATCTCCCTTGGTTGTTACAACTGAGAGAGGCTCAGGGATGTGTGGGTGGCTCTCCAAACTTACATGCCTGTCAGAAAGACATGAATCGACGGCAGACAGGCATACCAAAACAACCACATTTAGATCTCTCTCTCAATCCCTCTGTTAAGTAAAACTAATTCTGTGACTCCCTGCAAATTAGGTGGAAGCTTTTATTTTGGTGGGATGGAGGTCCATTTTGTAATGTTACAGCTCTGGAAAAAATTAAGAGACTACTGCAAAATTATCAGTTTCTCTGATTTTGCTATTTAAAGGTATATGTTTGAGTAAAATTAACATTTTTGTTTTATT
>JAUBNQ010000016.1:13752707-13767306 GCA_032353495.1 Ctenopoma kingsleyae | reverse complement strand
GAACAAAATAAACCTGTTGGGACATGATCATCTGAGCTCCTCACACCGCCAAACCCACCGTACACCCCACCCCCTCCTACTGACCCCCCTCAATTCCTCGCATTTTCTATTTGTATTTCTCTTGAGTCTCGCTCTTGGAAATATTAAATTAATGTAAGAAATCATTAGTCATGTTTTTTTGACTCAAGAATAGGATACCAGATTTCAGTTTAAAATGAGAAATTTTACGCTTAATTAAACTAAAAACATGAGTTTTGCAAGAAACCTGACGAGATGGAATTTTTAAAATATTTTTCCCGGGTTCAGTGAGTTAAAATCTATAAAAAGAAACAGTCAAAAAATCCTGTGCAGTTTTTTGGTTGCAGACCTTTGTAATTTATCATTCAGTGGCTTGATAACAAATCAGCTGGTCAATCGGCAGATTATTATTTATATACGATTTCATTTTTGATTAATGATGGCTCTCATAGCTCTCATTGGTGCAGTTACTCATACTATATGAGAATTCATTGCTGTGCTTTGATACATATGACAGTAAACTGAATTATTTGTTTATTATTTTGAAATAATGAATTACTTTGAAATATTATTTGTTTAATGTTGAACATTGATTCATTATTTTCGAATTTGTGATAGTAAGTGATACAGAATGACATGAGATAGGGCACCTCAGTAACACACAAGCTGGGGCCAAATATAGTTCAGGATTATTAATAACCAGCAGATTAAGCAATAATGAAAATAAATACTGTGACCTTGTGGATTGTGATTGATTTTCACATTATTTACATGTCACACACGTTTGTACATGTTTTCCATTAGTAGTGGGACTTATCTACATGCAAATCTGTCATGTTTGAATACAGTCAAACCAAACTCCATTGCTCTGACTCTCTCTTGGTTGCCCCTTTAATGACATGTACATATATGTGTGTGTCTGTAGAATAAGTGATGAAATGTGTGAAATATGGCAAGTGAAGCTCTCTATTAGGCAGCAACCCTCACCCACCCCTCGCCTTCGGGCTCCCATTCTGTCTCACCATACAGAGAGACTGTGCCAATGCGACGGCAAGACTTTTTGGAGGATCTGAGTTTTAAATGGCAGAGCCTGAGCCAAGCACCCACCACCAACCACAAAACAAGAAGGGGAGCAGGTTCTCCTCCCAACATCAACCTCGGCTACAGTAGCATTATTCCTGAGAAGGACACGTTTCCAGCTGTGTGTGTGTGTACATGTGTGAGCTCTGACAGTGGGAAGCTGCAATGTAATTGCTGACACTGTCCAGAGGATTGAATGTAATGAAGGTAGCTGCTTACAGGCTGCTTCATTAGTACAGCCAGGCCCAGGGCACTCCCTGTGTGTGCGTTTGTGTGTGTGGGCATGTAAACTCTACATCCTGGGAAATAAGAAGAGTTGAGTGGCTCGTGCATATACAGTATATATATATATAGTGTATATGTATATATATATAGATGCACATGCAAACACATGAATTACCACCCACACACTCACACATTCACAATCACATCAACAAGCCTAGTCAGTGTGTGGAGCATGTTCATTGTAACTTTAATCCATAGAAGTTCATTTCCTCCACTACTTTAAGTATATCTTTCTCAACAATGAGTCTCAAACAATGTTACTATGGTGTAACAGAGCAATAGTTCCAACACATTTTTTTTTTGTCTGTGTATTGAGGTGTAATAAGCTTAGAAATATATGACTGTCTATTAGTTTCATTATTCAGTTAATCATTTGTGATCAGTTAATTGCTTGGTCTTTCGTATGAAGCATATTGTAAAGTAACAATCAAAATGCCTGCCATAATTCTTCAGAACCTAAGGTAAAGTCTTCAAATTTCACCTGTCCTTAACCCAAAGATTCTCTGTTTACAGTTATTTAAAACAGAGAACAGTTGCCAATTTTCACTTTTGAGAAGCTGCAACCAACAAATGCCAAGTGAGTTTATAAAAGACCTAAATTAAAAATATTTGAATGATTGTGTCAGCCCAGACACACATTTTGTTCACTCCTTAAAGGTTAGATATACCCCAAAACAGACAACAGATGTGCGTGCAATTCTGCTTATACTACATCAGGTGTCTGTTTAGGTGGTGAGGTGTGTTCAGCCTGTACACTGAGTCTGGATTCACACAGACATGGGCAAATGTCATAATATATGTCAGGATTATCTTTAAAGGCCCTCTGGGCTATGTTGACGTGACAGGTAAAGTTTAAGCCAAGATTGTTCTCCCAAGATGAAGAAGAAAATCCATAGTTTCAGCCTGATCCATTTATCAGTTATTCAGCCACGAGCTGATCAGTAACAGCCACTCATATTTATTTGGCCATTTTGACCTGACATTTCTTTCAGGAAACTGTCTCAGACTTAACCAAATATGGCAGGATTGTACTTGAGACAAGGGAAACTAAAGCAATCCACCTTTTCATCATGACAAATACTGTTACTTGACAACAAACTCTGATTCCTTTCTGATGGAGGTGTCTTTGTTGTACTTTAGGGGGGCAGTTTCAGGAAGTTCCCCCTAGCTTACTGCTGTCTGGTGAAGCAGAGTTTGGGTGCTGCAGAATTCCTCTTTGCTTTGTTCCTCTGATTTCACGATGATTGTCGGCACAATGTGCTAAAGCAGATCAGGCTTTTGTTTTGTCATTTCAAAAGCGTGGCTGGCATGAAATGGGATTTGTGTGCTGAGAGCGAAGGCTGGTCATGGGGAGGGCAGCCGGTGGACCAGACAATGATGAGGTTGCCATCTTCGGCACATGGGGACCCTGTGGGGATGCACTTTTGATTAACTTTCCACTTAGTGAACATTGTGTCACTCACAATATGGTTGTGTCTCCTGCTCCAGAAATCAGCTTGACAGCTGCATCCTGAGAAGTGTTTGTCCCAGACAGTGCTGGGGTTGAGCATCTGCATTTGCTTTTCCCATCAAACAGTTCCCTGGACAGCATGAGTGTGACCCTTAACTTTGATCAGAAGCCTGGCCTTGATTCTAAGTGGCCATCTGCCAGCCTCACCTTGACCTGTCCTCAACCTATAAGACTGATTGCAGTTACTCTATAACCCTTGACCTCTGCCTGTCCCTCTCTCTGCCTCTGATCCTCCTTTGTGTCCTTCCCCTGAGTGAGAGATCACGGAGGTGCAGATAGAACATTAAGCTCCCCAAATGAAGACCAATCAATACCTGATCTGATTAGGCCTCAGCACATATGTTTCACTACAAACACTAAAAGCCAGCAGATAAAGAGCCCCATTGCTAATGTTAACCAATAGCTATTCGTTTCAGAGCCCATCCGCTTTCTAGCTCTATCTTTAGTCATATTGACTGAAGTGAAATGAGTGAGCGTTTGAGTGTTTTCCATCCAGATTCACACAACTTGTCCAAGGAGGTTGTAAGGATGAAGGAGGAGGAGAGACGAAGAGATGTCGAGGCAGAAGAGAGAGAAGAGAAGCTTCTAACAGGAGATATCAGAAACGTGCAGCTATACTGATACCAGTGTAAGCACATTTCTATTGAAATCAATAGAGCTGCTCTCAAGCTCATTTTGGTTTCCAACAGGAGAACGGTACCTGGCTCACTAATGGAGCTGCCATAGATAACACACTCGGAGACAGTTACTGTTAGCGTGAATTAATGTCAGCCTGTAATGATATTAGCCATGTTGATTTGTTTCATGTCTGTTTTCGAGTTGCAGGATTCTTAGGCAGGTCACAAAAATTATATAAAAGCACATATTCTTACAGTTTTAACCTTGCCAGAAAGTGTTAGTTTTTCATGCCCAGATTTAGAGGAGTCTGTCACTGAAATTTCTGCCTCCACCACAACAGAGGTGAGAGGGATTTTATTAATGAATTCAATACATTCAATAACATGTTCTATCAGAAACAAGGTTCTGGTTATGTCTTAATTCACCAGGTTACTCTTGATAATCCACAGATCCACAAACATTCACATTCATTGCTTTGGAAACAGACCCTATGAAACTATGAATGGCATGATGCATAGATCAGATTTTCATTTTGTGGACCCATTTGGCAAGTATGGCAGAGATTTGACACTGACAAATGTCTTTTCAATCCTTTCGTCTCTATTTTAATTAGTAATGAGCAATGTACTGTAGAAAGCATTTAGGTACAAGCCATATAATTTTTAGTTAATGGGTTTTGTTGGTTGAAATGAAAAATGTCACTAAAGGTACATTATATTAGAAGTAATTAATTAACATTAACTGTGTGAAACCTCTGTCTTTGGTCAATGTGTGGGCAAGTATGGAATGAATGTATGAATGTAAAGACAGTGGGTTCTTTTTGTTTTACCACCTGGTGCCTATAATGTGTTAGTCAAATGCTTCTTTCATGGGGGTTTTTTCTACGTTGTGCTCACAGATGGTTGAAATTGCATATACTATAAATTATATAGTAAACTACACTGGATGAAGTGCTATATCCATGTGTTGAACATGCTGTACTTGTACTTGTGCTGAGAAAACACAGTACACATTTCATTTGTGTATATGTGTGTGTAAACAGCTGTTGTAAATGCCACAAAGAGCTGGCTTGCCGTGGGCCCTTTGGCATTGAAATGTCATGCTACATGGGAAAAAGCTGGGACACCTCACCCAACCTTTACATACTCAATGCACACACCTCTGTTGCCCGGCTATATGATAATGTCACACCGAGCTGCAGACACATTCATCAGGCCTGTTGTCATTAGAAACAAGCCTCATTATACTCAGAGGCTGTGATTTATGATTAATATTCACAAGGGGTGTGGCAGATCATCAAGCCCCTCCAATCCATTGATTTCACTGAACAAGAAAAACAGAGCAGGGAAGGAAGATGGGAAAGTGTGTGTGGGTGGTGGAGCTGCAGGGACATTTCGGTCATGGCATGGAAAATGAGATGAAGGAGAAGGAAAGCCAGAAGAGGGGTGTAGAGTGCAATATTCAAGGTCCCTGTATTCCCTGGCGGTGTGAATTGTCTCTGGAACTTTTCTCATTGGCTTTATTAGTAAGTGTCTTTTCAATATTTATGGCAGTGTTAATAAAACACCAATAGGTGAGACCTTTGTGGAGAGCTAGGTGCTGTAGGGTGCTGCAGTCTTGGGCTTTCACTTATATTTGGATGATAAAGAGGCTCAGGTGAGCATTATGCAGAGTGTGAGAAGTGACAGAATAGGCAGATTGGTAGCTAGATCACAATCACTGGACATCCAATGATTAGATGTTTGGGGTCATTTGTAGAGCCATGGAAAAGTAGTATTTTATGCTTTGATTTGATTATGTTCGCCATACTGATTGCCATGTGTGTATTAATGGTTTCTCTATATTATTGATGTATATATATTGAAGTTTAACCTCTAAAGTTTTATTTTTTCCAGTGGACAGCTACATTAGAGGGAGACATCTACAGTTAGAATTAAGACCTCAATTTATGATCAGTTCATCTATTAGTTTTTTGTTGTTTTTTTTTGATTAATCACTTGTTGAGACCAGAGTTATTGCATTTATACTGTATAACTGTATAAAAAAGCATAAAGTGAGTGGAAGAACCCCTCTCTTACTCAGGTGCCCTTGAGCACTACAAACTGTACTGGACACTTTCAGATATAAATGTGTTTAACTGTGTGAGTAAAAACAGGGTATTCCTGAGAGAAAACTACATGTAATAAGTTTAATCTGATACAGTAATAAGATTACTGGTAGTTAAACTACATTTTTATTTACATAGTGATTAAATATACTTTCTTGCCATTTCCAGGATACCCCTGGATTGTCACCTCACCAATTTTTTCTTTTGAATTTAAATTTGTAAAGTTCATTAGGCACATTAGGTGTCAGTTAGTCATATGTATTGATTATTGCTAATTATTAGCACATGTTCAAAGAAGTTGTTATAAGCTGCTTTGGAAGTTACCTGGATAACTGAGTAATTCTACTTAATGTAATACCCCCATCTGGACTCTAGTTTCTGCAAGGCAGGTGTCTGAATGATGGACATTGTTCACAAAACCAAAGTATTCCTGCTTTCAACAGTGGGGTGTTGTATTTTTTGTTTTATGCATCCAGTAGGCATGTTTCCTTATGCACTCGGTTGAGAGGAATTACTCACTGGCTTGTCACTTTATGTAGTATTTTTTTTATTTTTATTTTGTTGATTAACCGTTTTAGCATTAGTCACACACTGTAAAGTAACTAAATTTCTCCACTATGCTTCTAAATGCATATCCTGCGTTTGTAAATCTTGTTGCCAGGTATAATTAGGGGTCTTAATGTTGCCTTCTTATATTTTTGCATATCTACATTTCTGACTCTTCTGCTTTCAAATTATCATCAAAATAAGATGTGATCATATTTTAACTGTGGCAGTGCTCAGTTCAACTTTCTCCTGGTTTCTCTCATCACTTTCTGCTCCTTTCTGCAGCCCCTGTGTATTATTTATTGCCCTGCATTACCTCCCCCTACCAGTCATTTCCTGTTCTTCCCATTTTACCTTACTACTCACACTACTATCCAGTTATCTTCTCTTTGCTTTCAGAGTATTCCCATTGCTGCTCTCTTCTCTCTCTCTCTTCCTCTTCCTTTTCCCCTCATCCAGTGTGAATTGCTCACTTAATTCTGTCAAGGTTAGGCTCCAGCTCACCCTCCCTCAACTCCACATGTCCATCCTACTATCAGTCCTCTTTTACTCAGAATGGAGCTACCTCACCTCTCTAGGGAAGAGGGAAGGTGTAGGTTGCAGCCAGAGGTGGGCCTTGCCTGCTTGCCTGGGACACAGCTGGGAAGAACAGAGCCATCTCTTCCTCTCTGTCTTTCTTTCTCGACACATCTGGTGCGTGGGGGGATTGGGCCATGTTGTGCTGTGTTGTTTTGTCCTTGGCTCAGCATGGTTGCCGGATTTTGGCCTGGCTACGCTGCAGTAGGTTTGGATTTGAGATGCGGATATGCCCAATGCTGTACCCACATGAATGTGCCAGGGTCCTTTGGTGTAGTAAGCAATGGCTATTAAGCCAATAGAGTAATTATTAGCTACAGTATTAGCGTGGGCCCAGTATATTTTTTTTTTTTTTTAGCTGTCCATCCATGTTTTTCAGTGACTGGCACGGCAGTAGCAGGTGCAGTGTCACATTCCTTGCATTATGTAACTCCACCCCAATTTAGATCTGATTTCAAATAAATGAAAATCAAGCTGCTGGTTGGCTCCTTTCCCTGCAGATATAAATAGCATTTTCAAATCTTATCTAGAAACAGCATTGTAGAGGGGAGATGCTTTGAAAAGCAGCCCGACAATTAGGATCCCATTGTTCCGCTCCACACCCCCTCCATTCTCCCGGCTGCTTACAGTAAGCCTGAGGATCTGTGTGTATGTGTCTGAGTGTCGAGCCCTGCACATGTGTATGCATTAATCTGCATCACAGTGCGATTGAGATAGCAGCTAATGGTAAAATGGCATGTGCATGTGCGTGGTGTCGTGGGTTTGAGAGTTTGTGAGTAATTGGTGTGTGTGTGTGTATGTGTGTGTTGCTGCTGGGTGAGTCTTTGTTGATGGATGCTGTGCTTCTGCTGCTTACCCCACTGCTCTTCTCAGAATTAACAAGGTTGCTAAGATACAGTGGGTTTATATTAGATTAGGTTATCTGCCATTATTGCTGTTACTATATTTTACCCAGCACCGTGAAGCCCTTATTAATTTGGAAATTTACCCTGCCATGGAATGAAGATGCTGGTATTTGTGCACCATTGGTCCTCTCTTCTTTTCTGGCACTTTGAGAGTTGTAGTACTGAAAACCACCTAATCAGATGTCTACTCCACCTTATTACAATCTGGAGGCGGATCTATACCTCTATTCATCATTAAGCCCATTTAATCTGAGGCCGGGGGCTCAGTGTTTTCATTTGACACAGAACAAACCAGTAAAATAGGAGGCAGTAGGCAGTGATATCACTTTGGTTGAGTTTTATTGGTGTTTAGACACATTGTCCCTCCCACCATTAGACGTCAGCCCAATCCAGTGTTTGACCCCTATAGTAGCTACTTCAAGGCTAGAGGGACATTGGCACCACTGTTAGTAGATAAAGAGCAGGAAACAATAGAGATGCCAAGTGGGCTGCTCAGACAAAGAAGGTGAAGCGCTGCCATTCTACTACTGGTGCATTTGCAAATTTTATTTCAGATCTATAGAAGTCAATTTTTGGACAAAATGAACTGAACTCTTTAGTCAGGATGATCTACGTTTTAACTGGCTTGTTGAAATATGCTGATATGTATAGCTGAAAAGAGCAGAAGGGGGTAGTGCCATAATGACAGAGAAGCAGTGCCATAATTTGACTGGAAGCAGACTTTGGCACAAGCAGCTACAGCCGTTCTGTCTTACACTGAGATTTGTCAAATTGCTGATGCATGGCAAGGTGTCCAAGGCTGTATGTGTGTGAAAAAGTGTTTTCCCCCTTCCTGATTTTTTTTTTTTTTTTGCATATTTGTAACTCTTAAGTGAATGCAGTTTTTAAATGATGATTTATTTTATTACGGGAATAAAGCTGTCCGAATCTGCTTGGCCCTATATGAAAAGTAATTGTCCGGCCATCAGTCCCTGACCTGATGCTCAAGTGCTATGCAGCAGAACGATGATCTGAAACACAATCTGGCTGAATTAGAACAATTCTTCAAAGAAGACGGGGCCAAAATTTCATCACAGTAATGGGAAAGACTAGTTGCCCGTTATCACAAATGCTTGACTGCAATTGTTACCACCAAGGGTGGCACAACCAGTTATTAGGTTTAGGGGGCAATTACTTTTTTAAATAGGGCCAGGCAGGTTTGGACAGCATTTTTCCCTTAATAAGTGAAATCAATGGGGCAAAAACTTTTTCACAGCACTGTATACTTGCATACATTCACCAGGAAAGAGTGCATCACACTGTCAATTCGTTGTGTAACACTTTCCTACATATGATGGAAAATGTGTGTGTAAATGCACACACAGGCACATGTGAGCAGTGTGTTGGGTGTGTGAGTGAGAGGACCTGCTATAAGGGAAAACCCCATTAGCGTTGGAACCCAGGGAGATAATGACTGCTGACTGCTTTATGTCCTGGAAATGATTGAGTGGAACATAGTAGCAGTTTATGAATCCCCTCTGCCAGTGCCTGACAGCATATACCCTGCCAGCTAGCTCTGGTAAAACAGACACGCCTGCAATGCTAACTTTTCAACAGATTTGTTTTCACTGGTAGACTACATTGTGACTGCTAGCAAGACTATCTGCCTGTACTACAGATATCGTTTATCCTTTTAACCTACAGACTACAACATTGTCTCAATTCGATCACAGATTACATTGGATTGTAAGTAGTTATATTATAAAAATATTGATTCTAGATGCTTTAAATATTTGATTCTTATTCAAAGGAGTGCATGAATTTGGCCTTATTTTAGTATAATCTGAGAGAATTTGAAGCCAGTACTTAAAATATCATCTTCTTAGTTGTTTTTAATTGTTTTTTTATTACTTTACTAACTAACTAACTTGAGGTCCACTTGCTACCTTACGATGAGCTTTTATTAGTATTTGGCTCAGACAAAGCTGACGTAGACGTGCAAACACAGAAGACGTGCAAACACAGAAAACAACCAAAAAGATCAATAAAATAAGGTATACTGAAGAAAGAGAGTGCAGTTGTGAAAGTAACATGCTCCAGCTTGAACAAAAATTGTATTGGCGGATTATGAACTTCTATTCATCTTCACCACAAAATAGCACTATACTGGTAGTGTAGCATGTGAAGCAGTCTCAGTTCTAACCTCAGCTTTCTGTCTCCTGTTGGTTGTCCAGTCATATAGAACTGACCTTTAGTTTGGCTTATATGTACTGTAGGGAATGGCGCCCTCTGGGTTGAGACAGGGTTCGCTGCATTGTGTCGTCACTTCTGCAGTGACCTGGTAATGAAGCAACACTTAATTTGATTAGGAAGCAAAACCTAGTCAATGTCTATTTGATGAGTAGATCGCAGATTGCTTCTGCGCTACATCCTCTAGGGACTTCAGAGATGATGGTGCAGTGCACGTTTTTGGGGGAAGGTTCAGATGCACCTGGAGAAAGGTGCATGGGTGGAGCTTTGAAGGTGGGTGGAGGCAGTGTCATGAATTGTTGCACACCTCTTCCCCTCCTCTGTCACTCTTCCTGCTCCGTTCTCCCTTGTTCCTGCCCCCTTCTCTTCAACTCTTGCATAGGATTGCATTGATATTCCTTTGATGCCCGTTTGAGCTGCAGCCAGATCTCCTTTTCCTCCATTTCTCCTCTCACTCTCTCACTCCTTCTTTCCCACAGTGCTATTGTTTTCTGGTAGGAATCACTTTCCCAGCATTTCTACAAACTGCTGCAGCAGGGAGGGGCAGTTTTATTACCTTCAGTCAGGAGTTCCCCGTGTTGCTCACATGCACACACGCACACCTGTGCATACATGTACACACACGTAATGGGGTGGTGGGTACCGATGCCTTTGACAGAGCGTGTTGATTGGTTCAGAATGGTTACTGCCTCTTGTAGGAGAGTGGAACGGCTATTTTTAGATCAAGGGGTAGCTGGGAGAGAAAGACTGAGGAGGGCTCTGTGTGTGTGTGTGTGTGTGTGTGTGTGTGTGTGTGTGTGTGTGTGTGTGTGTGTGTGTGTGTGTTTGTAAGGAATACTGCAGTCTTGAAGGAAGTTCCCTCTTCACGCGCACAAACACACACATGCACTTATGCAGCAGTGCCCTTAAAAAGCCAGTGTGGTGTGTATTCCATGTGCTTGCTCGCCTTTTTCTCTCCTCCCTGAACCTTTTTTCTTGCTAGATCTCACCCCTCCACCCCCACCCCTGCAGTCTTTCTGTCTCTCTTGTTTCTCCCTCTCTTTCTCTCTTTCTGAGCT
This sequence comes from Ctenopoma kingsleyae, assembly GCA_032353495.1. Lineage (NCBI taxonomy): Eukaryota > Metazoa > Chordata > Actinopteri > Anabantiformes > Anabantidae > Ctenopoma > Ctenopoma kingsleyae. The sequence goes on along the minus strand of JAUBNQ010000016.1, from coordinate 13,756,374 downwards.
CGCTTGGTGTGCAAATGTCAGCACTCTCCCATTTATTTGCCAGAGCCCAGAGCACCATCCTGCACCCTCTGTTTACCTCTGTCTCCACAGCGCTGCCCCATCGGCACTGCATCATCCTCTTTCTGTCTTTATAAAACCTTCCTTCTCTCCATCCTATATCCTTTTATCCCCTCGTTCTCTCACCCAAACAGTCTCTTTCCTCACCTCTGTTAATTTTCTTTCCTTCACATCCCCCCTTTGCCATCCCACTTCCATTTTTTACACCATTCTTGCTTCATCCATTCACTCACCCTGTCCCTCCACCCCTCCTCTCGTTCATGGATCATGGCACTTCATTGGAGTAACATCATGACATTTCCAGTGTTGTCAACTAGCACATCTAGTTTTTTGGATTAAAGCCGCTGCACCACCACCATTAACCGCCCTCTGGTGTTTTGTTTTGCATCTATTTTAAGATATGAGTGTGTCCACTCACATTTGGCCCCATCAGATCACAAAACACCTTCTTCCTCTCTTCATCCTGTTCATCGGTTTCTCTCTGTCTCTTATCGCTTTCTTCTTTCAGTTCTTTCTCTCCCTGTCTTCGTCTATCTGTCATTCTATCCGTCTGTGATCACCACGATGACTCATGTGGCTCGCACCTGCTCTGCAGTCGAGAACCCAACGTGGTTTTATAAGGATGGAGGTTGGAGACCATGAAGGTGTGGCTTCACATAGGCTCAGTGTGATCAAAAAGTGTGCAGAGAGAAGGTGTGGGGGGTGGGATATTATGTTCTGGTGTGTTCATACAGTGTTCTTATTTCATTTGCAACATACCTGGTGCTGAAATCATAATGCAGACAATGTGTCGGCTACACACATACACCAGACATAATCTTTATAAGTGTGAACACCTGCCTCATAACAATATATACTGACAAGTGGAATTATAACAAATAATTTTGAAAAAATAGTTGAGTCCTCTAAGATATTTTTACAATACATTTTCCTTTATAATCTTGGTGTATTTCATCATTGCTTTCAGCAGAAGATCAGTTTTCCATCTGGAGTAATCACATGTGGCTGTGACATGGTTTAGAAAATTAGAAGATTTGAATATGAACTTGCAGTGTTAGTGAGTTGGCATGAGAGTAAAGGATTTTTGGGGAAGTGAGAATATCAGTTTGTAGATAGAACAAGGCTTTTCTTGTTATTATTACATCCAATCATGATAGTGGATCATTTACCTGTTGAAAACCACCAGTGATGTAACAATATTATTTGTGCTGAAACACTTGTATTGTACTTGTATGCTTGTATTAGATTGCTTATGGATTTGTGTGCTAACTTAATTCACTTCTGTCTGTCTCTGTCCATCCAGTGAGTGACAGCTGTTTTCGAAACCTTGCAGAGGACCGCAGCGGTGTCAACCTCAAAGATCTCGTCCATGATCCCTCCCTGTGAGTATTGCCTTTTTTTCTATGATAATTCAACAGACAGAAATGAAAACATTCAGTAACACTGTACTTTCATTCCCCTAAAGTGTTTAATCCAGAGCAAAGTCCTTTGACTTACCTTAAGTCTACCACACACAAAAGATGCTAAAGTTCTCATGTGCCTTATGTGTGCGTCTCTCTATGGAAGCTATCTTTTTTTGTGCAAGAGTGTAACTAAGAAACTAAAAATATCTCTTCAACACAACATGTCGGGGCTCAGTGTCACCCTATGAAAAGAAATTCCCAGCATGCATGGCAACAACAAAAGAACTGCAGCGCTTTTCTGTTTAAGGATGACTGTTGGTAGCTGAAGGAGTCATTATTTGTTCAAAGAATCTAAAGGAGGTAAAATCATCAATTGTTTCCATTAACAGGGATGTGATCAGTGATGAAAGAGCACGGAAAACACAGGAAAACAATAATCTCCATCGCAACTGAATGTTAAGTGTATGGCTAAACAGATATATTGAAATGATGTTTCAGTCACTTTTAAAAAGGGTGTGTTACAGTTCCTCCAAGCTTATCTGACTTTCTTTTGGTGTAGATTGAGGTGGTGGTTTTATCAGTTTCAGTCATATAAACACAGAGGTGAAAAGTTTATGAGGAGTAATACACACTAGAAATCATTGGCCACTTTCTACAAGGAAGCCTCAACCTGTGTAAGAAGAAACAACGCAAAAGTATCCAGACACAATTTTGTCTATATGTCATTGTACAACTCATACAAAAATCATGGCCTTAAATTTACTACTAGAATAGCCTTAAGTTGCTTATCTACATGATCTACATGATTTTGTAACATGGTTACAGTACACTGCATCCCAGTGGTCTGTGGTGATGTTATGGTTCAAGTTCTGTGCAGTGCCAGTAAAGGTCTTCCAGTGAAACATGGGACAGATTTAATGGCTCTTGCTCTGTGCACCTGACTTTTGTTATGTTAAAGGAAAAGGCCTTCCCCTAAAATGGACACTTCTGTCTGAAATATCATTTTTATGTTGGAGCATTAAACCACTCCACTCTTCTACTATACTGAGTGGTGTATGGGCAGTTTGTCACAAACAGGGTGTTTTCACAATGTTATGCTGAAGGGGGCTGGTGTAGGTTCACTTGAAAAGGTCTAGGGAACCAAGCTCAAATCATGAAAACCAACCCCAGACTTTACTGTATGTATACAGGACCACAGATACTCTACACATTTCAACCACCATGCCACTTCGAAAAAAATAGGTCATCTTTGAGGGCATATTTATCACAAAGACTCATAAATGGAGCTCAAGTGATGTTTAGTTTGATCAATTACAAGCTTTATATATAATTGCACATACATCAGACAGTTTTAAATACATGTCTTCAGACATCCAAGCTATTCCTCATACAGACACTGAGTCACTGGATCTAGCCTGTTCCCCTATAGTCAGTATCACTGGAGTGTCACCAGTGAGCCACTGTGGGACTGGACTGATTCATACTTGTCATGTCCTTTCCAGTATGTTTATTTTGAGGCTGATGTGTGTCAACGCTGAGTGTGACACACACAGAGCGAGTGTGAGGAGGCTTGTGCAACGTCATGAGTGTCATCCTAGTGACTGGGGATCATCACATGCTTACTTGTGGGAAAATTAAAGTTGGAGCGAATTTGTACTGTAATGTTTGTGTGTCCTTTCATGCACACATAAGCATGGCTCAATTTATGCATGTGCTTTTATAAATCTTATACTCTATCATCTAAGCCAAGGCAATGACGAGGTTGAGGGCTGTATTCACTTTCTTTCTTGAGCTATTACTGAAATTGTCTTGTTTACATTGAGAGCAACTCGATTGATGCTGGATTGCTCTGTTGTCACTGAGTATTAAGTGTTGCAACTATTGCTTGTAAGAGTTTTACACTAGAGGGATTTGAACACCCGAATATAACATTTTGAACATTGTTTTGAAGAATTACAACAGAGCAAATGTTTAAATGAAACCAAGCTGAAGGTTTTAACCCCATACTTTTTTTTTTTTATCGTTCCTTAAGAATCTTTTTGAGAAATGTATTCCTGCAGTTGTCCAAATAAAACTAGTAAGAGCCAAAACAGACCCGTATACATGTGGACACTTTTAAAGATTTGTTTCGCATACATATAGAGTAACCCAAGTAGCTTTGTATTCCACTTACTGTTGCTGTAATAGTTAAGATGTGTCTTGGTTTT
>JAUBNQ010000016.1:13724928-13751426 GCA_032353495.1 Ctenopoma kingsleyae | reverse complement strand
TCACCAGAGTGTGTGCGTTTGTGTGTGTCTTTATGTGTTGAAGATCGAGCCAAGTTGTGTTGTATCGACCTTTATCAATTTTACTAACAACAGCTGGATGTCAATCAGAAGGATTACTGGGCACAAGCACATACAGACACAAGCACATACACACATAACCCAGTCCTGTTGGAGATCCAACATCGATAAGCACGATAATAACTATAAATCATTTTTACCTGGATTAACATTCATGATTATATTCACACAAAGTTTAATGTTAAGCATTCACATCACCATCATCCAAATGCACATCAGTAAGCGGTTACAATCACACTATTAATGATGCTGTAATCAATACAGCTACTTGTTAGTACTACTACGAGCAACGAGTAGCTTTTAAAAATCCACTAGATGTATTCTCTCGAGCACCTACACGCGCACAAAGTTAGCAACTATTGTCTGAACATAGTGGAGTATTAGTAGCTAAAGAGACACATATTTTCTCTGGAAATTGACCAAAAATTAGCTAAAGGAGTAGTCAATATTGATTTTATATTGGATTCACATTACACATACAGCTCTGGAAAAAATTAAGAGACCACTGCATGAAAACTGTGATTGCAAATCAGGGTTATTCCACCAAATATTGATTTCTGAACACTTCCTAAGTTAAAACATTAGTAATGTGTAAAAATGAATATGAACTTTTGTTTTGCGTTTTGTTTTGTTTTGGGGTTTTTTGCATTATTTGAGGTCTGAAAACACTGGACCTTTTCTGGTATTTTGACCATTTTTCATTTTGTACTCTAAATGACAATATTTGTATTTTGAATTTGGGAGTTATGTTGTCAGTAGTTTATAGAATAAAACACACTCAAACATACACCTTTAAATAGCAAAATCAGAGAAACTGATAATTTTGCAGTGGTCTCTTAATATTTTCCAGAGCTGTACATAATGATTAATTCATACATACACTGTCTATATACAGTATTTAGTATGTGTCAAACTAAACTACTAAATCTAAACTAAAGTCAGTCAATTGCTTTTTTTGATTTCCACTTTTTGTCACCACAAAACTTGTTGTGATAACTGGGTAAGTTTTTTTAAGTCTTAGGGATTTTGAAGTTGCGCTTGCAGATCAAGCAAAGGTGTAGTTTATATCACAAGTAATTGAAACACACACAGGAATAGTGCTTGTTTTGCCGCAGATGTTAACTTTGTTGTTTAAATATATGAAGTGATATTTGATATTTGGTGTAGCAGGGATGGTTTAGAAAATCAAACGAGAGAGAGAGAGAGAGAGGCTGTCAGCACTGATAGACCTGAACTAGGATGACATTTATTCTGTAAATAAATAGAGCACTTGTGGGGTGGAGTGGGTTGCAGAATATTTTAGTGTGTGTGTGTGTATGGTGGCTGTGAGTGGAACCGTGGGACTAGAACCCCTCACTGAGCACGCAGAGCTCTCATCACGATAAGGTTTTTAAGAGATGGGCTATTCCACTCTTTCCTCCTCAATCCCTCCATCCTTGCCTTTATCACTTTATCAGCTAACATGTTGAGAGGTCACCCTTTGAGAGCTTTCTTACATATGGACGAACCAACAAGTTAGCTGTAATGGGCTCGACTCCATGCTACTACTGGGAGTGTGGAGATGGCCGAGGCTCTCGTGTCCTCCCTTGATGCAGTGTTTGTGTAAGACAGCAAGAGAAAAAAACAGTAAGTGTCTTTGAGTGCCCTGTACAAAGAGCTTGTATTATTAATGAAATCACCCTGGCAGATGGGTCTCATCTTGGAACCCCACCTCCCCCCTGAACCACTGAGATTTGCAGCTGGCTCACATGTACACACATACTGTATTTTTCCTTGCTTGTTAGGTGTGCCTCTGATTGTCTGCCCTCCTTTTTCTACTTCTTTTCATGCTGTGCATCTCTCTTTTTCCCTTCATCCTCTTTCTATGTGCTCGTCTTTTATTCATAAAAAGATTTGACTTAGGCAGCCAGGCTTTCGGGCCAAAACTACAGCCTTGCTCTCGCCCCACATCCACCTCATTTCTCTTCACTTGCCCCACTCTTTTCACATAATCAGTAATAAGTATGTCTGAAACAATTTCATGTACAGTACCCTCCAAAAGTACTGGAATGGCAAGTCCTAATCCTAATTCATTTGTGTCTGCTGTACACTGAATAAATTTGGGTTTACAATTCAAGCAAACATCAGATGAAAGTTCAGAATTTCAGCTTTTATTTAGTGCTATTTATGTCTACATATGTTAAACATAGTACCTTTTGTAGCAGCTCACGCTCCTCTTCAGCAGGTGAAAAACCTTCCACTTTTTCCCTCTAAAGACCTGTGTTGAGTTGGTAGTGTGTTTTACGTCACTGTCTTCCGTGATTAAGCTCCTTGCAATTACTTTGGATGCACATCGTTGTTTAACGTACAGTATCTTGGTCTAAATACCATCAAATAAATAATTTAATCTTAGATTTTTCTATATTTAGCAAACACAAGTTAACGGATTGTTTCAATACAAAAATGTAGTGCAAATATACTATGTAAATGTATACAAATACATTACAAGCTGCCTGTACACATCCATAGACTTGTACAGTATGTACAGATTCACAGATAAGTACTTCAGACAGCATACTGTGCTGTCTACCCATATATGTCTCTAAACATATTTGACATGCACATGCTGCACACACCAAAATATACTAATCCCATAATATTTCATGAACATGCAACTTCACTTACCTACAAATACCTCTGCACAGAAATGGCATCCCCGATAATTATTAAAAAAAAAATACAAACATTTGCTGGCACATAAACTGTCACGATGAATTGCACAGCAACTAGAGGGTTCAGACAGGAGTGGTTGCCTAGGAAACGATGGGAAGGAACCCTAGTTATTCGTGTTGAGCATATTTTCATTTGGGCTGAAACAGAGAGGCATAAAAACCCCAGGAGAGGGGGAGAGGTGATTTGTCCTGACAACTCCTTTACTCTCCCGAGGTGTAACACAGACACACATGCACACACACATAAATGGGCAAATGTACATGCATGAACACATACAGTATAAACACACACTCACAGACGCATGCAGAGATGCCAGCCCACCCCCTCCCAAGCATATCAAGAGAAGTAAATCACTCGTGCCATCACAGGAATGTCAGCAGGGGTGTGCGTCTGTGCGTGTAGATGTGTAAGTGGATGCACAAGTTAGTGGGTGCTCTGGGTAGCCCTGCATGTGCAGTGTTTCATGAAAAAGTACTTCTTAAATGATTGTTTGTGACTTCTATCAGACACAGACAGCTTCTCTCTGAGTGTCAGGCTTTGTTTCCGTACCTGCAGCATTATGGTGGTACCTCACCTACCGTGTCCCTCTGTTGCTCCACTGCACAGTTTGAAAGCTGAGCAGAGCCGATGGATTTTGGTATGATACTTCCAGGGTGCAGAATTTACTTCTTTTTTTTTTTTACTCAATGTGTGATGAGTTACAGTCTCTGTGAATGTAAAAGCATCTGAAAGGCAGAATAATGTTCATGGAGTTCATGGGTATTTGTCAGAGGGATGGTATCATGGTGTTTAAGTGGCTGACGCAGAGGGGAAACATGATGCAGTAGTCTCCCAAAAATAGCACTTCTTTAAAAAGGAAAAAGGTTACATAAGGGGTGTCTGAGAAGAGCCTTCACCTTGAGCCTGGGGTTGGTGTTTTTTGGTGTGTCATACCCAGACTGGCCACATGAGGTCACCATGGCTTGCTGCTCAGCAGCGGTGGCAGCAGTTGCAGGAGGAGTTGCAGCTCTGTCCTTGTCAGAGCTCCCTCTTCTGTGGGCCATCCTGTGGAAAATCCTTTCAAGAGGGGATGTTCAAGGGCATTCTCCCTCTGACTACTTTTTTGCTGTTTTATTTCTGAGTCTCTTGTTACTTTCTGCTTCTGTTAATGTCATTGTCTTTATTTCCCCTCTTTGTCCTGCATTTTCCTACATTTGTTTTAAAGGTGTATGTCATGCATGTAAGTCATAGTCTGTTTGCAAGGCTATGATAAACAGCTTTTAATGAGATTTTGGACAAGGTCCTCAGTTCCTTAGTCATCTGTTCTGATGCACATTGGTAGGTGCAAGACTACAGAGGATTATCTTGCGGGAATCAATAAAGTAGTGTGTATTTTAGTGACTCTCTTTTTTTTCTCAGGTTGGGTGGTATGATCGCTGCCTACAAGATAGTGCCAGATGAGATAGACGAAATAAAGGTATGCAACTTATTTTTTTAATGCAGTGCTTCTATCCAAGTATAGTCTATTACTTTATTTCTATTGTTTAAACTGTAGAGATTATGTATATGATTTGACAATATTGGGTGCGTGTGCATGTGTGTGTGTATCAACAGGAGACTCTGGTGGATTGGTGTGATGAAAAGGAACTTAATCTCATCCTAACAACTGGAGGCACAGGCTTCGCCCCAAGAGACGTCACACCAGAGGTGGGTTTGTCAAACATGAAAATATTCATAGATTCCTGTTTTAAAGGCATGTTTGTATTTTTTTTCTGAAAAAAAAAGCTGTAGATGGTTTGTTGAATATATTGTACAAGTTATGTAGCACTGACATAACTTTCCTGTGTTAACTGTAAAATTAAGCTTGATCATTATGTTAAAATATAACCAGAAACGTGTTAGATAAGAATAAATGAGGACAGCTTGAGGTGACATATGGACATGCGAGGGAAGTGATGTTATTCCACTACAACAGTCTCTAAATAACTTAGAAACAAATGACGTCGGAAGGCAGATTCCTCCTGTTTTTGTGTGTGCTTTATTCAGAAAGCCCCAGACTGTTTTATACTGATTACACATGTGTTGCAGCACTGATTAATACATGGTATAATTAGCCTCATAGTCACATGGGAAATAAAGTGGCAGAAGTTATATCCTTATTGATTCACTTTCTTTAAAAAAAATGTCATCATGTGGCAAGCAGTTAAAAAATATTGTGTGGCAAGTGGCAGTATGGGTGAACTGAGCCTTTCTATCTTTGATGAAAAATACACTTTAGCAGAGGCTCCAGAGTTCATATGTGTGCATAGCCAGCATTGTTTCTTACCTACCAGTTCAGTGACACAGTAAGAGAGACTTTAGGATTCACTAAGAAACAAATCAGTTGTCATTACAGGCCTTTCAAAGTGGTTTGATATAGTTCTTTAGTCATAACTGGTGTTTTCCCTACCTATCTCTGCTTATCACATCAGATACAACTGTTTTCACTTTAGGCCACATAAGTCTATATTTCCAAGTCTATGACTAAGACTTTTTCTACCTATTGTGTATGTATACGCATTTACTGACATGCATATCTACCTCTATTCTGTTGTACTGTAGAGGCAATATATTACTGTGTATACATGCAAAAAAAAAAAAACTTAGACTGCTGCACTTAAATGTACTTAACCAATCTCACTCTCTCACACATACACACATAAGCAATTTGGCAGGGGATAAGCTGTGGTTCTCAGCAGTATCATTAGTCCTCATCAATCATGGCAGACAGCAGCAACCTTCCTGGAAGGGGGGAAGAAACGTACACACTGTAATCACTGATAATTCCTGCTCCCTGATTCAATGCTGTATGCTTGAGACAGTGATATCTCACTCTCTCTCTCGGTGTGTTTGAAGGCAGTACAAGACACATGACTGTTTGATCTCTATTCATCTATTTGAGATGAAAACAGAACATTTGTATAATCAAAGGCCTCTTATGTACTCTTTTAAATATAAATGTTTGTCTATCTTGTTGTACAATGTGAATTTTACTACGTATCCATTAACACATTTAATTAATCACGTCTCAGCAATTTGAAAAATTAAAAATCCTTATTTCACCTGTCTGCCTCCAACAACCTAGCAATTAAGATTGATTTAATCCTTCAAATCAGTAGGACAATATGTCTTTTCTTTAACAATCAGGGCAGTTCAGGATTTTGATGTTGAATGATTCTACAACCTGAATTTACTGGAAGATCCTAATCATTTATAAACAGCGTTAGGACTTTAGTACATGCAAACTATCTGATTTTCAGAGGTGGTGCTTTTGCCAATTTCACTCCCTTGCAAGAACATAACCAAATAAAATGTAACAGAATTACTTTAAATTGACATGTTACTGGTTTAGTGTACAGTAGTATTATCTCCTAATGACATATTCTGTTTGCTTTGTACGTTTCTCTCAAAATTACATATTGTTATGCTGGTTTGCTTTGTCCTAAGAGTGATTTACTAGTCATTTGGCATAAGAAACGTGATGTATAGGCTTTGTCTGTTTTAATATTTACATTATCACTTAAAAAATGATTTACCATCAGAATAATTTTACTTACGTTTTACATGATGTGATGTGTTTGCACACAAGGCAGCATTATTGGTCTGCATTTGAAGATTATACTTGACCAGAGGAGTGTTTTAGGATTTAATTTGGTCACGTTTCATTACATTCCCTCATAGTCTAAGAATCCTTCACCTGCCCTTGTAATGCTCATCTCATCATACACATTTAATTAAGACTAAACCATTTTTTTTCTAAATCAGATAACTTGTGCACTCATCCGTATGTGAACTCCATCTGAACAAATCCATCTTCCTCTTCTTCCAGTCAGTGGCTTTATATTAAGTATAAATCCAACCTCAGTGACTCCCTCTTTCTCCCTCCTTCCCTCCTGTTTCTGTCTCACCCCTCCTTAGTCCCACGCATACTTTTTCCCTTCCCTCTCTCGATCCCTCTCCTCCCCTGAGTCCAAGCCCACGATGCTCATCAGTGGCTCCTCTCCTTTGAAGTCTTTTCGCTTCCTCTCTCCCTCGCTAATGGTGCGTTTGAAGTGTCACTCAACTCAAGGGCACCCAACACACACAGCTGGAGGAGAAGGTGCTATCTTCTCCGCTATCTATCTGTCAGGAACGTGATGCATCATCCTATATGGACTCACATGTAAACAAATGCATACCTGTATACCGCAGGCATAGATAGTGAAACTTCTCTGAAACACCTCTGGAAACCACTTGTTTGTGTGGTGTTGTTTGTGTGTAATGAAATCAGACTTCACCAGCCAAAGCCTGGAAGTATATGTTGCACAAAATACAGTAGGTTAAAGAACTAGACTTTCCACAAAACCTCAGGCTTTTGGACCAACATATATATTAACATATTATACAGTTTATATACATGTATATATACAAGTATGTATGCATTTTTGGTTGGGTGGTTTTTAAATATTACTGTATTACCTGTGGACCAGGGTTTGTTCAAAAAATGCCTTTTCTAATATTGTTGATATCAAATATCAATATCCATCTCTTCCTATAGTTTGTGTTTAATTATACTCACACCACCATGCTTTTCTTGGACGAAGAACAACACCAGTATTTTTAGCTTAAACGACACAACTCTCCCGTTCCTAAAAAAAAAAATCTGAACAGAAAGTGTAAACTGTTTGAATGAGCGGTTCCAAAGATATTTGAGTTGGATGCATGCCTTGTTAGACTATGATCACAGCAACAACCTTTCTCCCTCCCTCCCCTCTCTTCAGGCCACCAAGGAGGTGATAGAGCGCGAGGCTCCCGGGATGTCTCTGGCAATGCTGATGGGATCCCTCAACGTCACACCACTAGGCATGCTTTCAAGGTCAGAAGCACACACACTCTCACAATACTTTTTTATTTAAAGTGGACATACTATACTTATTAAAGGGTTTTTATATTTTATTCTGGTCCTTTACTGATACAAGATTACATAGTTTTCAAGTTAAATCCATGTTATAATGTGTCTTTATGAAACAGCTTCTCTGCCCTCTCTCTGGCTACCTGTGACAGCCAACCTGAGAGTGTGGGACAGACGCTGTTTGTTTAGGATTCCAAAATGAATGACCAGTCACTGACTTTATACAGTCAGTGGCGTCACAATGTGGGAGCATTTTGTAAAAACTCTTCAAAACAAAGACTGAAACCTGGGCTTTTCATTATCAGCCAGCATGCTGATAATAAAACAAGTTCACCTCAACTCTGGAACTTAAAATGTCCTGTGACACTGAAGCTTTAAGGTGGAGGGAGACATTAAGGTGGACATTCAGGCTTTCTTCTGTGTTCGTGTGTTGCAGACCTGTGTGTGGTATTCGAGGGAAGACACTCATCATTAACTTACCAGGAAGCAAGAAAGGCTCCCAGGTAGGATGTTCCAAATATTACTTGTGTGGACAATGTTAACCACTGTACTTTATGCATGTATATGTGTGTTCACCCACTGCCGTCTCTTTCTAACCCTCCATCTGCCTCCCTCTCTGCTGTTCTGACCTGCACATCTGTCTCTGTCTCGTTACGCGCCCGCTTCTCCTGATCGATTTTCGTATTTCTTTTAATCAATTACGCCACCTCTCCTCCATCTGCTGCCATATTAGTGTCTCCCTCATCAACCCCGAGTTAAAGTTAACGGCACAAGCAGACCATCGCAGGCTTTTATTATGATGACCCACTGTCATAAAGATAACAGAGATGTCCAGCTGAGCCCGCCAGATGAATCCCCTCTACATCAGAGTATTGGTTATGCACTTTTTAGCTAACTTACACTGCAGATAGAATATCAGCATATTGTATTTAGATAGTAAAGAGTTCAATCACACAATTCTATTTAGTATACCTTAAACATGTAATGTTGTGTGGATTACTTACATCATAAATCATTTCAGCTTTTTGGTGATGATGCTTACACCTTCGCTGATGAAACTTACATGTTGGGAAGCTATTTAGTCTGTACCTACTGTGATGACATTTGTATGCCCCTGTCTAAAGGGTCTTCTTATAACTGATTGCGCTTCCACGCTGTCCGTTCATCATATTGTGCACAAGTACACCTTGCATTTTAATCATATTTACATTTGTGCTCACTGTCAGTGGTCTTTAAGATGGAATGAAAGCCTGTTATTGCACATCTTCACTTCATACAAACAAATGTATTATCACAAGGATAATTCTATACATACCCACCTGAGCTGCAGACCTGTGTGGCCATTTCTCACAGTGATTTACAATATTAAAAGAAGCTGAATTGCAATTGTATGTTTGCTATTTGTGCAGGTCGATACTTGCATCTGTCTGTGCCTCTCCCTGTCACGATCGTTTTTAAGTAAAGTAAATCATTAGGGCTCCACGTCAGAGGTTCCCAACCTTTTTGGCTTGTGACCCATAAGACAGGGTATATTTTCTCTGTTTTCTATCCCATAGTCAGTTGTGATAAGTATATAACACATATAAGGTGTGTTATAGTATCCACACATACTGTCTTGTGGTCCACATCCAGTGTTAATATAAAAATTATTCTCCTGATTTTAGATAAATGTTTCTTCTTTTGTAAAGTCCTTAGGTTTGTCTTTTTATTGCAATTTCTTTTCAGTCTCTATTTATCTCTTCACATCTCTTCTTCCCTGTCTCTCTCACTCTTTGTCTCCATGTCTCTCTCTCTCTTTCTCTCTCTCTATGTGATCCTCTATCATTCTCTCCTGCAGCCCCCCATCTCTGAACAGAAGTCTCCTCTTCCTCCATCCCTCTCTCTCTCACACTTTTATTTCTCTGTGGCTGGCAGTATATCCAGGGATTCTGTTCTTTAGTGTTCTTGACAGTTACGATCCTTCAGGACAAAACAGAGAATAAAAGCATAAAAAACACTCATGGTGTACCTAAAAAAATCTCTCCAGCATGCAATGAAAGCACAAAACTGGAAAGTAGAAACATCTCTTGTCACTCTGTCTTTTGCCCAGTGTCTCGCCAACTTCCTTCCACATTTCATAAACGCACTCAGATGACAGCTTCAGACACACTATAAACATTTATTGGGTGTGGAGAGGTTTGGCCTGCATGTGTGAAGAAAGGTTGGTAAAGAGTGGAAAGGTTAGTTTGCAGCGACGCAGCAGGCTTGTGCTTGAGTACTGAGATTAACACATTCAATCTCATTCTTCCACTACAGTCCATCTGCTCTCCTTTTTTGTAATTTTCATGGGCAGTGGTGCAGTGGAGGATGCTGTTCCAGCACCTTAGTGTAGATCCTTGGGATTTCTATTGAGTCAAATTAAGGTTAACATCATCATATTTAATCCAGCGATATGCATACATTCATGCACACATTAAAACAGGACATGGAGCAGAGAGCTTCTGTTTGCAGCCAGCGTAGATATTGTAAAGTGTGGGGACAATTAATAATGTATCTTCTCAATGCTTAAAATACACAGGAAGATAAATAATTTCACAGATTAGCTCTTGTCTTGGGAGTGAGGGGAATGAAGCATTTAGCATAGCTGAGGAGCCCACAGGCACACTGACACACAGAGAGACACCAGAGAGGGAAACAGAGATGAATGAAGGAAAAAAGGAGCTCAAGTTAGTGTAAATGTAGCCAGAAGGAGGTGCTGTGATCTGTTGAGGTAGAGGAAGAAATCTTAGTTTCTTATTCTGCTGCCTCAACCACAATCACGCACCGGATTGTATGTGTTACATAGCAATTAATGGACTGCAATATTCAACTGCAGAAAGAAACAGAGCTGTATTGGAAACAGTTCCCCCTATTTAAATATATTTTAGTTGTTTTTCTAATGCTCATGTTTATATAATTTTACTTTACTGTAGTTGCCCCATTGTTAATATGAATTCAGGAGAATCTACATTGCCACTAACTCAACATTACACTAATTTCATCTGTAATCATGCCATGTTCAACAATCTCTTGTTCCTTGGCCAAAATGTGTTTTTTTTCTCACTAATTATTTCAACTTCTTCAGTTCTACTCTACATGTTTCACATTTAAAGCCCTTCAACAGCTCAGCAGACACAATCTTCCCGTTTCCTTTCAGGTTTTTAACTCAACCTTTTGACCTTCTGTGCAAGTCCATAAAAAACAAAATACATCACACAACTCCTCTCTAGTACACAATGCTTTATTCAGCAGACATTGTCAACTACGTCTGATGTGCTGATTATGTCAAGCAAGCTAAAAATGGTGAACCAAGCGTGATGTACTTGAGAGGGGCTTTAAGACTTTTTAATGTGGAACAACTGCAGGACGTGTTAAGATTGATTGATAGTGCTGACGTAAAAGAGATTTTATTTAATTACTGAGCAAAAACAATATTTCTGACAAAAACAGACACTCAGAAAGACAGAGTTGGATCTGGGCTTGTGGCCAGCATAAATAATGTTTCCTAATAAAGGTCTTGTGCTGCCTCCACCCCAGCTGTCAGACGAGACTCTCCCATAACTTGACTATTACTTTAGAGTTAATAGAAAATCTTATTTAATATTACATCAAAGACAGTTCATGTGAAATTTAGTTTTAATTTGTATCTCTGTCACTAATGTCCTCACCTTCCTTGTACTCCTCTCCACTCTCCATCCTCACTTCCAGGAATGCTTCCAATTCATCCTGCCGGCACTGCCACACGCTATCGACCTTCTGCGGGATGCAGTGGTGAAGGTAAAGGAGGCTGCAGACGAACTGGAAGACTTACCATCGCCACCACCGCCCCTTTCACCGCCACCCAACAGCTCACCACGCCGCCAGACAGAGGACAAGGGCGTGCAGTGTGAGGAGGAGGATGAGGAGAAAAAGGACAGTGGCGTGGCGTCCACTGAGGACAGCTCCTCTTCCCATATCACCGCTGCATCTATCGCCGCCAAGGTACCAAGACGGAGGAGAGGAGAGGGAAGTGTTTGTTGTTAGACAAAATTTACAGCCTTCTTTGAAATGATTCCATCCATTCATCTTTACACATCATTTATTTGGCAATAAACAATAGTCTTTATAGAAAATGTTTAGTTATTATGGGGTTATTTATATGGATTGTCCAGTCTGACCTACTAATGTAGAATGGGACAATGTGACAGACACCTTTTTACTAATAGTTGTGTACAGTTTAAAGGAGGATTGGCTTTGAAGACTAGCTCAAAACGTTGGTGCTCAAAAAGGAAGTACTGCACACAGTCTACAAGAGAAATCTGTAATTCATTACCTACATATAATATTCCTAGAAGCACTATAGGCATATTATACAAAATACAGGGATTATATTTCTGTTTTGATCTGTGGCAGATGATGTGGCTGTCAGTACATATAAACACAAAGTGCTGTACACTGGACGCTTGATATCCAGTGTGAGTTACAAAATGTACTTCTGTTAGATGTGTCATCAGTCTTTGAATAATTGTAAGGTTGTGTTTTCTCGTATTTGAGCATAATTGCTGTTGATCCAGATGGCTAAAAGACTGTTATGTTTTTATTATCATAGGTATCAAAGGTTTATAATTACTTTTGACATGATACAGGTAGCATGTAGCAAGCTTGCAACGTATGCCATAATCAACTTTCTCTGATGCTGCTTCCTGCTGAGAAATAAATGTCTTCAAAAACATCTTCAAAATATATGATTCATCTCCATTTCAAGTACAGAAAGTCCGCAGTCTATCATTTTTATTGTTATGTCTCATCAAACTTATGCCTCTTCTCTAAATCTGAACCTAGTCTCTAGACTAATGCTGCATTCAGTGCTCATCAGTAATTTATTACATCCAGGTTTCCACACTCCCATCACTGTTATTTGTCCTGAAATGGCCAACAACATGTTCAGTTATAGCATTTAACAACACTGAATTTCTTTCAGTAGCATTTTGAGCAGCAATAGATGTTTTTTGTTACAAAAATTTTTATCTTTAAAGCCCCTAAATTTGGAACCAATTCTTTGAGAATTTCTTGACTTATTTTCTGACATCGACATATTTGCCAGAATCAGGTAGCTGAGTAAAAGTAAAGTTGATGAACTCTGATAAAAAATACATTTTCTGATTGTTATCAGTAATAGCTATGAAGATATTTGTGACCACACTGTGAGCATGTTGTTATCTAAAAATAAGAAACAAAATATTTACTGAAAGTGTAAGTAGTTGCACAATCTTGAGTTTAAAAAGAGTCAACCTCTCCTTTAACATAACTTTGTGTCTCTGTATATCATAAAGCATGTCTGTGTGTCTACTCTGTCTAGTCAAATGTAACATCATGTCCATCATCATATCCTGCCCTGGACCTGCTTTAAGGCCCTGTTGTCAGGGTAACATCCCAAATCATTGTCCAGTCACAGATGGATGTTGGTAAGGCTCAGCACCCTAACATCATCAGTTTGTCATCATCATGTCATATTTTAAAGTCATTTCTCTTCCATCTGGATCTGCCCTATGAGTGGGCACAGTTGTTTAATTTGGACTTACCAAATTTTGGATTTGTTTAAATATTTATCCTCTGAGGTGTATTGTGAGTGTGTGTCTGTACTATATATAAGTTCATAGTGTCTGGATATACTGTACATATGTATGTCTTCCTGAATCTGTAATGGGTGTATGGTATATGTGGTGTTTATATGCATGTGCTTGTGATCTCAGATCCCAGACTCCATTATTTCGCGGGGTGTGCAGGTGTTGCCCAGGGATACAGCCTCTCTCAGCACTACACCCTCAGAGTCGCCCCGTGCCCAGGCCACCTCTCGGCTCTCTACCGCTTCCTGTCCCACACCCAAAGTAAGTAAAAACACTGAGACACACACTCTCAAGCATGCACATGCATACCCACAGACCCAGTACTGGACATCATTATGATATATCCTCACATAGGCCTCACATTGACAATAACCCTAATAGATCCATAACTGTACTTTACCCATTACCATGGTTTCAGTTGTTGAACTTAGTAGCCTTTTCCCAGAATTTTCACCTGTATCACACAAATCTGTTGATTTGTAGCGATTCACTAAATCTAATCCTAATTATAAATGTACTGTAGTGTAAAACTCATGAACTTGCCCTTTGAAAAGCAGCATATAAGTAGTTGCCAAAGGTCATCAGTATACAACTTAAATAGGTTTTCACCAAGATCATGTCATGTCATGACTTACTCTTCCATCAACAGACACACAAACCGTGCCCTAGCCCATTTCCCCCTCTGCTCCCTTCTGTTTGTCTCCTACAGGTCAAAAGTGTCTCTGCAAGAGTTATTGCAGCTATACGGTTTCCTGTTTTTTGTACAAACATATACTACTGGAGTCTTATAATCAAAAATAAGATCTCTAACTGTGGCTCTTTGATTTAATTTATATAAACTTGTGTACTTATACTATTTGCTTACAAACACAGATTTCATGTCACACCCAGTCCTGACTGTTGTTTTCTTTTAGTGTCTCGACTTTGCAGAGTGAATGTTTTATGTATGTTTCTATGTGTTTTAAGTGAAACCCTACTTGTTTGTGTGTGAGTGTGTGTATTTGTGTTTTTATGGAGACAGCAGGTTGTGGTTCTTGTGCTTGGATCAGTATGGCTATAACTTTATGGCCATGGTTTCATTCAACAAATATATACAGTACTGTCCAAAGGTCTTAGGCGAGCGCTAGGTTTGTTTTTTATAAATGTTATGATGGCCACATATATTTATTTCTCAGTTTTTAAATTAGAACAACTAGAAACACAAAATGTAGTTTATTGGCTGCTGTCCTCCGACCATTCCTGAATAAGTTTCTTCGGACTATGGAAGGATCCACTTCACATCCAATTGAACCTGCCAGATGCTGAGTTAGGTCATTGCTGGACTTCTTCCAGTCTCTCTCGAAGAAACATGACAGACCTTTCACTCCTATTTTTGTACAGTGCTGTGAAAAAGTATTTGCCCCCTTCCTGATTTTTTACTTTTTTGCATATTTGTCACACTTACATCATTCAGATCACCAAACAAACTTCTATAGCACAGAGAGATCCTTTCTTTCCCCTACAGAGGTCACCCTCAATATTTGTCACTTTAGCCTACAGAAGCAGTTTTTTGTTTTTTAATACTGTATACATACTTCCTATATTTTCTAGTTGTATTCTAATAAAGAGACTAGGAAATAAATATATATGGTCATAATAGCATTACCAAAACAACTAATCTAATGGTGGCGTAAGACTTTTGCACAGTATGTGTATGTTCTTGGTTGATTCAGTGGTATACTGTTTGTTCACTTCTATCTCTATTTTTTTACTTTAAGTTCTCTTTGCAGAGGTTTTGTAATATGTATGCAACATAATGTTTAGAGCTCTAAAGTTAATTTTGTGGCTTAGTTCTTGATGAAAAAAGCAGTTCTATTATGAAATGTAAGTATCCTCTTATGTTCTAACTGATCTCTCCTGCAGGTTTTTAAAATGCAGAACTTTGTTGCTCTGTCTCCCTTCCTCTCTCTCTCTCTCTCTCTCTCTCTCTCACCTCATCTGTCAGTGTCACGTCTCTGTGTGTCTCCAGGACAGCAGGCAGGTGCCATGGAAATAGATGATGGGGTTGCCATGGGAACAGTGGGATAGGATGTTAGTGGATGAGGTAGGGCAGTTGGACAGGAGGGTCATGCGATAGAGAAAACGGGCAGTAGAGAGCTCTCTCCGCTGACCAGTGTTTGTAGAGCAGCGGGAGGTCAGTGCTGGAGAACCAGCGAACCCCAGCAACACATTATGTATGTGTATGTTCAGTATGGTGGTAGATATTTAAATATGTAGCTCAGACAAACTATAGACAACTGATAAGCAAGTAACAAGACCGCTTAGTGAGAGGGGAGAGTCTTGAATTTACAGGTAAATATAATAATAATAATAATAATACATCCTGCTGAGGTGTCACTGAGCACAACTCTAGGTTGATATTGTTAAGGAAATTTCAAGTTACAACCTAACCTGAATTTTCTCTGTGTGTAAACGTCTACTGTATACAGTGTGTCCTGTTACTACCACTGCTTTTCAGTTCTCTCCTGTTCTTCCTTGAGAATTGCCAGTTCCTTTTTTGTGCTAAACATTAAAGCTGTTAACCATTTCCTACTAAGCCAAATTCTACATCTAAGATATCCTTTGCCTTTTCACCGTGATATCTGACCAGCCTTGCAATGGAGTGGATTTCATTGTACCAGTGATGGTTTGAATGCCTCAGACTTTGCTTTTGAACCTTTGAGCGTGGAACTGTAAGTAACTGGACAGTGGAGAGCTTTAACACAGCTGCTGTTGTCCCAGAGCTGCTGCTGATCCATTGATGCACTGAGATAGTCCTCTCCTGTCACTCCCTATTGTCTTTGCCCCAATATGTAACTAAATACAAACACCTGTCTCTCGGCTAAAGGCTGCCTTTGTCAATGACCCAATTTGAGCATCTTCTGGCCTGTCAAGATCACATGCGAACCACATTAGTCAGCGTTTGTGTGGCATGTGTGTTTGGACCTGTGTCTTTACGTGGCAGATAACTGACAGTTAATAGCTTTTCTAGATATAGCTCTTAGCTTGTTTAGATTCTGTTTCCCAGCGACAAGCTGCCATATGTTCTTTGAAATTCCCACGTTGCAAGCGGCTGCCGACAGTATGTACACAATGTCCCCGGAGCCAAAGCCAGAATGGCTCTGTTCACTGATGCATTTCATGTGCAACTGTGGGCTGTGTTAGTTTGTTAACTGGGTCTTGTTGTCAGCGCTACACGCTGGCTTTGAGGAGTAGAAGGTATGGAGTAGGTCTTAATCTTGTCACTGCTGCGCTTCTCATATAAGCAGGCTTGACACCACAACTCACAGAGGAGCGTGCATGCAAGGAAACATTATTCTGCCAGATATAAACATGTATAAATACACACACAGGCTGTCAGCTCTTCCAGCTCAAGTAGTATTTGTTAAGCTATGGGACTGAGTGTGTGTTTTCATGTCGGTGGCATGTGTGTTAACAAAAATGAAGAAACAATGGCCATGCAGTCTGTGCATGTGTGTGTACATGTCTTTCTATAAAACTTTGGATACGTTTTTGTGAGAACATTTTGGCCAATCACAGGGATGGGGTCAAGGTTGAGGATAAGCAATTAGTTAGGACTGGTGCTAGTCGATGGCACCTGATCAGTGTCTGTGTGTAGCCCTGTAGTTTATTATAGGTTTTACGCAGCTGTGCATAGACAGTTATGTCCAAGTTTACCCGAAGTGCAACAGCTAGAAGTGCACACACAGTAAATTTGGATGCACAAAATCATCCATAAGGGAGGAAGTGTCTCTCATATGCACCACACACACACACACATAAACACACACAGCCCACAAATACAAGCAGATACAAAACGATTACAATGTGAGCAGCTCTACAACCATGTCACAGTGTTTCTTACTTGTGCACACAGACTGACACACACATACGCAAGACACAGGGAGGGTAGTTGTACCCTTCCACTCTTGTGAACATTTAGTACAGTTATGTAATGCTAAGTTTGGATTAATGAAGCATATGGGAGATGGGGCTTTGACTCAGAGTATGGTTGACTGTGTGTGTGTGTGTGTGTGCGTGTGTGTGTGTGTGTGCGTGTGTGTTTGTGTGTGTTAGGGTTGTGTAGTAATAAGGAAGAATTTTTTTAATGTCCACTGGTTTTCTGAGACACAAAAACACAGAAACTACTACTGTTGGTTTTCTGGGTATCATCTTTATTTTGGTTATATGATTAAAGATTAGGATGCTTTTTGTCTCTTTACTAGCATGTTTTGTTATTGTTTCATTGGTTGTTTAGTATAGTATGTTATTATAATAGTGTCTGAACTAGCTTTTGTTTGGTGCTTTTGTCTGAAATAGAACACGTTTAGGTTATGGGCAAATTCGAGATAGGAGTTGCACACTGTAGTTTGAAAAATTTGATGTTTGTGTTCTTATTCTATTTTTGTCCATTGACTGGTGATAGAATAAAGTAGCCCCTTGAAATAAAGTAAATAAAGAAGTTACCCGCTGCTGTAACAAGTTAATAAAGTAGCAAGCAGTTCACTGCAGCTTTTTCCAGTGGTCTACTTTCTGATGGCTCTTAAGGCCATGTTGTGTAGATAAATCTACTATTAATAGAAGTTGGCACTATGTTGCAGTTCATTTTATGCATATACTTAAATAAATTGAGTGTTTTCCATAATGTGTACAGTTGATTAAAATGGACAAAGATAAGATAAAGATAATAACATTTATGTTGACTAACACTGGACACTGTTTCTCTGTCATATATTGTTTATAGCCACTGTGGGCTGTCAGTTACCAAGATGTGGCCCTTATTGAGTACATTCTATTAGGGTTTGTTAACCACTTTGTGGCAGCGTGTATGATGAGAATTTCTGGTCAGTCAACAAATGCGGAGATTTTACAAATTACGCTGTAAGGTTGATCCGGTTGTTGCAGGGCTCCTCTGTTCTCTATTGAAAAATAACTTGGTGGGTGAGAAATCACAAAAAACATTATTATATTGGTTTAACAGTACAGTATTTCTTAAAATAACATAAAAGTATTCCATTTGTTAATCAGTCAGCAGTAGATTATCCAAATAAAGGTTTAGCTAATTTTAATGTAAAGTCAGGGCATGAAATGATGATCCTTCTTTGACTGGACTCCTCCCTTTCATCTATCCCCATCTGTCTTTCAGAGCTTTTACCTTGCTCCATTTGCAAGTGCAAACATTGTTTAGGTTCCATGTATTTATACTGTTCCAAACACCCCATCAACATCACTGATATTGGCATTATGTTGATTAAAGTACTCAGTGCTCTCACACTCTCATTGTTCCTTTACACCAACTCATTCAAGTGCTGGCTGTGTGCACCTGTGTGCGCCTGACTTTTTTTTTCTTCTTTTGATTAATAGCATGATATATAGCTGTGTGTCCAAGGCTGAGACTTATGGAAATCAACTCCTCCTTCACCAATGAAATGTGGGAAAGGGTGCAGTAGGGTAAATTAGCCCACGCCATTTCTATGACCTTCACCAGGTCGATGTTGCCTTTCTGGTCACACAGTCAAAATAACATGAACAAATATGGGTAAACAAGCAAACTTAAGCATAAATGTTATTTATGTTTCCAGTTTAAAATCTGAAAATCTGATAATGCTGTTGAAGCTTAGTGGTCTGCCAACTAAAGACAAATGACTAGTTTTATGATAGGAAAGGTCCACAATGTTTAAACTGAATTGTATTAAATTGACAAATTCACAAGTTCACAGAGCCCAAGGATATGTCTTCAAATTAATTATTTTGTCTGATTAACATTTTAAAACTCAAACAGATGTTTTTTGTGCAAAAAAGTAGTCAAGTCACTAAACTTGCGTGCAGCCAGGCACATATAAACTGGCCACATAAATACATGCTTTGGCTAGCCATTGTTAAATGTTTTGTTAAACACCAAAACCTACCTATAGGGGTGGATACAGGTTTAGCGCATAGTTAGAACATCTTTGACATTGTACAGGGAACAACAATCCTGGTCTTCAGATATAGTCGGCCAATATGTTGTCTCCATATGTGCTCACGACACCATAGGCTTGTAGAGAATATACCATCTGAGCACTGAAGCTGTTTTTGTGGCTGATTCTAGCGCACACCTTAACACCTTAGGAAGACACTGTGTTTGACATTGTATTCCTCACTTGTCTGTAAATGAAAACACAGTAGAGGTGTTTGAGTTTAATGACAGGAGTGTTAAAAGAACATTCAGTATGTTTTTGTCCAGAATGTCCAGAATATTACTCTGTGGTTGGACTTAGGTTACATGCACATGTTCTGCATTGTGTGAGTGGAGGCTTTTCTTGGCCAGTTTAGCTGAGGACATCGCGGCCTGGTGCAGTGTTACGCTCCAGCACTGTTTTACAGCTTATGTCATCATTGCTTAAAGGTTTATTCCCCCATGGAAATGATAGATAGGACTTGTTATATGCCTTTGTGTTCTAGTTACTCACATTTGGTTTTACCTGACACTATTGACCACTTGGTGTGTGTGTGTTGGTGTCCTTAGCAGGGTAGCAATGCTACGAGATATGTGTTATTGTCCTCATCCAGTGCAGTGAAGCTCATAAAAGTGACTCTTTGTCTCCGGGCCTGCTGGAGGTGTGGAGGATTTATGATGGAGTGAGTGAGAAAGAAAGGGAGGTGAAGGGAGAAGGAACAGAGAGTGGGAGGGAGTGAAAGAGTAAGAAAGTGATGGAGAGCTAATGAGTTAGAGATGACAAGGGCCTGAGAGAGAGTGGGAGGTGGGGAAAGGGAGATGGATCTAACTAAAAACAAAGGAAATGCACACAGAGGGAGCAGAGGACAGTTTGGCTATCTAGGCCTGTGCTGTACAGTCTGTCTCTCTATCTGTTTGTTCATCCATCTGTATCCATCCGTCCATCCCAGAGGGCGAGTCCAGCTACTCACCTCACCACGTGGGCTTTCTCCTGCCTTGATTCAGTCATCTCAAATCAGTATGTAAAAGGACAGAAACAGAGGCAGAGTGAGGAGGGAAGATGTGAGAAAGAATGAGTCTTGCAAGGAAGAAAAATCACATCCATCATTTCCCTTAACAGAAACGCTCACGGGGAAACACACACACATACACAGACCTCAGTCATGCATGTATGATTTAGTACAGCACCGTATGTGCAGCTATATACGCTCCTCCTCTTCTTCTTCTTTCTCCTCCTCCTTATTGTCTCTTTTACTGTTGCATTTCCTTGCTGCTCTTTCACTCTCTTGTAAATCCTTCTCACTCCAGCCTTCCCTTCTTATCTATCTCGCTTCCTCTCACTCACCCTTCCTCTCTCGCCCCCTAACAGTTAGCGAGTGTGTAAAAGTGTGTGTGTGTGTGTGTGTGTCCCTGTGTGCATGTGCCGGGGAGCTCATTCTGTTCCGACTCCAGGCAGAAGATGGTAAGTAATGTCTTTCCTCCTGCATATCTGAGAGAATGTTTTAGGTGTAGAGGGGTGTTTGTGTGTATGCAGAAGGATTTTGTATTATTAACTGAATGGGCATGGGGGTGGATACACTGTGTGTGCAGAGTGTTTTGTAAATACAATTTGTGCTTTTGCATACATATTTGTGCATGTGTGTCCTGCTGATGAGGATGATGATGATGATGCCTGAAAGAACTTCACTATCAGGCCATGGACAAGTTTAGGGGTTAGGAGGGTGAGCAGTGTAAAAATGAGATTGTTGACTACCTTAAACTAGCAGGGGGCTGCAGGATGAGGAAGGTGCTCATGTTCCTGATGTTGTGACTGTGGTGTTTCGGCAGTGTTAGGAGGTGGTGGACATGGTTACATAAAAAGACAGCGAAAGGAGGATGAGCATGAGCAAGCGAGACAATGTAGCAGTCTCACAGGACTCCACGCTCCATCAGTGTTTAAGTCAAGCAATGAGCCAGTCACCTTCTCAGAGACAGAAACCACTCCATCTGAGCTACATTCCTCGTTTTGCTGCTGCTTTTATCCAGAGTACTTAACAGTAAAATACATGCAAAAGAACAATAGGATTCCCCCCGGATCCTGATGCCTATGCTGTTTGCCTTGTCCCTGGAGTTATCATGTGCTTCCTTCCAGTCACCAACATATCAGCTTAGCTGGAGGGCTACTGTAAATGGAAATGAGGGCAGTATGGATGAAGAAGTGTGGAAACAGCACCTTCCATATCCATGACACTTTAAACAGCTGACATGGAGAAGCTGCATGGTATTGATGTAGTCATGGAGAATGACTCTACTGAGAAATGTGAGCTAAATGTCAGGTACTGCAGTGCATTTACAGCTTTATCATTGCTACACTGGACACAGCCATACTGTATGTGAAAATAGATCCGTGCAAGCTTTGTCAAAACAAACTGAAAATTTATACTAAATCCAAAATTATGTTTGGATAATCACTTTAAATCTTAACAAGATGTACTGTGTTCACTGTAAAATGTTGTTCTTCAAATCATTTCTGTTATTTTCATATTTAATTAAACGTTTTGCGAAACATGCTCGTCGGCTGTGTTGATGAGAGTTAGATGAAAACATCAATAAAATATGGCGCTACAGCCATCAGCCAGCTAACTTACAATAGCTTAGAACAGAGACAGGAAACAGGGGAAACAGCTCTTCTGGCTCTGTCAAAAGGTAAAAAAAAAAGCACATACCAAAACACTAAAATATTCTTATTGTGCTGAAGGATTTTTCTTATGCTTGGTTGAAGCAGACAGAGACAGAGAATGATTTTACAAAGAGATTTTTAAAGTGCACTACTACTCCTCTTCTCTTTACAAAATCTGCTTAGTCTAATCTTTACGTGGCCTAGGGGGAAAGCGAAACATGCTGTCATAACATGCATGTTGTCAGATTAGCAGATATTCTCAGCTCTGTTAACAAGAGAGACAACAGCTTTCAATGACTGGATGGAAAAGGCAATGACTGTACCCTGTTAAATATCAGGTGCAGAGGCATGGTTACGATAGATCAAATAGGAAACAGGATGTATTGTAGTATATCTGATATATCGTTCGACAGACAAGATGAAAGTTGCTCTGGCCAAAGGGAAAGTGTTCTTTTGTCTTTGATTAATATAGACTCATTCTGCCCCAGCCCTTGCTTTATTTGGCTCGTAGTACCCACAGACCATTTGGCTAAAATTGCTTTAGGCATTAGCATGAAGTCAAAAGTCCAGTGTGCTTGTTCATGTGTGCACAAAGCATCTGTGCCAGATGGGATTTTTTTATAGTGATTCACATATATCTTTACGTACAGTAAATACAGATATGCATTGGTGTCATGACAAGTTTGTTTGTTCAACACAGATGCAATTTGGACATGTATCTGTTTGTGTAAAGTTTGCGTGCACTGTGTGCAGTGTATTTTTTGTGAGTTACTCACGCCTACTGACTCTGAGAGTTTGCCTTGGGGGCGACGAAGAGAGAATCGAAAGAGTACAAGAGACCTTGAATAGCAAGAAAAACAGAGAGGAGGGGAAGAAGACAGACAGGAAAGAGGAGTGGATGACACTGTCTGACCAGCTGTGTGCATCAGCCTATGTGGGCTGCTGATGAGCAGCGGGGGAAATTGGTGAGCAGCATAACACAGGCTTGTCAAATCAGCTGCGTTAGTTCTCACTCTCCGTCACGCTGGCAACTCACTCAATAGCTCATTAATTTCTAATATATGTAGACATGGTGAAATCCATGTGAGGGCAGTGATGAATGACCAGGGCTGGACGTCAGCACTTGCTCCTGATCAGATGAGCTGTACTGATTGTTTAGCTTTTCCAATCTGTATTCTTCCAAGCTGTAGTTTTTCAGAAGGAAGCCAGCTGAATTTCTTTGTCAGTAACTCTCTGTTTTGAAAGCGTAAGCACAAAACTCTAAATCAGATTAAGGCACTATAAGCATTGAAGTTTATTTTGACAAGCAAGGGTAGCAGCATCATCAGAATTCTGCATAGTATGTAATGTTATACAAAACATATTTCAGATACTGATATTATTGTTGGTTTACATTTAAAAAGAAAAGTTACATTACATGAGCAGGGTTCAGTCGATGTTGTAGAGTCGAGCTTTCTTGTGCTACTGTGTTCCTACAGTGTTTAGGACAACTTTGTGTAGTTCACTCCTGCATTTCATTTTGTCGGCGTATATTACTCGAGCAGTGACACTGATGTCAGCTACTTTAAATCTACGGCATTTCAATTAGTAGGAATGAGATCTCCTTGACAGCTCCATTTAAAAAAAGGAATTTGTAATATAATCTAAAATGTTACAGTTTAATGAGGAAAAGTCAGGAATTATGTATTGAATTAACAGTAATGCATATTGAGCCATTATTTTGTTGATGATAGATGACATATTTTTAAAGAGATTTCCCTTTGATAAATAATTTCTGAGCTGGTCGGCTTCTGGACCGACCTCTGCCAGCACAGATGGTTGTTTTTTGTGTGGAGTTTTTATTTTATTTTATTGTTTTTAAATCACACAAATGCAGTGTTGTACGGCAGCTGTCTGGGATAGAGTAAATTATTTATCCACCAGCATGAACAGCATAATGGCTATATGCTATATAGCTGTATACGGCTATATATACAAAAACAAAAATCTAGATTCTGATCACTTCAAATATCTGTTGTTAAATGGAGCAGTGACATAACCCCCTTCCATTCTCATTGCTGGAGTTAATAAAAGTCTGCGCGTGCCTTTTGGTGGAGGCATTATATGAAGTGCCTTACCACATCATGAATGAAAATGCTCCAGTCATGTGTGGCCCCAGTAGGTAATATGCAATACTTTTAGGTGCTATAAATAAAATACATTGCATTTTCCTGGCTCCTTTATTTCTCATGTGATTTCTGGTTTATATTATGTCACGTAAGATGTCTGCTGTGTGAAACATAAAGGGAAAAAGGGATCTTACATTGGAGACATTTTGGATCAATGACTCACATTTTTGCATTGACTGCAGGGCTTACTTACAGTAATGAGTGCTAGTGAGGTTTGCTTCTGACATCAGTTAAAATTGATCTGGACTTTTCAGATCTTATGTATGGTATTGTTTAAATACCAGTGGAAAACCTGCAGATTTTCAGACATTATTTCACATGTTGCAAAATTTACACTAATTAAAAGAAGAAAAATTTACTATTTAACTCACATTATCTCTACTGTCTTTTTCAAACATATAAGACAAGCCACATTTGTGAGTGCATACACCAAAATGGGACAGTACAGTATAGTGAAACTGGAACCACTTGTTAAGATGTTAGCAAAACGACTCAACAGGAAGATGCTTCTGTCACTAAAAGCTACACTGATTTTCCATCACTGTCTTCCCAGAGCAGAAACGGTTTTGATGTGCAGGCATAAACAGTGACATGAGAATACTCTTTAGCTGTCTCTGTCGAGCATGAAAACAATTTGACATTCCCAGATTTAAGCTGATGAAAAACTGACACCAGTGTTGAAAATGTGTGATGTTTCCAGTGGAACCTCTTCTCCTATTGATGTGATGGGGAGTTAAACCCCCATGCAAGTCCTACCTGCTGTCCTGACCTGTCCTCTCCTATCCTGTCCTGTTCTGTCCTGTCCTGTCCATCATGCACGTGGCTGCCTTGGCCCATACAAGACAGTCACACAGAGAGCTGGCACGCAGATGTCCTCCTGAAAGACAGAGGGCGCTGTCTGCTCCACCTGTCAGTCTCTGTGTGCCTCTGTCCCCTGCTCAACCCGGCTTTGGCTCCGTTAACCCTCTTTTCTTCTCCCCTCCTCTCTCTCGTGGCACCAGGCGCGGCTCCCCTCCTGTTCATCCACCCTAAGCATTGCTGAGGTACTCCTGCATGTGTTCTAATGCATCATTACGGCCGTCATCATGGCATTGGTTTTTTCTCCCCGCATCTTCAGCAGCAGTTTTTACTTCGAGCCTGGCATGATTGCTTCCACCCTAAACTTCCAATCCTTTCTGTTGTCTGTGTGTGCTGTCCTGCCTGCTGCACTCCTGCTGTCTTTCTGTGTTGTTCTCCGCACACATTTGTGTGGATGTGTTCGTGTTATGTTTATTTTCTCAGATTTTGTCTTTTAATAAATTGTCTTGTTAACTCCACTTTGGTACACGTACTGTATCTAACATTTGCCTTGTTTCCACACTCACACACCCTCCAAAATGAACACACCCCCATCACTTTGCACATTCCTCAACTGCGTTTCAACCTCAGAATTGAAGTTGAAAGATGCTTGAATTATGTATTTGAATGAAAGTGATATTGCTTGCACAAAGTGTGTTTCTCTCCTTGTGTATATACTTCAGTTCCTTTAAAAGAGCCTCTCTGTCTCGCACACACACATCAGCTTGTAACAACAGAATAGGTTGTGAAAACAGTATTTACTCTAATCTGTGGTCCTCCTGTACTTGTTACTGTGGTCAAGGTCAAGTGACTCTGATCTGAAAATGATAACAACATGGCCTCAGTGGAATAGTGCTGAAATTTGTTTAATGTCATTAGCATCCAATGATTACCTGTAACTGTGCATGAAATAGATTGGGTGCTGCGTTAAAAACTTGCAAATAAATAATGTAGTAAGTAATGTTCAGTTTAATCTTATTATCATTACAAATGTTTAGAGATGATTTAGTTTTAGTTACTGTACCTGTTTACTCAATACAAAAAAGAGCATACAAATCTAAGCTCCAACACCAATTGTTGAATCACTGTGGTCTTATAAGTACAAGTTACAGTTCAATATTTGTTCATAAACCACATTCAGGTCTGTGTAGTGACACAGTTGTCATCATTTCGGCACCACCACAATGGAATTTAAATTAATAGAACAGTCAAGATGTACTTAAAGTGTAGACTGTTAGCTTTAATTCTAAGGGTTTATATACTGTGTATATAATATTGGATGAACCATGAAGCAATTACAGCCATTTTTAGTTCATTTTAGCAGCTCAGAAGTTTTCAGAAATATCTGCACAGCTGATACATTAAGGTTATTATTGTTCATTTTATCCATAGAGAGATTTCAAAAACATTAGGTGTGGCCAAATCAACTATTGATGCTATGCTACGTTCTTGCACCAGTGGGCAACTGTGGTGGGTGATTGGTTCTGTTGAAGAAAATGCCATTTACACTTGGCCAGATCAACACCCTCCTGGTGGTTAACATAATTGTGTCAAA
>JAUBNQ010000016.1:13712131-13724828 GCA_032353495.1 Ctenopoma kingsleyae | reverse complement strand
AATCAGGAGAAGAATTCCCAGGAGTAATTCCAAATACAAGTAAATACAGACTCTCAAAAACAGGAAGTTCTGCAACAACATCCCATGGACAGATCTGACAAAGATCTGTCTTGCACTAGAAAAATGGGTAGAGTTTGGAAAAGGGAAGAAACTGCTCATGATCTGAAGCATACCATCTCATCTGTGATGCATGGTGGACATAGTATTATGGCATGGGCATGTATGACTTTTTATTTATTTATACTTATTGATAATATATATCAAACGTGTTTCTGGCAATATTAAACTAATTTCACTGGTCTTTGCCATGCATACGAACTATGACCCAAAGCATACTGCATAATAATACAAAACAGTGGTCTACAATGGCCAAGTCAGTCAATTGACCTGAATCCAACTGAGCATGCATTTCACTTGCTGAAGGCAGGACATCGTCAAATCAAGCTCGACCTGGCAGAGCAGGAAGGAGACCTAGACTTCAGGCAGTCATAGACTAGTTCATTCAGTACTTTCAACCAAACCTTTTTGAGTGCTTTTCAAATCTATTGTGATGGAGTAAATGATGAAAATTGTGTCACATTTAAGATATATATACTGGTCTATTGTACACTGTATACTATTAAAGTCTATATGATACCCCTCGAACAGGTGAATATTTTCAGCCATTAGTTTATCACAGATGTATTGGTGCTGGCATGTATGTCAGTTGTAAATAGCAAGAATGTCATATTATTTAAAGTCTTATTAAGATGCAACATGATTACTGTAGTACCATTAGCTGTATTTTTTCTAACTAGCCACATCTAGACAAAAAGAGGCCTTATGTAGTGCCAGGGGTCAAGCAATCACTTGGGTTTGCTTCCACCTGTGTAAACACATACGCATGCACAGGCACACACATGTACATACACTGATGGAGAGATGTGATCATACCAGCAGTGCTCTACTGAAATTCTTGTCAGATCCAGTTAACTGGTTCTGTCCTTCAACCATCTTTAGTTCTGTTGTGATGGTAGTGGTTTATATTTAAATGTCCGTTGATCTGATTGCAAAATGTGTG
This sequence comes from Ctenopoma kingsleyae, assembly GCA_032353495.1. Lineage (NCBI taxonomy): Eukaryota > Metazoa > Chordata > Actinopteri > Anabantiformes > Anabantidae > Ctenopoma > Ctenopoma kingsleyae. Next base: position 13,723,768 of record JAUBNQ010000016.1, on the reverse strand, counting down.
TCAGGTTAGTATTGGTTTAGTTATGGGATGTAAGTGTACAGTGTGTGTGTCTTTGGTGTGTTTGTGTGCAAAATGAGCAAAACTGTGTGAGCAACTGTGTTTTTAAAAGCACAACTTATTGATGGTCAGAGTGGGTGTGCATGTGTATTGATTGCACCTGTGCGAGTGTGTGTGTGGCATGAAGTTGAATGACTATGCTGTGGCTTCCCCCAGGCCTCAAGGAGAGAATTCAGGGCTCACCTGGATGAGGTCATCACGCTCAAGTCAAGGTACTCTACCTTGGACCAGGTAAACCTGAAAACCTTCTACCAACCTCTAACTACCGGCATGCAGGCCACTGGCATCCCACATAGCACCTCACCACACTAGAGACACATACTGTATGTACACAGACAGGGAGGCAGCTGAGGGAGGCACACAAGATTACACCTGTTATAGCATGAAGCACTCGAGCAGGTTAGAAAAGGTTACTTTAGTTTGTCTCATAGTCAAATACAAATACAATATACACATCACATGGTGGCTTACATTAAGCTGTAGTGGATGTACAATGTAATCACATTAGGGTAAAATTGTTAGTGTCTATATCAGATTCAGTTTGCACCTGGTATTATCTTGCAGTTTGTTTCTGGATAATTCAAACTAGGTCTAATTGCAGGCAGAACATTGCAGTACTATCAGCCACACAATATTTTGTCAGGTGGTTGTCTGGCCCACATTGTTTCAAGATCTAAATGCAAAGTCCAGTCATTTGCTGTCATTATCCAGATACCTAATCCACAGCTTGCTTGTTAATACCAGTTGGAATCGGAGTGTTAATCTTGTTCTTAAACACAAATGCACATTTTACACTTCCCTACATAACAGATTTTTATGGGGAGAGGATTTTGTTGCATAACGTATCCAGTGCTAGGTTAAGAAGCAGTGTGGTGATACACATGGCAATATAACAGGTTAAATATCAAGATGAAATGTCATGGGTGTCCTGCAGGATTGCTTAGATGTTGCCCTGTGTATCAACACCTTTAGTGATCAACAACATTCCTCCCCATTGCCTCTCTCAAGATCTCCACCAGTTCTCATTCATCACCCACCTGGTCATTCGATGTGAGTGTATCTTTTTGTATGTATTTGTGTGTGTGTGTGTGTGTGTGTGTGTCTGTGTGTGTGTGGTGCTGGGTTAACAAATGAGACATGAAGCAGCATTTGTCAAGCCCAAGACAAAACATGAGTGCACCGCAGTCAGTGGAGAGCAGAGGCCTTTTCTGAGACACACACTGCCTCATCACTGTGTCACTCCTGCTATTTTTTGTTGTCGTTTCCCCCCTCAGGCTCCTGCCTCCAATCCTTCGGGAGGAGGACTTGGCTCTGGACCACAGTACCATTTTGTTGTGCCCTCTACCACTCTGTCGCTATCACTCCAGCGTTTTGTCCTCAGCCCCATCCCTTTCCCTCTTTTGCTCCATCCAGTGCCTCCCTGCCTTGTCACAGCCCTCGCCTGCTCACGTCGGACAGATAAATCCTCCCCTTTTTGCATAATTTGTCTGACAGCTCCTTTGTTTTGTGCTGAGATCAGCACAGTAGCTGTTGCATCCCATCATTTCCTGGAGTGTCTCCTGAGAGGGCCGGTTATTGGCCTCATTGATTTCCCCCGAGCATCACACAGACTCTGGGCCATGTGCCTCTTTGACCTGACCACGCTCACTATTCTGAATCTGCACACACCACCACCACTGACAGCCGTTCTCCATCCCATTGATCTTCCTGGCAGAGCTCCATGGCAACCGGTCATCAAGCTGTTTCCGCAGCGACAATGAGGTTGGAGTGTACAGTGATTAGTGATGCCGGTGACACCAGTGCGTGTCTGCATTCCTAGCATACAACAAAATGCTGTAAAGACTAGTGATGCATTGTTAGGCCCAAACACACACACACAGATATCAAGAATGACTGGATTGAATGATTTTATTTCTATTTTATTTAGTTATTGTTATTTACTTTTTGTAAGGCAGTTCCTGTGTATATGACGTGTGACTGTTATCATTTGCATCTCTCATGAGCCCATTCTCTACTCTCGCTTGGTCGGTCTCTCACCAGTAATGTGGGATTGCAGCAGAGGATAGATTAGAAATTAGTGTAAGAGTGTTTGAATGTATGCTTTTTTGCCCTCCACCCCCTCCATATGTCCACAACATCCCATTCTGGATCTGCACACACTCTCCACATATTCTCCTTACCTTCTAACGCACACCCCTGTAGCTTTACCACTGTCTTCATCTTCATATCCAAACCGTCTTCCCCCCATGGCTCTCTGATGGTATGATCTTTTCTACTGAGCTATTTTTTTGTCTTGTTTTCCACCCGTGTCAGCCTTAGTGTCATCACTCCACACTGCATTAAGGTTTTTAGTTAACGGTTGGCTGCATTAACCCTAGCTGCAGGGCAGATTAATGAAACATTACTATGAAGGAGTATGTGAGAAACTGGATTAGGGTACAGAAAACTTGTGATTCTTGTGGTTTGTCTGTGTGTTTAAAGAGACTAAATAGGTAGTAAGATTCTGATTTAATTGTTCTGCGTTAATCGTGTTTTTATTTTATTTTAGATGTCTTCTGTAGTTCATTTTTAGAAGGTACACCTTGTACAAAAATGTCCTAGATGTCGATCGTTTTCATATGTGCTTTTCAATGTCTGCCAGTTTGATCTGTGTCTTGCTGTAGCTGTATTTAGCTCCCTTAATCCCCACTTTGTTTATTTATTTTTTTTATCACACCTCTTGCTCTCTCTGTATATGAGGGCTTTGCAGATGTGGCACATCTAGCATCCGCAGCGGCCGCCATCACAGAGGTTCACTGGAAAACAAATGACACTGCACTGATAAACAGATGCTATATCTATTCAAAAACAAGATCATTTCCATAAAGTTATAATGGAATATAATTATAAAAACCAAGAATAAATAGCTGCTGTTTTTAGCTACTGTTGCACAGTCAGTTGTCTTGTCAATAGGGCAGCAGAAGCATGAAGCATGAACTTATTAGAATATGAATCTGGACAGATGTAAACTGCAACTTGATTGGTTGGCAGAGACATACAACTTTAAGGCACTAATTCTAGTTAAAATCTATCTAAATTTCCATTTGCATAAGGAAAGTAGCTTAAAAATTAATACATGCAGATACCAGCAGCAACATGACAGAATGAAGGGGATATAGTTTGTGTGTGAGCATGACATTTGTCTCAGCACAGCCAACTAGAAAACATCCAAATATAAAGTTTTAGACAGTTTACATGCAAGTAAATCACAGTACACGTATGAATTAACATAGGCGATTTAATTATGTATTTAGAGTTCAGTCAAAAGGTTATTAGCTGTTCATGGTTCTTACAGTCACCACTGACCTCCAGTATGGCAGCCACAGGGTGCATTATGCCACTTGAAAGCCCACCATTCTCTAACTTTCTATTTCTATCTTAAATCTCTCCTCACTGCCCCTCTCCCTTTTCCCGCTAGGGTTGCTTGTTGTAGTGGATGCCTGTCTGTCTTTGTCGTTTCGCCCGTGTGTCTGTCTGTTTGTCTGTCTGTCTTGTCTCTCTGTCTGTCTGTCTGTAGTGTTGTGATTGCTGGGACAGATGCACTGATGCCTGTGATTCGATGCTTTATCTCCACTAGCTCCAGTGTAGGTTGGAGGGGCTTAAAGATGATCGCAGGAGGACCTTCAGCTCTCGAGTAACTATCCCGCCCCTCCTTGCCCTTCCCTCACCCTCCTCCGAGGAACGCGCAAAACAAATGCCCCACTCTGTGTCCCCCCTCTCCCTCCTCGCTTGCCTAGCTATCTCTCACTCACTCTCACTCGTTCTCTTTTTCTGTATGTCTCCCTAACTGTCTGTTCCCACTGGTCTCTTTCTCGTTTTCAATCTGTCGTTCTATATTGTCGCTCTTTGTCTCACTATTTCTCTGTCAGGTGTGTTACGATTCTTCCTGTCTCTGTCTCCGACACACATGTTTCTGTTTCTTGTTGTTCACTTTCTCTGTCCGTCTCTCTTTCTCCTTCTCCATCTGTCTATCTGTTTCTATTTCTGTCTCTCTGGTTAACATGCTCTGCTTTCGGTAGCTATGTCTGGTGTGCTGGATGTTTGTTAAGTAGATGCCATCAGGCCGCTGTAGTGGTCTTTATTGTTTTTGTTCTTTTCTTCCTGTTTTCCCTTCTTTCTGCTATGTCTCGGCTCTGTAGTTTAATGAAGTCTGTTTAGTCCGTGCTTCCTGTTTTCGTTTGTTTCTGTTTTTTTCCGGGCTGTGAGACCACGTCGTGCTGACTCTCGTTCTTCCACCCCCTGTCTCTCTATCTTTCTATCTACCTGTATTTTTCTATCTCTCTGCCTCTCCATCCCTCCTTTACCACCATCCCATCCTGCCTCACCACCCATCTCCCACCATTCCACCTTGGCTGTTTGGTGCCCAGTGGTGTCACAGTATCAGTTTAGGTATGATGGCAGTGAGGGAGGGGAGGAGAGAGAACGGGGTGGGTGGGTAGAGAGACCCTCGCCTTCACCTTGGTGTTTTGGTTCTCCATACACCAGACACTGCCCATACCCAACAGGTCACAAACATTATTGATATGTAGCAGCTAAAACAAAGAAAGGTAAGATGGTTAGATTATGTCAGTCGACACATTTGAATATAAAGGTAGATATGCAAGCACCCAAAAAACACACCAAAATATGTAAGTCCAAAGCTGAGAGAACTTTAATTTCAAATACTGTAGCTTCACTAAGTTTTTATCGACATTTGGAATCAGGATTAATCTGTATGCTTTCAATTCCAGTTTATTCATCTGGGCCTATATTTGTGTAGATGTGTAAAGAATAATGATGCCTTTATTCTACACCAAACCAGTAGCCTAAAAATAACTGCAGCCTGTAATTCTATTTTATGTATTTTGTCGTTCCCAGTGGCTGAGTTTCCCAAAAGCATGTTCATTCTTTAAATACCATGCTAAAAAATATGGTCAGCAAGAGACTGGCAGCTTCTAACAGTGGTGGTGAGATGAAAAAGGGACCACTTGTTTGTCCATCCACCACTTCTACTTTTAAGTTGTTACTTACTGTATAGCCTATTTTTTGTTCTTGCCTTTTTTTGGCCACATAACATCTGCATTGCACTTTAAAAAGTAACTTGCCACCAGGGCAAAAATCAGTTTTCACTGCTGTCTCTTGTTGAAAGTTTTCACATCATCACCGAAGGGTGTAGTCAGAAATGTGCCTTGTTGCACCTGTAATCCAACAGCAACGTCATAGTATCCTGGAGTAAACCTCACTACAGCAAGGTGAAAAGTTAAGAGTGGAGGTGAAGTGAGGGTTTAGTTTCTCTTCAGATTCTTAACAAACTGAATAGATTCCAGTGTCTGATCAAATTAGTTTCACAAATCTATATAGAGAAGGGGTATGTTTGTTCACTTCCACTGTGTGTTCAAGCACTAGGAATTAGATGAACAGTATTAATTGCTCCAGAAACAAAATGGGTTCACAGGGAAATGTGGTCAATATTTAAAAAAATAATATTATCACATTATCAAAATGTATCTCCATAATTTTCTTTTGTTTTCATAATTACAGTGAGGTATAATAACAACAAACGTTTCTGGGTTTTTTTTTGTTTTTTTTTTTGGGGGGGTTTTTTGTTCTTTATTCTCTATGATCTGCAGAAAGTGTCAAGATGGCTTTGGGAAACTCAGCCCAGTTCTAACCCCACTCTTCTCTCCTCCCCACCTTACCATAGATTACAAGTAGTTACGCGCTAGTGCGGCTACCATGCAGCATCAGCGAATTTCAGAGAAATCTTGTCGTCCTGCACCACATCTGAACAGCCACTATCTATATGCAACACTACATTTCCACTGCATTTGATGTTACACTGTAGCACAGTTAATACATGTGTTATGACTTTGTGATATGATATTGTTACTCTCTATGTTTTTGCCTTTGTCCATATATTAAATGCTTTAGTCTAATAGTAGTGTGATCTGTCAGTGCATTTATCAGTGTGAATATCACCTGTGTTATGATCATGTACTGTAATGTGCATAGTAAAGTGATGATAATGGTAATGCAGGAGATGCAGTCATCTCCCAACAGCAGGATAAAGTGCACAGTGTAGTGTGACACATGCCAATGTTCCTGACTGTTGTATAAACAGCTTCTCATCTCAAGCATGTCAAAAGAGCAGCTTGGTTCATCTCAAATTACCGCTCCCTCTGCTCTCTCTCTTTCTCTTTGCCCTTCGTCTTTTGCTCCCTCGCTCCCTCCATCTCTAGGTGCAGTCACGATGCAGCAGCAAAGAAAATATCCTAAGATCAAGTGAGTACCAACTTTCCAATTGAAAAGCACTGTATCATAGCTGTATGTCACCAAGTGTGCTCTCAAGCACACATAAATAGATTTTAAATGAGCATGTGATGTGACAATGCAAGCATAGCTTGCGTGTGTGGCTGCTGTGTGGCTGCTGTGTTTGTCCGTCTGTGTATGTGTATGTGATGTTTTGCCAGAGGTTGTTAAGCCTCATGTTAAGCATCAGAATATGCTGTAGAAGCGTAATGTATGTGTGTATGTTTAAAAAAGAGAAATTGGGTCAGGGGAAATGAAGGCAAAGCGCCTATTCTTCGCTATGAGGCAGAAAGGCAGAGGGAGAGCGAGGCAGAGAGAGATGGGGAGAGAGAGCAGATTACACATTAGTTACACCTTGTTTTGTTCCTTTTACCTTTGGAATTATTAGAGCAGTATTATTAGACCAATATGGCTGCTATTGATCATCCAGCTGGGTTCCACAGCAGCTGACAGGACCAACAAACAGGACCATTTCTTGCCAATCCCTGCTCGGGTGTTTGAATTGTGTTATTGCACATATACATGCACATGTTCATGCACTAAAAAAATCATCTTAATCCAGTCGCCTTGGTAACATTAGTGTGAAAACACATTAGATTGCATGTGTTCATTTGTATAAGTGGATGTTTTGCACCTTAATTTTTACATCCACAGTGGACTCAGTGAGATTGAATCTGTTAGTAGGGTTAGCCTGGGCTAGATAGTCTGGGCTAAAAGAAAGTTCTTAAAATTCAGTTTTGTCCATGGAGATAGATGAGTGGTTCAGTTCCCTGATTTTGGAGGCACAAAGATGCCTCCACTGTTTCAGGACTTTATTCTGCATCCTTGGAGCATCTCAGTTTAAACTCTTTCTGATTCTAGCTGAGCCTGGTTTATAGTTTGCAGCTCAGGTCTAGAGCTATGTTTGAAGTATTATTATCCTTGGGCTTGTGCAGTATATTTACTTTAATTCTGAATTGTGCCTATGAAATACGTTTATGCTTTTGTTTTTTGTTGTTTTTTTTTTAAACCCTACCACAGACAAAAAATGTAGGGCAGTACATTTTTGCTAAAAAAAATCCCACACTGCCATTCTTTGAAATAAAAAATGCTTACAAACTGTTGAACATTTTGGCCAGTTGGCATCTGGGTACTGGCATATTGCAAGATGAAAATGGCCTCAAAAAAATTTTTTTTGAGATAAATAAAATCAAATAACTACTTCAGCCTTGACAACTGGTATGATGCTCCACACTGTAGTAAGTGTTTACCATGTAAAAAAAACAGTGAGTTATACTATCTGTTTCACCTATTTTGTGATATTTTGTGGCAGCGTTGTAATGTCATATGTCTTCTCAGGTCACAGTGCAGTGGACATCACCAAGGTGGCTAGGAGGCACCGTATGTCCCCTTTCCCCCTCACCTCTATGGACAAGGCATTCATCACTGTGCTGGAGATGACCGCCGTCCTGGGAACTGAGATCATCAACTACAGAGGTGAGGACAGATTTTTGGATCCTTTTAAACATTCGTGTTGTCTGAGTATGTAGTAGATGGCTACAGAACTATACCCTGCAGACAAACCCTCCTCACACCCACATAAGTGTCCCACATTTGTCAATCTTAATCCGTGACATGTCCAATTTATCTTCCCATTACATCTGCTGACATCAACCTCTGTACTGTGACACATAAGTGGACACCCCACTGAATCAGCAGCCTTTGTCTGCACGGACACAGTGTCTGTCACACACACATATCTACACACACACAAACACACACACACTCCTTTTCTTGGCTACAAGGGCACATACAGTATATGACAAACCTTTTGATCCATGTTGTGTGCAGGCATGTTGCACACAAATCTTTAACTGAAATACAATGTGGCACACATAATACACACATAAACATTTATTATGAAACATGAGTAGAGTGTAGATGCAGCTAAGCTGAACTGTACTGTATTTAACACAAGCAAAACTTGTCATCATCGCCAGCTAATATGTCACATATAGCCAATAGGGCCCCTTATGTCACCTGAACTTACTGATTATGAGCCAGGGGGAAAAATACAAAGGTAGTGACAAAGTAGTGTGGACTGGGGGGACAAGATCAATGATGGAATAGGAGGTGCAAAGAACTCTTACTTTTCCCAGGTGTAAAGTAATGTTTCATGTTCTTAGAAAGGGGAGTGAGCTGCAGAATGTGCAGGAGCACAGCTGGGAGGCGGACAGAAGGGTAAGGAAGAGAGGAAGCGGGGATTTAGATGATGAAATATTTAGACAGACAACAGCTGGAGTAGCTCCGTTGCTAGATTAAGATGAGTCTGAGTATGTGTGTGTACATGCGTGTGTGCTCATTATGTCATAGTGTGTTAATGAGTGTATATGATGTGGGGGTTTTTTGCATATCATGAGTCTGGAATTATAAGGATCTACTCTATCTCTCTTCTTGTTTTCATAATGATCTAATAAACATATTAATCTGAATTGAAAGTCAGTATTTCCTTAGTGCTGTATTTTAGAGAAAGATTGTCATTATTAAGTTCCATGTTTAAAGAATAGTATATATCCCTAGTTAGAATAGTAAGTACAGTACTGTTAATTTAAGTACTATGTATTACTATAATAGTAAGTATAAGTAAATGCTATTGATAAATATCTCAAACTTGCACTCAATTTAGATAAAATATTATAGGTAGCTATTTCCCTGGAAAATGAATTCATTTTACTTATCTTTATGCAGCAAAATGTATGCTGTATGCATGGCATAATGGTGGCGGAACAAAAATGTGCAGAAATGTTGATGTGATGTTTCCTGTGATTTAATGACCATTTAATAACCTTTATAAAACCTGGACATTCTGCAAGTGATGTTTTGCAAAGCATCTGCTCAAACATACTCTTTTCTGCTGCAACAAGAGATCACCTCTGGTCTATTTTTATTCACAACTCAACTTCAGCACCTCGTTTTAACAAGCTTGCAAGGACTAACAGTTGTGGAAATATACCAGAATATCTCAGATGAAAGGTTTTTGACTTAAAAGAAAAGATATGAGAATTGGACAGGAGCATGTGCTTCTTCTTTGCGATTACGATGCATACAGCAGCTTGTTATGGCTGTCATCTAGTAAGCAGATGTGTGTATGTATGTGGGTGTCCTTCTGTGTACATCCTTACTTGTTTTCCCTCAACTTATTGATATCTAACCTTAGATCTTTAAATTAACATCCCTATAAGCATAGCATAAAGTTCAGAGAAATATACTATATATACAGACACGGCAGCTTATGGTATTTGAGTGCCCAGATTTTTCTCCTCCACCCACTCCATGTCTTTCTTTCCTTCCCTCACTTTCTCCAAGTTATTGTCTCCACTCTTCCTCCCTGAGTGTTTCTTGGGTGTTTGTAATTTCTCAGGTTTGTAGACATGATTAAAAAGTTTAGATATTGAGACTTGTAAGACTCCACTTGCTGTAAATGAATCAGTGAAACCTGATATAGAAAAAGCAAGTGTGTGTGTGTGTGTGTGTGTGTGTGTGTCAGATGATGAGTCATACAGAGAGATCCTGATTTGTGGTGTCACACTCATTCTCACTTTATAACACATATACATTCCTCCAGCGCATATGTCCCTCTGTGTCTTCATCCAAATCAGGTGCACTGTCTCCCTCATTCTCTCTTCCTCTGTCTGTCTCTGCCACTCATGTTCTTCCTTGTCTCTCGCAGATGGGATGGGTCGAGTCCTGGCTCAGGACGTTTATGCCAAAGACAACCTGCCACCCTTCCCCGCTTCTGTCAAGGATGGTTATGCTGTTAGAGGTAAGTACTGTAGATCTATGTTAATTATAACCTATTCTGCCTGCCTGCCTGTCTTAAATCTATTCTGTATTTTCTTTTTTATTTATTTATTTTATTCTCTCTTATTTTTTTGCCATTAAAAAAAACTGAACTATTGGTTTTAACAGTGTTAAGAATCTTAAAACCAATATTGAAGCTTGAAGGGAACTGGTTTTAAAGTGTGTGGGGTCTGGAACAGTCTGATCCATAATAACCAGAGAATATGTGAAAGATGTTGAATTTACATTAGCAATTTTATATCAGAGACATACACTTTAGAAATAACTACAACCCAATCCATATCCAACACTGGTTCTTTTAAAGGACTTTATTGTTTTCCATTTTTATCTTGAGACTCTGTCATAAAAAGCAGGGGGCACTTTGTAGGGAGGAATGAGGACTTACATGTCAATAATTTAAAATGAGTTGTTCTGCACAAGCATCCAGAAACAACCAGGTGTAGCTATTTTTTAGCTAACTGATGAAGCTAATATTGACTTGCAAACATGTGACCTATTTACTAACTGAATATTATCAACATATATGCCCTGACATCTGATTTGTTTAAAAGTCAATAAGATATGTAAAGACCATAAAACAAACTGTGTCCATATGTTAAGTGAACAGTGCAAACTGGTAAGATTGTACATCTCATAAAAATAACAAGTAATGCTCTAATTAGTCAGTATCTAAATGACTAAATAATGTAATCAGGTGGCATAATCAAAACATTTTAGCTGTTGAATGTTTTGATTGGATAGTGCTATAGATGAGATAATGTTGCAGATGTCCAGTAACTTCTTCCGGCGTTGCTAATGTCTTTACTAGCTATGACAAGCTAAGTGTTTTGGTGGAAGCCACTGTAGTAGATCACTCGAATTTAGTGCAGGTGATATCTTTAGATTTGGCTGCATCCTGACACCTAAAGAGATACACACTCTCGCTGCTTTTCTATGTGACATCCAGGCAAAGTTGGTTGACTTCTTCTGGTCAGTAAGTCAGTGTCTTGGAGACCAGTAAGCACCTTATTAACGTGGAGAGTTGGGTGGCAGCTTGTTGGCTCCAGGCAGCTCAAAAAGCCTTGTATTTAACATCCATTGTTGGCTCTTGCTGATGGAGTGGGAGGAGAACGCCACAGGTCTCTCTGGATTTTATGTATCTGTCCTGGGGGCCTGGCTCAGGCTGAGGCATACATGTGCAGATTTTAGAGATTTCATGGACTAGGCTGGAGGATTTTGTTCTCATTTACCAAGCTGCAACACCTGCCATTTGATGTTACTGGGGGTTAGAAAATGCTTTAAAAGCTGAATGAACTCACTTTGGCTGGAATGCTAAATGGGTTAAGAATAGTCCTTAGTTTATAACTGGAGGTCTGGTAGTGTTAAAATGAACTCTGTAGCATAACCTGAAATTAAAAACTACCAGCAGAAAAA
>JAUBNQ010000016.1:13700195-13712031 GCA_032353495.1 Ctenopoma kingsleyae | reverse complement strand
GGTTTTCAGCTGCACACATATGTAGTGTTACTAAATCTTTCTTTTATTTTTTAGCGGCTGATGGCCCAGGCGACCGCTTCATCATCGGAGAGTCCCAAGCTGGAGAGCAGGTCTGCACCCATGTTGACACTTACTGTAGTTACATATGCTTTGTCTCGGTCAAAAAAAAATTCTCTCATGCAAATGCTGATACAACCTGTATATAAAAATAAATTACTTCACTTTGTCCTTCACCGTTTTGGACAGCTGAAATCGCACATCAGTGTTTTCCCACAGCAGGTGACAAAAAGCCTTTCGCCTGAAAGCAGGACTAGAAAGTCACAGTGCTGCCAAACTGTAAAACTGATTAGACCTCTGAGACAAGAATAGGCTGTAGAGATTTAGTGACTACTGCAACATCTCATCGTGAACATAATCAGCTTGCCTGCAAACGTGCACGCCATACATAGCATATAGTTCAATACTAGTGCAGTTTTACCTGATCTGGCTGATGAGTGTTTTGGCTCAAAGCTCTGTACAGTTTGAGAAATGCTTTTTGGGTAACATAGTAGAGTCTCAAGGTAACATACTTGTCATGTTGACTTGAGAAGTAATTTATTGACTTTAGGTCAACTAAAACAAATAAAAACATTTTTGCAATCCAATAAATGTGTGTCATGGGTTTACCTTCTTAGATATTTTTTGTTGTGTGTTTCTGCACAGCCCACCCACACAGTGATGCCTGGACAGGTGATGAGGGTGACGACGGGTGCCCCTATACCCTGTGGGGCTGACGCTGTAGTCCAGGTGGAAGACACCGAGCTCCTCCGCGAGTCTGAAGACGTAAGTCCTGACCTCTAACCTTTGACCCAACATACAGGCACGAGCACAAATAGAATTCACACAGTGAAGATGAAACAGGTTTGACTCACATTTTTTAACATAAAAGCAGTATACATATTATCTACACAGTCACTTGGGCCTGAACTGAATCTTTTCATTGTGATGAATCAGCTGGTTTGTCTTTCAGGGTACAGAGGAGCTGGAGGTGCGAATCCTAGTACAGGCTCGCCCTGGGCAAGACATCAGGTTAGTGTTTTATTGTGCAGGTTGCTGTTAAATCAGAGTTCACCAAATACTATAAATACTGTGTGGTGGGTAATGTATTTATACAAGGTAATGTAGTGTTAGGTAAACCCATGCAAACCTAAATTATTAACTTACTACACTACGTTACTGTTAATGCTTAAACAAAACTGAATACTCACACACAATAAAAGTTGGCACCTAATGTTTTCATGCCCTACAGTTGGGGGGTCAAAGTAAAGTTAATACTGTAAATAGACTGCACAGTTTCATCTTTTCTTTCCAACTGTAGGCCCATTGGTCATGACATCAAGCGTGGGGAGTGTGTGCTGGCAAAGGGCACCCATATGGGCCCGTCTGAAATTGGTCTCTTGGCCACTGTTGGAGTCACAGAGGTGGAGGTCCAAAAATTCCCTGTAGTGGCTGTCATGTCCACAGGAAATGAGGTAAGTGGTTCATTAATAAACTATTATATATGTTAGGTAATTGCTGCTTATGCGCTTATTGAACTACACCATCACATCTTTATCAGTCGGAAAGGTTAAGTCTTGGCTGCAAAAGGTACCGCCACCCTCAAGTGTGCCACCTGCAACCACATTTGTTCATTTCCTGTGAAATTATTGTACAGTTTATGTTTCATAAGATTGGAAACATTCATGGAGGTCCTCAGCTGCCTCTAAATATCCATAACACCTTGTACTCAGAGCTGTGCAGATATTTTTAAAACGCATATCAGTCATGATCCACCTACTCTGCTCACCTTACTTTAAGTCTGATGAAACAAAAGACTAGATGTGTTTGCTCTGTCTGCAGCAATATTAGTTTGACCTGGTAGACTTGGTGTATTCTTTGTATTAATTCAGCATTTTTCTCTGAGAACAGTTGGTAAAAAAAAAAACTGAAACATCTGAGGTGAGCTGCTTTTACAACAGAAAGTATCGAGTATACACATATTCCTACAAGCTCACTGTAAATGTGCAAAATTAGATATATGTTAATTTGTGCAGTTGCTTTGTGCTTGTTGTTGCTTTCTTGTTGCTTATAAAGAGTGTTTCACTTCTCTTCTCACTGTGGCAGCTGCTGAACCCAGAAGATGACCTCCATCCTGGGAAAATCAGGGATAGCAATCGCTCCACTTTGCTAGCCACTATCCAGGAGCACGGCTACCCCACCATCAATCTGGGCATCGTGGGAGACAAGTAGGCATTCATATTTCTCATCTAACATAAATTCCTTCAGCCATAAACACTGCTATACTTTTCACACCCCCAATAATTTATCATCCAATTATCCTACTCGCTATTTTTCTCTTCGTCTTATTACTTCCACAACTATATGTGTGTTTGCTTGTGCCCCACAGCCCCGATGACCTTCTCAATGCTCTGAATGAAGGCATCAGCCGTGCTGATGTCATCATCACCTCAGGAGGAGTGTCCATGGGAGAGAAGGTATGTAACCAGGTGGGAAAAAGTGCAGGCATTCAATCATGGCACTGTGTTTCACTGACACCTTGTGGTGGTGAGTGGACTGACAGCCTTTTTTTGAGAGGACATTATGAGAGAAGAGTCACAGATCATTTTTTATGGTTTGAGTTAACGAAGCATGTACAAGTTAACGTTGACACATAGTACACCAAAAACTGGTAAGGTAGTCCTGAGTTTTTATTTAATTTATACTTGTTTTTATGCATGTTAAACGTTTTGTTGTGTAATTTGTTTGTAACCACTTTTTCTAGGACTACCTTAAGCAGGTGCTGGATATTGATCTTCATGCTCAAATCCATTTTGGTCGTGTTTTCATGAAACCAGGGTAAGACATTGAACTTAACAGTTGAAAAATGAGTAAATGTCAACAAAATATAGTGTAAATGTCAGACATGCACTTAAACCAGTATTGTTAAATCACATGTGCAATTATACTGAATTAGGTTTTGAAATATAAAATGTGTGACACTGATTAATTGGTACAGTATTGAATATAATGGTTGAAATAAAATGTTTTTCTTTTTTTCTTTTCAGTCTCCCAACAACATTTGCCACCTTGGACATAGATGGTGCTCGCAAATTAATCTTTGCCCTCCCAGGTAGTGTGTGAAGTTGAGAGAAAGAGTGATTCACTCAATGGTTTTGAAGAGATGTTACTCATATATTTTTATTTTCCTGCTCTCCTCCCTCTGTCCGTCCACCTGTCCTAGGAAACCCTGTGTCCGCTGTTGTCACCTGTAATCTTTTTGTCATCCCTGCGTTGAGGAAGATGCAGGGCATTTTGGACCCTAGGCCCACCATCATCAAAGCGAGGGTAGGACACACGGGGGCGGCCAGGACATCCTGACTCTCCAAGACACATAAAGTCAAAGTTCAATGTGGCAGTTACCACTGTGAACCTATCTATGGTGATAAAGATGACTTGTCATCATACATCATTACAATTTACATTATATTCTTTCTCAAGTTGTCTTGTGATGTGAAGTTGGACCCTCGCCCTGAGTATCACCGCTGCATTCTGACATGGCATCACCAGGAGCCTCTGCCGTGGGCACAGAGCACAGGTAAAGAATCATCAGTGCAACCATGCTGTGAAACCTTCAGTATGACACCCACATATCTGCATTAGTCTGCCTTTTCACTGGTTGATGGCATAGTATGACTTTATCACTCCCCGTCAAGCTAGGACTCAGAAGTAAAGAAAATAATTCAGCTAGGGTACAATAATTTTGAGAGAAATAGTTTATCACATCTGTAGAACAATAAAATGCACAAAATACACACATTCAAATAAACACATTAAGTGAAATGCATTTGCTTCAAATAAAAAAACAACAACAAAAAAACAAACATTCTTAAGTCAAATAGAAAAGTTAAAAATGTGAATTCAGAGGGTCATCATCAAGGCAGAAATGATGAAGTAGGTTGACTACACGTATTAGACTATATAAACATGCAGTAAATATGCCATACAACCTTACAGTTCTCTGGATATATTGCATGTAAAGATAATAGATAAAACTGCAAAATATAATCAAAATTTGTGACATTTTTGATCATGTTACGTTTCATTATGATGGGTTAAAACACAGAAAATCACTATCTGCCCTCATGACTCTGTTTGAGTTCTGTTTATCCTCCTCCTCTCTGCTGCAGGGAACCAGGTGAACAGCAGGTTGATGAGCATGCGCAGTGCTAACGGGCTTCTGATGCTACCTCCAAAAACAGAGCAATACGTGGAGCTGCACAAGGGCGAGGTGGTTGACGTCATGGTCATCGGCCGGCTATGATGTCATCACAGAGGGACAGCGAGTTGGCGTCATATAGCGAGGGTTAGAATGGGTGGTTCACCGTGCATGTCCACATATCATTGACTATTCTGTAATATGCAACGGCACAGCTAGTTTTTATTGATTTGGATAACGTTGAGGTATAGTCAACATCTTGATCACAACCTAGAGACATATGAAAAAATTAATTTAAAAAGATTATAGTATTTCAAACAAAGAAAATATAACTTTTAATGAAAACATCTAATTATAAAAAGAGATTTATTCTGTAATATATTATTATGATTATTCTTATTATTATTATCATTATTCTTATTATTATCATTATTATATTAAGGCAACTTTGTTCCTTTCATTGCAATTGCTTTGTGTGTTCAATGCTAGACCTTATCTATAGCAGTAGCATTTTAATAGACAGCTGTAGGTGCCTGCCAGGACAAAAAAAAAAAAGAAAATTATTATTTTCTCATCTTTAGTGGAAAAAAATAATCAGTTTTTTTGAAAATGAAGAAAACATGGAGCATGGAGGAAGACTCCAGATTTCCCATGGTGCTCAGCTAAAAGGAAGAGGAAGGCACATCAAGGCCACTTCCTCTTTTGAGCGCCCATTAAGGTGACACTTCAGTTTTTCTCTCATTAGTATGCATCATAATGGCTTCACAAAGAGCTTTGCTTGTTGTTTATCTTGTGAGTCTTGTTTATGTGCACAGTGCCAAATGCCTGGGCAGGGAAGAGGTGATGTTGGGAGGGGGAGGTGGGGGGGGGCACACCCCAGACCGCCCAGACCCCGAAGCTTCCTTATATTCACAGTGACCAGGTGTAAACTCTGCTCCAGACCCCCCCCCCAGGGGAGAGCTGAACCTGGAAAAAAATAATCTTTTATTTGATCAACTATTTAAGAGGAAAAAAAGACAGAAAAGAAACAGCTTTCTTTAAGTGCTGACAGCCTTTTTAACCAAGTTCACAAAAAATGTACAGAAAAAATAAGATCCATATTGTACAGATATATGTGACCAGCACTCCTAAGGAAATTATTAAGCAATGAGGAGACATCGAACAACGCTGTACTATAACATTTTCTGTAATGATATGAAACTGATGAAAGAGACTAAGATAATAAAAATCCTTGATGATTATGTAAAAAAAAGTTCTTGTTGGGTTTCCTTTTTAATAAAATATATCTAAAGAAAAAACAGTGATTTTCTTCTTTTATACTAAAAGTTTTTATTGGCAACCTGAAGGTTGGAGAAGTGAATTAACTTTGAATGAATGAAGCCTTAGCCAGAGACATTGTGGTGCATTGTGTCCAGTCAATTTTGTATGTTTTTTTAATTAAAAGTGGCATCTTCCTGGGTAATTTTCTTCTGGAAACCACTTTTATTCAGAAAGTGGCACTGTACTTTGATCTGGGAGATTAGCTCATATTGTTTTCCTTTTACCATTACCATTTCCTTTTGCAGCCACATACACAGAGTTCTGCTATGGCCCCATGGATTATAAACTTCTTATTAATATTAGAAAGTGTGATCACAGACACACCAAACTACTGGGAAATGGTCTTTTAACTTTTATTTAAAATCAGATATTTTACTCTCTATCAGAGCTCTCTCTATCAGTAGTATTATTAAGTACTTTTGGTTTTGCAGTATCTTTTATATGTTAACACACAAGTACTTTTCTTGAGTAAAAGTCTTAATGGAAAGGTTTGCTTGTATTATTTGTATATTGTTGTACTGGTAAAATGTAAATCTGAGTATTTCAGTACTTTTGCCTTCTCTGCTGCCTTCATAGATAAATAAAGAACAGCTACACTGCCTTCAACTGCAAAAATGGTTTTAACTATATCTCTATCTGGGAAGGTAAGTATTCAAAAAATCAGCTACTAGTGAATGAAGAAAAAAATGTTAAGAGGTGTCAGAAAGGATTAACTTAATAGAAAATATATCAGAAAATATGCAGCCTGAGGCTTTGGTGAAGATATTTCTGAGGAAGCATGAGATTAGGCCATTTTTGTTCTGCTCTGTGAGGTGAAATGATGGAAGATCCCATTAGCTGATGATTAATAGTGCTGTGACAAGAACTTAGCTAAGTACATGTGAATGTAAAATCATTCACATGTACTACCATGTGGTAGTAGGAAATAATATCAACGGCAGCTCAGTGTATGAAGGACCCAGGTTCAAATCCCTTTCTGTATGAAGTTTGCATTGTATCCCCGTGTCTGCGTGGGTTCTCTCCGAGTTCTCTGGCTTCCTCAGTCCAAAGACATGCATGTTAGGTTAATTAGTGACTCTAAATTGCCCGTAATTGTGAATATGAGTGTCAATGGTTTGCATCTCTATATGTCAGTCACATGACGGACTGGCAACCTGTCCAGGGTGTACTGGATACTTTGTCTGTAGATTTATGGTTTGCTGCTGTTCAAAGACAGACGCCAAGGTTGTCTGTGTGACCTCTGAATCATTTTAGGTCTGCGGGGTCATCCAGTTCTGAGCCAGTGTAACTGATCAGGTATTTTAACATGTAGGGGTTATCAAGGTTAGC
This sequence comes from Ctenopoma kingsleyae, assembly GCA_032353495.1. Classification (NCBI taxonomy): domain Eukaryota; kingdom Metazoa; phylum Chordata; class Actinopteri; order Anabantiformes; family Anabantidae; genus Ctenopoma; species Ctenopoma kingsleyae. The sequence goes on along the minus strand of JAUBNQ010000016.1, from coordinate 13,705,148 downwards.
TGATTTAGAACTGATGTCATATGACATTGGTTCATCTTTCCAGCACACACATGCACACATAAATCACCAGTGCACACAGAAAAGATATACCTTGTCTTTGATCTGAGATTAATTATTTCTTAACTGTTTGGAGGCATGGATGGATTGTGTGATAATGGTCCTCTAGACACAGACATAGAGAGCTCCACCACTCATCCTCAAGGAGCAAAAGCCACATACTCAAAGAGGTACAAAGTGTTTATAGTCGTGTGTCATTTGAAGTAATTATATATCCATTTGGCATGTCTTTGTCCTTGTTCTGGGCCCGTTCAGTAATACATACATGTCCAATTCAATAATACATCCATGGCTGGAGGTCACACAGCCACAGGCTGACTGAGTCATTTAGCTTTTGGAGCTGCAGGAATGAAATGAAGCGAAAACAGTTCAGCTGTAGCATCATGCATCATTTACAGTATGTCCATCACTGCAGGACTTTAACACATGAGGAAAAAAAAGAAACAGTAGTTTGTACTTCAGAACTTTTCTCAATACTTCTACTGTAACTTTGTTTCAATAATTTCATTTATCCTACTGTATACTTTGAGGCAAATATTGTACTTTTTAATTAACTATGTTTATTTACATTACAGTTTCATTTACTGACTTCTGCACAACATAGGATTTTGAGGTACACTCAGCTAATTTTGTGGGTGTGTACAAATCTGGACGTGTACATTCATGTATTTGTGGCATGAAGTTTGTCTGTGAAGATCAACTTTCAGACTAAGTTTATTAGTGTTTCGAATACATTATTTTCTAAGTGAAGTACTTGAACTCTTCATTCTAAACTTTTGATGTAAATTTTAAAGGGTGTCCTCATTTCTTCAACTCAAGTAAAGAGTTTAAAGTGGTACTTAACACTACTTTAAGCAGGCCCCTGTACTAGTATTTGAGTGCTGTGCACGTCTGCCCCTGGTAGTTTGTCAGTGTGGCCATTACACGTCTGACAGAGAGGGGGCGCTGTGGAGCCGTGGTGTTGCCACGGAGACGACTTTAAACACCAGGCGCAGTTCAGCAGCAATGGCTACAAGTGTCCGGACTGTGCCTGGACAAAACTCACTGCAGCGGCTCAACGCGGTCCTGTGAAGACCGAGAGAGGCCTCGGGTTGGTCCTGTCTGTCCGTGTGTGAATAAAACACACATTTTTAGGCCGCTGGATTACAAAGGAAGAACCGCTTGTTACCCAAAGTGGTGAGTACACGCAGTCTGCTACGGGATAGCTAAGTTACGGTTCGGCTACGCAGTTAGCGGTATTAGGCTTCTAAGCTAAGGTCCTAACTATTGTCTGGTTCAAAGTCCTGTTTTACACATTAAAAGTATAAGCGGCGTTTTTCTAAATGTGTGTGTTAAGTCTTCTGTTGCCGCTGTTTATGAATGTGCTACTCTCTACCGTCACTCTATTGCACAAAATAACGATTGAACTCACATTGAAATACGTGTGGAGCCAAATCAGCAGCTGCTCTTTGTTAAACTGCACAACAATCACAAATGACAGGCAGCACTTTCTGTTTCTCTCTGTTTGTATGTGTGTATCTATGTATAGTCAGAGATCTGGTGATAGCAGTTAAACCCATCAAAACTCAGTTTACCCGTCATTTAGTTAAGTAGCTTTCAGTGAGTAGTTAACACACTAGTTTGGAAAGGACTTAATTATAAGTTGTTAATCTAGCTATAACTGAGAAATATTTGCATTTGAAGTACTATTACTAGTACTATTTAGTACTATTGCCATCTGAGAGTATCTGAGATGAAATATTAGAAACACAGGGTACAGTTAGGAGCTTTTCCCAGAGCTATAAATCTTATCCAACTATTTTCTTCAGCAATATAACATTACTAAAGTAGTTTTCTACACTTTTTAATAATGATAATAATTAATACTTTATTGATCCTCTTGGGGAAATTGTTGTTTGGACAGCTGCTAGACCTGTGTCAGCACTACTATGGGGTTTCAGTGTCTTGTCCAAGGACACCTCGACATGTAGCTTCGGGGGGGCTGAGAATCAAACCGCTGACCCTTGGGTTGGAAGACGACTGCTCTACCCACTGAGCTATCATGCCGCCCCTTACGTTACATATACATACATTATTGATTTATTGTAATATCAGAACAAGTAGCATGAAAGGTGATGAACAGTAATTTTTAGGAGGATAGGGTATATCTAGATTTATTCTTGAAAATATACAGTAATACCATTCTGGATTTGCCTCTTTTAACATGAACTCTGGCGACATCCTTTTCATTTTTATTTACTTAGTTTAATTTAAAATCTTTGTACCTTTGCTCCTGGTACAGCTCATATCTGTTTTGTAACTTTGGCATTCTAGTATAACCTCGCACTGTTCACTTAGTGTGCTTGCTGATATGAGCTTGATTGGCTCTAATTTGACATCACATGACTGTTCTCTGTAAACAGTGGCCCTAAACTTGTTCCACATATCTAACAGACACCAAATGTTTTGTATCATCTTGTTTCTGTATGTCTAGGTGGAGTGAATCTCAGTCCCTATGCAACATCCTTCCCGCTGCTCGTGTAGCCACTGAGCTAGAGTAGAGCATGAGATCCCAGGCTTAATTAAGCCCACAGCAACAGATGGCTCGCTGGCAGTCTCTGCTGTTTATCAGTCGTACACACCGCAACTCTGAATGAAGCTAAACGCTTCTGCAGGGGAGGGGTTTGGGATCTTGGACCAAGAGCCAGGGGAATAGAGCTGCCAGACGTAATTAGCTGTGGGAATTAGGTAGAAAAGGAGGGGGACTGTCATGTGGTGGAAGGTGACATTAGTATATGACTGACTATATGACATAAGCCTTTAAAGATGTTTTTCATTGGCAAAGCTGTCTTTATCTCTGTGGTACTTAAGTAAGTATTAATAATCAGGGCAGTTTACTGCTTGTGATGTTTTTTACAATTTTGCTTTCAGTCAAGATCGTAATGCATTTAAGCCATAGCGGGTTGTAGAAAGGGAGCTCTACCTAAGCCACTGCGTGGTATTAAAACATCAGATATATATCCTGTTTTTTTGCCTACTTTCACTCCTTACTCAGCACTTGTTTTTACAAAATGCTATGAAATATATTATGGTTTTTTTTTTTCAAAATCTAATTAACATAAACCTCATGTGAATGTCTCATACTACCAAATTTGCTAATCCAGATTAATGCATGTAGCCTCCTTAAAATAGATTCAAATCCACAGCAATCACAACATTGGCAGATCTGATGTGTCAAATATAACATTCCAATGCAATATATTTATTTAGCCTTTTCTGCACCATCCGGCTACAGACGGATGTTTTGATTAAGCTGTTCATAAGGACAGGACAATTCGGAACAGGTGTACTCAAGCAAAGGTTTGGAAGGGATTTCAGGTGACTGAGGCCAGAGAGCTTTCCATGTTAGGAGTTAGATTAGTGGTGTGATAGATGAGAGGAGAGATGAGCAAAGGTTAGCTCTGATCAGCAGGTTGCTGGCTGCCATGTCAAGGCATGAGTGAGTGTCAGAATGCAGACAAGTTATTTTGGCTGATTTTATTGATACGCAGGGAAAAAATTCTCATCATAATATAAAAAACACAATTTTAAACAGCTGAAGTCAGTAAAATAAATAAAATCTAAAATGAGAACATTCAGAGTCAAACTGTATTCAAATTATTTACAATTCAGCTGAAACTAAGGAATATGTTCAATATTGACTTATCTGATCATTATTTTCTTGATTAATCAGTATCTATATAAAGTATTCATATTCGGATTCTGTTCTGTTCATATTCATTCTGTTTGCATTTCAGGATGACAGATCACAGAATATAAAGGACTACATCCTTCACTCTGATGATATGGCACCTGATTTAAAGAGTCTCAGCACCAGTGTCTCATAACGCTGAACTAGATCTCAGGAATCACTGGGGTTGTTTGATCTGTACACTACTGCAGCAGGGATGATCACATCCCATATGAATGGCTATGTGCAAGAGGCCCCTGGTCAGCCCAAAGGCCACAGGGAGAGGGCAGTGGACTGTCCAGAAGAGGAAAGTACCCTTGTTAAATCTCCACACTGCAGTGCCCACATGGAGAGGATCCAGCACTACCAAGAGGAGCTAAGGAAGAGGAGAGAGGAGGACAGCAGGGAGAAGCACAACATCGACCCCAATGCTTCGCTGAGGCTCAAGAAGCTGTCGCAGAACCCCAAGGTGGGCATTGACAATCCCACCTTTGAGGGGAAGGAAAAGGCAACCAAAGACACATGCTCCCAGGATCCTGTAGCTGGTGAGTTGGAAGGAGGGGGTTTGAGTGTTGGGGGATCTTAACAGGAGTTAAAGAAGGTGGAAGGGAGGTTACAAAGGAGATCACATAAAGAATGGGGCTAGTGAGGCTTTACAAACATTGATTGAGAACAAAAGGAATCAAAACAATGACTACTGAGCAGGCAGAGCAAAGGGCATTGATGGAGGAGGGTGATGTTTTTTGGGGGGGATGTCCGCCATTTCCACTTGTTTCTACTGGTGTTTCCACATAGCCAATTACCCAAACCAGAAAAATAATAAAAGTATTGGATTTATGTTCATCCTGAAAAGGGATGTTGCAGAAATATATATACAGTATTTACTAGTGCTGGGCAGCGATTAAAATTCTTAATTGCAATGTTACGGGCAAAATGTAATAATAATTCAAAAGTAGTTTTTTTTTTTACTATTTTACTTACTATTTTGCTATATGAACAAAATTTCAGTAATATTTAGTCAGCAAACACAAATAAGATGTTTTTTAACAGCAGTATTCCCTTTACACAGTAGCAGTTAAGTATTTCTTGTAAATCTCAATTAAACCTTCATGTAATCAAATCAAATAGAAAACCGAAACTATTTGCCAGGACATTAACGTTTATCTAGTTTATTATAGCATTAGTTG
>JAUBNQ010000016.1:13681356-13700095 GCA_032353495.1 Ctenopoma kingsleyae | reverse complement strand
GCACGTCGCAAAATCTGTGACGTCAACCATCTGAAAAGTGTTTTTTAAACACAGTTGTTAATTTGACAGCTGTCATCAAAAGAAACTCATGAGCGTCATGATTCCTTTAAGTGTTTGTGTCTGTGTCCGTTGGTTTGGTGATTTGCTGCATCAACTGTGTGTATTGTATTTAAGTGATACGTCAGACTCCAAGTTCTCCAGTGATAGAAAAATTCAACTTTGCAGTGGTTACACATAACTGTGGTTCTATTAATTCCGCAGTGTGGAAGAGATTTAAAATGAAAATGTCCTTGTAAAAGTTCGGTACCTCTAGTTCTTTCCTGTTGCAGAAAGCTGTAGCAGTCTTAGGCCCACCCCAAATGCTGTCATTGGTTTAGACGCACAACGACGCCAGACCAAAACCAGTACTGATCAACATCCTACCCCTACTGTGACCCATTGTTTGTCTTTATGTGTATTCAGACCCAGTGAGCAATGGACTTTCATTGTCATAATAATAATAATAAAACTGTGTTAATTATTGGTCTTAATTAATTAACGCGTTAACGTGATAATAACATGTTAACGTGTCCAACCCTAGTTTTTACATGAGGTGTGTGGTAGCAGAAGGATCTTATATTTACATGTACCTTACATCTGACAGCACTGGGGCAAAATCTGAGTGACTCAGGAGCCCAGTACACCTAGATTTCAAATGTTTCTGTCTCTGTAAAAGTCATCAAAACTATTAACTGATCTAAATCCAGATGTTGAGACAGACTTTCTCTCAGAAATAATATGATTCTATTGACAATAGATAACTTGCACCTTTGTGAGACAAAATTGTAGACCCTAGGTCTTGGATAACAAGAGCCTTAGATGGCAGTCTGGTATTAAAGGGTTAAATGCAGGTAGAGTGTTCTGGTGGAAGCCTGCAATTGTCATGTAAACAACTTCAGATTTGGCTGCTTAACAACAATATTCAGAAGCTATGTTACAGGGGAAATATTAGCATTGCATCTTTACTGTTCTCCTCACTGTGTGTGCCTCTTTCTCAGAACTGGAAGAGCTTCTGCAGGCTCTGAAGTGGGTGCAGCAATGCCTGACTGATGCACAGAGCCAGCAGGATGTGGAGCTGATAATGCAGCTCCTTGCCAAAGAGGACTTCAGGAGCGCCTACACCATCTATTGCGCTGTGTCCCAGCAGATGAGCAGAGTCAGTCCCACCTCACCGCTTACCGCACAAGCACAGGATCTTTGCCAGGAGGTATGCATACTGGTGATTTTAACGTTAAAGCTGAAAACAAAACAAAGAAAGCACTTTCAATTGAATGAATTGTATGAAAAATTTAAACTTAAACTTTTGAAAAGCAGGGTCAATTTACACAGGGCTAAGTAAATGTAGGTGGGTTTGTGTCCTCATAGGCTGACATGTCCCCAGAATAATGAATAAATGACTTTACTTACTAACAGACTCTCCAAGGAGGAGGCTGTTTGTGCATAAAGATGCTTAGTTTTTACTCTCCAATTTGTTATTTGGACTTATATTTAGAGGCAGGCACCTCTGTGAGTAAAGTAACTGAACAAACTCAGTCAAGCATGAAAAATCTTTGCTTGAGGTGATGATTAATTCAACAAAGTTGCCAAGAAGAAAGCTGTGCCAGTTTGAATAATTATGGAATGTAAATTGCCTTTGTGGTTAACAAGGTGAGTGAAAAGTAAAATCAGGGATTTGTGGGACCCAGGCCATGCGTTGAATAAGCTGGAAAGAAGGGAAAACATTGCAGAAGGAAGAACAAAATTAAATTGGAGAATAAGATCACAAGAAGATACTTTATATTTGAGATGGACAAGGAAGAAAATTGATGAAGATTTAAAATATAATGTAAATATAAGGGATATTTCACTTTTTTGCAAACATACTTCATAAAACACCTGAGTTTTTTGTATTTCATTTTGCTGTCTACCAGTTGCTGTTTCGTGTTTCAAATAAGTTGAAGTAATATTTCCTGAGCCCCAGTGGACAGAGTGACACGGGACTACTCCTGTCTTTCTCGCTGACAAAACACAAGCCGGTAATTGACTTATGTCACTGCGGAGCCGAGCCTCCGCATGTTGAGAGGACAAAAGCAGCCTGTCGCACAGAGCCCAGTCCCAGTACAAAGACTGATTGTGGTATGATTTTCTGTGAATGAAGCTGAGCCTCTATATATGTTTGACAGGTCCACAGTAGTCACTTCATTTGGATTAGTGTCAACTTTTGATAGGTGTAGCAGGAAAGAATGTAATATAGGCTTTAGCGCAGTCAGGCTGTTGCAGTGGGATTTTTAGCTAGATGTATAAGGCCTTGTTTTGAGGAAATGGCTGCTATGAGCTGAGTAGAGTTCATTTAAAGGGCATCAAGCAGCACTGTTTTAGAGTTTATATTCCAGTCTTGTCAACAGTAGTTTTAACATACAGGATCTGGCTAAAATTATCTGCGTTGCAACAAAATAAGTATGCACAGTCACCCTTCAAGCACAGCTCGTGAGGCGCTTCACAATGCACAATACAGAAGTGACACTCAGATTGGCCATTGGGTAGACTAATCTCCCAGCAGCCCTCAGTGCTGGCTGAGCAGCCCAGCACACCGCAGGAAGGAGGCCAGGACCAGAAAAAGAAACTCCAGCAGCTTACAGCAGTGTGGGCTGAGGCACAGCACTGCTGGGGGGTAGGGGAAAGTGCGTCACCTTGTTAGTGAGAGCTTTGATTAGTGTAATGGATGAACTAAGCTCTGAACAGGAGTTGGAAGAGGAGGTGGCGGAAAGACAGAGTAACAGAACACCAAAAAGCCTACTGTCATGATTCACAACAATAGCATCTTTCCACCAAATAACAGCTCAAGAACCCGATGATAAAAATAGAACAAATGTCACAGAGAAGAGAAAAGAAAGACTGGAATAAAAATGAAGCAGAGTGGAATTTTAGTCAATACTGCAGACAGTGGAGCCATTAAAAACTACTGACAATGAAATCATGCTTCATATTTAGTTTTTTAGTGTTTGTAGGACTTGAGTCATAGGGCTTAGACTCAAATCTGACTTAACAGTTTTCCCTGGTGGTTTCAATGTTTTTTAAATTTGTTTTAAGTAAAGTACTTTATTTTTAACTTGACTTATATTCTAGTGACTTGAGTCTTGAAATGAAATGAAATAGAGATTTTAGAGTAGATTTCATCATGTTAAATGTGTCCCATATTTCATTTTGACTTTATCCTGTTAGTCTTCACCCTGTTTATAGGTCTTAGTAGAAGTTTACTCTCTCTACTTCACAATAGTGCTGTGTGTGTGCGTGCGTGTGTGTGTGTTTCTGTTCAGGTACAGAAGATTCTCCAGTCCAGCCAACAGAAAGAAGGCATGGAGCTCAAGACTCTGCTCACGAATCCTCATCTCCAGGTCAGAGATCAGCTTCCCAGCTATGATTTATCTTATCACTTTTGAGTTTCACTTTATCTTGTTACCAAGAAAGGCCACTATGTGAACTTGTGAGCCAGATCATTGTCACAGTGGTATTCTGGGAGACCGCCGCTTATGTCTCTGTCTACGTCGTGCGCTAGGTTTAGTTTAAGGAGGTTCGATGTAGCTTTAACCTGTTTAGTAATGATCTTACCTTACATTGCCAAGACTGCTGTTGGTATAGCTGACTGACTGGACAATCGAGATGTTCCTCTTAGGTGTGCCACGTGGTCCATCTTTACAGAAGCGATTAGGCATCACAGGTTCAGGCAGGCCACAGCTGTACAAAGAGTCACATTATAAAAAGCCTTACACACTGGATTTTGCTTATCTTTTCTATTTAGTGGGACATCAGTTTAGCACTTTGTATATCAAAATAAAAAGAGCAGATAATCATACTGCAGTGCTTTGGTGTGGCTTCAACTACTGATGCTCCACATTTGTCAGTTCAAGCTTCAGCAATTCTTGTGTAGGAAAAAAAGTCACATTATCAGGCTGTCTTCATCCATTCACAAGGCAGCAAGGTGAAAAAAGACCTCAGGTGGATGACTCTGCTGTGTCACAACTGTGACAGTTGTAAGTCCTGACATAATAGCGCCAGGGGTCTGATGTTTGATCCTTGTGACCATGTGAAGTACAGTTCACCCACTGGCCTGTTAAGCCCTCCACTGATTCAGAACCACGCAGCCAGCAGGTGCACTGTGATGTGATGTGAGTCTGACCACAAAAAGTGGAACAGATTAGGTTGTTTTTTCTGCAGGGATCGTAGAACCATGTGAGTCACCCTGTAGTCTGTAGGGGTAGACAACCTCATTTTTAAAACTAATAGAGACAGGTATGTGTGTGAGAGGAACAGGGTCCCCTCCAGTCCACCTGTCTTGCTTTCACCATTTTCTCTGACAGATTTTCCTCTTGAGCAGTGAAGGTGTTTGATGATTAATGGCGGCAGATCCTGACTCCTAAATGCAAGGGGAGATTAAGACAGATTGTGTGTACGCCACAGCTTAGCCCGATGTCTGCTCTCTCAGGTCCCCCCTGCGGCAGGATAGAGAAACTAATTTGGACTGACGGTTATTAATTGTTAGGTATGGAACGCTTGTCACGTTAAATGAAGTGAAGAAGCAAGCTCTATATTATTTCTGGCTTAGAGATGGGTTTTCTGACAGGTCTTGTTAACAAAGATGGGGGATAGATAGGCTTCTGGTATCAGGTGCTTGGAAACTTATTTGGTCACTTCTGTCATTATTTTATGTCAGTTTGACTGAAAGTGCACTAGATTTATGATAATTAATTTTTCATTCCAACTTTATCTGTTATAAAGAATATTATCCTGCATTTTTCTCTTTACCTCACTCTGCCTCCTCCATTATTTGTCTGTCTTTGTTTGTCTATTTTGTGTTTGTAAAATGTCTGTATGTACATACCGTTTGTCTGTATGTGGGTATCTGTGTTTGTTTTATGTGGCAGGCACTGATGCAGGCTCATGACAGTGTGGCAGTGCAGGAAATGGCAGAGGACAATGTGAGCCAGTACCTTGGAGAGACAGTTAAACTGGTGCGGATGGAAAAGGCCCGTGACACTCCTCTGGTAACACATCAACTTTTTCAATCTCCTCCTACTGTTTTCATATGTCTTTCTATATTTCTACATCTCTCATACATGTAAACTGATTAATGCTATTTAAATGTGTGTAAATGTGCTACACAAGTCAAAGTTGAGAATCAAGTGTCTGAGGTGAGTGTCTGTGTACCCGCAAAACAACAGGGCAGCAAAACATCTCTTGGTTTTAGTTCCAGGCATCCAACCAAAAATATATTCAATGACACAGTTTTTTTCACAGTATGTGATAGTATGTGACATATTTGTAACTATTGCTTCACCTTCTTTTTTTAGACTTGTATTTCTATGTTCTTTGTCATTGAAAATATTATATTATATTTATAAGATTATATTTTGTGAGATCATGTCAGTCATCTACTGTACGTGTGTGTGTGTGTGTGTGTGTCCATCAGGGTGCGACAGTACGTAATGACATGGACAGTGTGGTGGTGAGTCGTGTGGTGAAAGGCGGAGCAGCAGAGCGGAGCGGCCTTCTTAGTGAGGGAGATGAGATCCTGGAAATTAATGGGATTCCTATGCGTGGGAAACATGTCAATGAAGTCCATGACTTACTGGTAAAGACCAGGGCTTATCCAAATGCTGCTCAGAAACGTCTAGTGCTCTTTTGATTATTTACTGTACAGTAGTTTATGGGACATTAATGCTGGTACTCTTTATTTTAATTTCATGGGAGTAGTTATAGGATATTTACAGGTGTCTTGAAATATAAAATCATGTACATTTAATCTTATAATAAACATACTTTATTCATAAAGGGTGACCTTACTCATGACATTAGAGTTCACCTACAATATCCAACATCCATGCACCTTGACAGTAGGTGAAGTTGTGCCAGGAATTCCTAATTTGCATTTATGTTTGGAAATTCAGATTCCATAAATTTCCCGTGCCAGTTCAGTTCAGGTGTCTGTATTTTAACATAAATATTAGAGCAGCTGTAGCCTGTCAAACTGTAATATACATCCAAGTGTATAGCAAAAGGTATTTCAGTAATTCAGTAAAATATTCTTTTATATGGAAATGGATTACTGGCCATGCTTAATTCATTGGTTTTCATCTTTTCCATCAGCAACAAATGCACGGCACTTTGACCTTCCTCCTCGTCCCAAGCTCTCAGGTTAAGCCTGCCCCACACAGACAGACTGTGGTGAGTCTCTAATGATGTATGTGTGTAAGTGAGAGAGACAATGACAGTCTGCATCCATGCAGCACCAACCTTGACACTATAAACCCCATCCTCAGATGCATGTACGAGCTTACTTTGACTACGATCCTTCTGATGACCCCTTTGTGCCATGTCGAGAGCTGGGCCTGTCCTTTCAGAAGGGCGACATCCTCCACGTCATAAGCCAGGATGACCCCAACTGGTGGCAGGCCTACAGGGATGGAGATGAGGACAACCAGCCCCTGGCTGGACTAATTCCAGGTGGGAATCATACCACAGCTGAATATTAATATTTAGCTTGTTGTTTTACAAGGGCAGAAAACAACTACAAGGACATACTATCCACCAATATAAAATCTAACATAATCACATAGAGGTGTTATAAAATGTATAGTTTTGTTTATTTTTGTATACAGGTGAGTGGTATACATGATATACATTCACATTGCTGTGTCATGGCTCATAAATGTCAAAAAATGAGCAACTCCATACTTGGAGTTGTGTGCAAATGATGGTTGAGGGTTGGATTACACTAAGAATAAACAGCACCAGGTCTGTTTTCAGTACAAAGCCACAAGGTTAATAAAGCAATAATTCCAAGCAGCAAATACAAAGAAAATGCAAGACAGAAATGTCCAAATAAATGATAATGCTGAGTAAATCTGATTAAATGGAATAAATTAAGTTAACATTAAAATCTGAGAGAGTAATTGTATCAGAATATGTCACCCACAGTTTTGTAGACTGTATATAAGCGTTTTTCTTAAGTTAATGAAATCCCTACAATTATCAATAACAACCTTTAAACACATAAACTGAGTCAGGATGTGTACATATACCTTGATTTAGTAGTGAGACTGCCACAAAAACGACAATGCCAGAGTTAATCCCTTTAGCACATGACATGGCATAAAGAATACAACAGCATTATAGGTCTTTTAAAACTAACTAGGTTTAAAAATATATTTAATGAAATGCACATATTATAAATTCTATACAGTAATACTTGACACCATCATATTCGTCAATATATAAACTACACACGACAATCCCTCATCCTAATATATTGCCAGGTTGATTATTAACTCCATCCTCAGCAGTACATCAGAATACAGTCACAGAAAGCACTTGTCTGTCTGTGACTAATAACTAATCTGGCTACATGAACGATCTTGGCAGGAAACGCCACCCATCTGCCACATCAAGTAGATTAAAACAAACACCTTATTTGTGATTACTCTTTGACCTGGCCTGTTGTGGCTGGAAGAAAAGGAGGTTAAGCACTGGAAATGGAAAGTGGGCCATCCTTTTGCCTGTTCTTCAGCATGTCTAGAAAGTCTAGAAGAGTGTAAAAAATAATCCCAGGTCCATAAAAGCTTTAGATTTAATGTTTGCCATTTTAGCCTCTTAATAGAGTGCTCTAGTACTTTCAGCAGTGCCTTGTTCATCAATCATTAGGTCAGACATTTTGTTGAGCAGCAATTAAGTATTCAAACACATTTCTAAGTAAAAAATGACTTTCTAAATGGAAAATACACTAGATTCATGATTTATTTACAGTGTTGCTTAACTGACTTGTTTTGCATTTGCTTTTTTTTTTTTTTTTAGGAAAAAGCTTCCAGCAGCAGAGAGAGACCTTGAAGAAAACTGTAACAGACAAGAGTCAAGAGCATCAAGGTGAATGGATAATGTTGAACCACTGAAACATTTAGCATCCACTTTGACTTTTCATGCAAAAGTAAAATTTTTAGTTTCCAGAGAATTGTAACACAGTGAAATGACAATCTGCTTTTAAAACCTAAATTCTTTAAATTTTTTTCAGGGAAGCTTTGGTATCCAAAAAAGAGCAAGAAACACAGGAAGAAAAGCACATCAAACTTTAGTAAAAATACTGGTAAGTTCAGTAACAAGCAGAAGGCAGCTTTTTTGTTCTGTTTTTTTTTTTTTCTCACCAGTAAGTTAACAGATTGAGAAGTGGGTTTCTGGATTGAGAATGTGCTCTTCAACGATGCCACTGAGAAGCTAAATAAGTCACGTCGTCCACTGTCACTCCTCATTTACTACCTGTGACAGACAGTTCCACCCTGGGCACGTGCCAAGTGTCCACACATTGTTAGTATTAACCACACAAGTTAGCCGGAGTTAACACAACTTGTCGTTGTCACAGCAGCTTGACGAGACTCGGTGTGTCACAGGTCAGATTAGTCTTTAGTCCCGTCTTCACAGACAGGATCAGGGAGGCACCAACAGGTGTGTAGCAGGCACATAAATGGCTTTGAGGGAACTGTGGTGTTTATGCTTCACACATTTATACAGTGATGCACACAGTGCTCAGTGGCCGATGAACTGTGGTTGAGTCTTTTTTGTGTGTATTGCTAAACATATGAGGCAACATCTGAAAAAGACTGTAGATGCACTGAAAAAGCTTAACGCAAGCAGACCAGTAAAAATATAATAGTGTGGTCTTCTGTGGACCTTTCTCTCACCTCCACAGAAAGGTCAGAGGTCAGACTTAGTTACAGAATAGCAGCTCAAGAGCTAAAAAGGATTTGGTATGTTGTTTGGGACTGTTTCATTGACCCCTGCCAAACTGTATCTTCAGACTACGATGACATCCTGACCTATGAGGAGATGTCCCTTTATCACCAGCCTGCCAATCGTAAACGTCCCGTAGCTCTGATTGGTCCTACGAACAGTGGTCATGATGAGCTACGACGGAGGCTTCTGTCTATTGAACCAGAAAGGTTTGCTGTCGCTGTTCCACGTAAGTCCACGTGTCAAATGCTATGCAATAGAATGCATAATTATTTATTTCAAGATTTCATATGAGGAACAAAACAAAGTTCCAGTATCACTAAATTCAAAGTGAAATGACACATTTAAAAGGACTGATTAAAGAGAGTTTCTTGCGGTAACTCAAATTCAACTATGTGTTATTTCTTTCCATGGCACAGATACAACCAGAAACTCGAGGATACATGAACGAAATGGCCGTGAGTACCACTTTGTGAGTCGGTCTGCATTTGAAACCGATTTGGCAGCAGGGAAGTTCATTGAGTCAGGCGAATATGAGAAGAACTTGTATGGTACCAGCACAGACTCGGTCCGACATGTTATCAACTCTGGACGCATCTGTTTGCTCTGTCTTCACACCAGGGTAGGAGTCTGAGTACTTGTGACCGTCAAGTCAGTTCTCAACATTGTCTCTCTTTAACATGTTAATTACAAATTATTGCTCTGTTTTAATCTCAGTCAGTGTGGCTTGGCCAGAGTATAATTGTACATTTTCATATCCTGTACATAAATCTCAAATTGTTTTTGCTTTATAAAAAGTCATTATAGTAGTGCTTGGTGTAGTATAGTTTTTTCTTCTTTCTATTTAATGTACTCATGTTTCTGTACTTCCTCTCATCAGTCACTTCGAGTGTTGAGGTCGTCCAACCTCAAGCCATATGTCATCTTCATCGCTCCTCCTTCTCAGGAAAGACTACGCACCCTACTGGCCACAGAGGGCAAAACACCAAAGGTTTCTATTGTACAGTGTTAAAAATTTCACACTTAGAAATTCATATGCATGTTAGAAATGTCATAGTTTGTTAGCATCTTTCAATAGAACTACACATTTCAAATTTTTAGTCCAGTACCAAACTCACAGGGTTTTCACAGAACACAGAAAAACATTTAACAACATTGAATGGAACAATAAAAAAGAAATAATAATAACATAGAACAATAGAAAAATAACGTAACACCATATGCCATACAGAGAACACATTACAAATTACGTGCAGTGACATATCCAAAATATCCTTCTATAAACATGTTTAAAAAGTATTTACATTTATATCAAGTGGTTAGTCATTTAAGAAGACTCGATCCCCTCTCATGTTCTTTAATTCTTGCCTTATCTGTGCACAGCTGGAGGAGCTGAAGGAGGTCATCGAAAAGGCCCGTGAAATGGAGCACAATTTTGGCCACTTCTTTGACGCAACCATAGTAAACATGGATCCAGATCAAGCTTTCCACGAGCTTCGCAGGCTGATAGACAAGCTGGACACTGAGCCACAGTGGGTGCCCACATCTTGGCTGTGCTAAAGGTCACATGGTGTCTCTTAAAGTAATCTCAGGGGAGAAGAAGGTAAACAATGTAAAAAAACAATGTGTACTTTCCTGGAGATAGAAAATTAAGGACAATGATAAATTGTCACTGGTTTCTCACTTGCACATTCTCCTTGTTTGTTGAGGAGGTGATTGTTACCACATTACAGGGACGGACTTAAGTTTCTTACATTTCTTTTTGTTGGTGTGTGTCTTTGTGGGTGAATTTTTTGTTTGTTTTATGGAGTTTCTTGTTTATCTCAGAAATATGAAAAGCCATTTACCAAACAAATAGAAATTTCTATTGTATTCTTAATAGTAATTTATAATTGTAAATATATATTTTCTAGACAAAATATTTTATTGGTACATTTTGTGTGATATGCAAAATGATACACTTAACTGAGAGTGTTAATGTCACATTTGTTAAATGGCTGCCTGTTAATGCAGGAATTCAAGACTTCTTTATGTCAGAAGAAGCACTTGTGTTAAAAGGGGATGCAATATAATGTCTTCCATTCAGAAATGTGTAAGAAAACATATGCTGTACTCTGCAGTTTTGTGGTTCTTCCTCTACACCAGTGTCAGTATTTTTGTGCTGTTTCATGTTTAAACAAACCTTAAATCTAAGGGTTTGTCTCTAGCTGGTATCATTATAATTGATAATATTATGCTGCAAGTACTATTGAGATTTGCTGTTTTTTACCAGTGTTGTATGAACAAAACAAAGTATTACTTAGTGTACTTTCACCACTTACAGTATTTTTCAGTTTCATTGCAGGGTACTTTAATTAATCAATAATTAATTCATAAGCGCAGTTCTGGAAAAAGTGTTAATAAAATCGGATACATATGAGAACAAATGACGTAGATACTGTGTGCACTAATTCATCTTTGCAATTTCTTTGTATTGTTATTCCACAGGAATTTTTATTTTACAGAAGTTCAATTCACCAATCCTCACCTAGCCTGGTTACCTGAATACTCCTCCAGCACAAGTCGAGAAAAAAACTTCAAGAAAAAAGGCAATGGTTGAGTACCGAGAACATATTTATTAAGATGAAGTGTTGGGCATTGCTGACACACCAGTTATACAGTGGGTGAGGTCACATTAGGGGTTCTGGTGCAACATCGTCATGTGAGGTAACAGTAACCCCGTGGTATGAGGTCAGCAGCAGGACAAGCAACAAGGACTCACACACTCTTTGAAATCTACAGCCACTTTAAGCTTTACAGCATGCAACAGCTCTGAAGGTTGTGAGAAAACATAAGTATTTACAAGCTGATCGCTCACATGGAATGCTTCTTCTTAATTTTAGTCCCCAGCATATTCAAATTCTTAATATTTTGATTATTTTCTAACGGTGAAGTGACAACACTTCTGTACAGTGACAAATCTGGAAACGGTTCCTTTCAGCACTGGGCAACAGAACGATTCATCACACACAAATAACACAAAAACAACTTTCATCACTTGCATTAGAAGACATAGATGTGGCCAGAGAGCCACAGAATAAATATGATGATTGGTGAAATCAGGGACTTTCGGCCTGAAGAAGCTTGTCACTCAAACAGCAGGTCTTCATCTGTCTCCTCTGTCAGCATGTTAGCAGGCTCTGCTATGGGACCCAGCTTAGCTAGACGAGCCGCAATCTCCTTGTCGGTCCTTTCCCTGAGCTGCTTCTTCTTCTCTTGGATCTTCTTCAACCTGGAACAGCAGGAAAAGATGGTTGTTGTAGATATTACGGTGTAAATTGAGAGAGAGGGCATGTGAGAAACAGTTGGACAACTGGAAAAAAAAAAAGATTCAAAAAAGGGATTTTTATGTGTTTACCTGTAGAACTCCTCTCGTTCTCTCTCGTCCAGTTCTGTGATGATGTAGGTGAGAGTGCGATCAATCCTGGGAATAATCACTGCAAAATCGATTTAACAATTAGTTCAGTTACAAAAACGTTTTCTCTGAAATCTCTGAAAAAGTGTATGATAAGTATGAATTCACCATGCTCAATAGCATTCACACGGCGGTTGGTAATCTTTATGGCTTCATCCAGAGTGACAAAGGATGTCTGCAGACGAAAAGTGTCAGTTGTATATGTTATTAGAATAAATATACAGTAAAAGCATTTCATAAAATAAATATTCTATTTCCAGTGACACATAAAAGGCTTATAAATTATCATAAAAAATCTTGACATTCAAAATATTAGCAAATATTATCAATTAACTAGGTATATGTACTTAGTGAAGTAAAGCTAGGATAAATTAATCATGATGTAATTGTAACAGCGCCCCCTACCTGTAAGGAGGCCAACTCCACCAGCAGCTCAACAGCTCTGGCATAGTTTCTCTTCAACCTGGAGAGCTGCTCACCTCCTCTGGCCAGACCAGTCAGCTCATAACCTGACAGACACAGTGAGAAATCATTGCCACAGTCATAAAATCAATTTTGTCAAAATCAAGAAGTGATGGATGACTTACTGTCCCCGCCTTCTTGGTAATGCTCAAAAACTGGCAGGGTAACACCTGGAAAAAAAAGTGAAAATACACATGAAGACAAGTCCCGACTCCTGTCACTCAACAACGATTATGAAAAGGAAAAAATGACATTAAGCTAACCTGCCACATTGTCTTTCTTGGCTCGGACCTTCACCTGGGCTTTGTTGACATTCTGGATTACAGTGGTGCTGTGGACACAATAACAGATATTGTTCATACACGCGTCTGTACTAAAGATAAAACCATATCTCATCATTTTATTGCAATTCTCACCTGAAGTCTCCAGCTGCAAATTTGGCTTCAGCCAAAGAGAAGGCTGCCTCTCTCATCACCTCTCCCATCTTAGTCTTAGTCTGAAGGACAGAAGTAAGAAGACATAGGTACACCTAGCTGAAATTAATGCAGTCTGATACAACAGTCCCGCAGTGACTCCTCAGGTTTGATTGGGTGATTCGAATTTATGATCATTCATCATCATATCATCATTTTGGAAGATAAGTAGTAGATACTAGTGCTCTTGAACTGTTTTTTTTTATTATTATTATACACTCAGAGGTTTTTACTAGGTGAGGATACACTAGTAAACATCTTCTCAGTCTCATCAAACATGATTTGTTGTATTTAGTTTTAGTAAGATAAACTTAAGAAACAAGGAACTCTGTGTAAAATGCAGTAGAACAAAGTCAGGTATCGGTTCATTTGAACTGACTTCAATGATTTTGCGAAGGATCTGACGGAAGCGCATAGAGAGGGCATCAGATTTCTTCTTGAGCAGGTTCCGGCCAGTTTGTGCCCCTTTCAGTCGAGCTTTCATGATGGTCTGGGCCCTGTAACACCAAACCAGACACAGTCACTTTTAATGCTGTATTTGAATCTGCCAATTATACACTTTAGTTTGCCACACTGTCAGGTCACTTGTTACTACAACTGGAAGAGTATTCCAAAGGTCATAATATTTGATTTTTTTTTTCTCCAATTTTTCAAAGAAACTGGGCTGCTCTATAATCTACATTCATATTACAGATCAGTGGCATGTGCAAACAGGGATTGGTATCAGCTTGTCACAAGAAACACATTTTAGTCATGTACAGGTAATAAACACACCCTTCTCCTGAATTAAAACTTTTTTTTATCTCATACACAGAGAGACTTTAAAAGTATAATATGACTTATTCGGTGGAGTGAAATGATTCGACCTTGTAGACAATACAGGAAACTCCTATAAACAGAACATACTCAAGTTACACCATGTTAAAGTCAAGGTTTGTAGTCTTTGGAGGTCAGTATGTTTCACACACCTTCACACTGACAGCTCACACTTGAATGATATTCGAAACATCACATGACAAAAGTAGTACTCTTCCTCTTTTAAACAGCAACCTGGCACTGATATAAACTAAAATTATGTGTAGATCACAGAGCAAGACAAAATTGTGACCATTTCATGGGTAATACGTGAAGATAAGGAAATCGTACGTTTAACAAACTGAAAATCAATACATCAACAAAAGAGTATTATATTAGATGGTTAAAAATCTACCGGGAGACAGCAAATAGCTAGCAAACAAGCTGCTTACATTCTGGAAGGGAATATGTCGATCCTGTCTTTTCCAGACATCTTCTCGTCTTTTGATCGATGATTACTCTCTTCTGTTTACTTCACTTCCCTAAAATTAACACTGGCACGTTAGCTTTTAGTGTAGTGTATTAATCTTGACGTGTAATAGAAAAAACAGCTATTTTTCGTGCAGGATAAGCCGCATAGAAGAAGCTGATGATCGTGATCTTGTCCGACTGCGTCCGTGATGGTCAGCTGGTGCTTGGTCATGTGATCGAAGCTAACTCGTTCTGCACATGCGCGTGACAGGAAGCTCTGACGTTCTTTTCCGGGTCGAAAAATTAGCACACCCATGAATGTGAGCTAGTGGGCCCGACGTCTTTATATTAAAAAACAAAGACATTTTAATCGGACACCTATATTCTTTCACTACAGAAACCTCCAGTGTATTGCTCTGTAATCATAAGACACAGGTGAGTTTTTGTTGACAGAGGGGATGTTTAAATGATGAGTGGGGAACACACGATGGTGCTAGCTGGCTAGCTGACCGTTAGCCTCCGCAGCGGTGCGTGTGCCGCATGTGAGCTGGTGACCGGGTTGTTAGCTCTCTAGCTAACGTGTATAAAAGTTATTGTTGTCGTCCTCAAATTAAAGTATTGTATCTTAATGTTATTTATAATAATGGTTATCGAGTACAGTCACTGTTACTTTACAGTTTTTAGGGATTTTGTCTCCCTGTGTGTTTCTGTTAGATTTCGCTGAAAACATTAAACAGTAAGGGGCTTCTCGTTTGTCTGCATTGCATCATCTCATTCACAGCCAAAAATGTGAAATAAATCTACCAGTGCCTTCACTGCCAGTTCACTTCATTCTGCTCTTCGGCCCAATTGCTATTTTAGGGTCATTTTCAGGGTTAGACACAGTCATTTGGCCTCTTAAAATGAAAAGTTAAAAAAAAAATGTTTTTAACAGCGTGTATTTCTGATGTTTTTGTGTCTGTTCGTTTGATATGTGAGAAATGGTTCAAATATTTTATTCATTCCAGTCGTATCATTGAGCTCAAACTCTGTTTCGGAAACGGTGCACAATGCAGTTCAGTCAAAAATCACCATATGAGTCAGCATCTCTCTAAAACATCAGAAGCAGAACTTCATAAACTTGATTTTACTAATGTTAGACAGTTATGTAGACAGTACGATGTCGTCTACGTGAAGGAAAGGGCAATGAAATTGCTCCTTGTGTGTTTTCACAAGAAGAAAACTTAACAAATTTCAAGTTAATTTTGTTTAGATCTGACAAGTTTAAAACAATATGGATTTAAAAAAAACTGAGAATAGCTAGTTGAGTATTGTCATCAACGTCAATACTTAGTATATATTGTAAAGCTGGTGTTAGGCTGCATTTGTTTTAGGGAGACATGTCTGATAAATTGTCAAATGAGTGGAAATAAACTATGAGGCGTAGAACAGCTGTGGAGGCATGTTGATTGTGTTTTACATGTTACATTGGAACAAGTTTTATTTTAGTAACCAGCTCAAGAGCAGTGAATTTTTTTTTTTATCTCTGTCAAACTGCCGTTGTGTGTTAAAAGACTTTCTCCATGTGGAGCAGCACTTAGTTTTTTGGTCTGTTGTTCCCAACCTTAGTTTTCATAATGTGTAAAACTGATGTAGCACCACTTTTTGGCCAACATTCACTTCAGACATTTAACTCCTGTCTCTTTGTTTCTGTCCTCACAGCGATGCCGGGGCTCAGCTGTCGATTTTACCAGCACCGGTTCCCTGAGGTGGAGGATGTTGTGATGGTGAACGTGAGGTCCATTGCCGAGATGGGCGCCTACGTCAGCCTTTTGGAGTACAACAACATCGAAGGCATGATCCTCCTGAGCGAGCTGTCCCGTCGACGTATCCGCTCCATCAACAAGCTCATCCGTATCGGCCGTAATGAATGCGTGGTCGTCATCCGAGTAGACAAAGAGAAGGGTAGGCACAGACAGAGGTGTACTGAGCAATAGTGATGAATTGGTCTGAGACGTGTTTGGTTCCAAAAGTTAAAGTGGTTTCTGGAATAGACCATAATGCATCATCCATAGTGAAGAGTTGTGCATCTGACAATATGTGGAACAATTAATTTATTGTTGCTTAAAGGCCTTTGAATTGAGAAAGAGTATGAGAATAATCCTTTACTCTAAAGTGACAGTAATGGCATGCTTATCACAAATTTCCAGGAGACAAACCAGTGTCTGTTTGCTGTAAGAGAGAAGATAAGATAACACTGCTTATTCAGTCACATCAACTGCACAAAGTGCCGGCATTAAACTTGTAATTGTGGCAAAAAAACAGCATGTTGTGGAACATCCCTTCATCACTGCCTGTCTTCACTACTTTCTCTGCAGGATACATTGATTTATCGAAAAGAAGAGTTTCACCAGAGGAGGCCATCAAGTGTGAAGATAAATTCACCAAATCTAAAACTGTAAGTCAAAATATTACTGTACCCAGAATTTGCTCTGTATCCTGTTCCTCATGAACATCATTCCAAACTCATTATGTTTCATATTAGATTAGAGAAGTGCCTGCTAACATGTGTTAAGTGATTTCCTTCATTCATGCCAAACATGATGTAAATACAGTTGGATAATGATCATCTTTCCTTGTCTAAGGATAAATCTTTAACTTATTAAAAACAAAAAATTAGTTTCTCTGAATTTGAACTGACTCAGCGTGTTGCGTTTGCAGGTGTACAGCATCCTGCGACACGTGGCGGAGGTGTTGGAATACAGCAAAGATGAGCAGCTAGAGAGTTTGTACCAGCGCACCGCCTGGGTGTTTGATGAGAAATACAAGAGGCCAGGATACGGAGCTTATGATGTTTTCAAGCAAGCTGTATCGTAAGTTATTGATTCAAGTGGTTTGTGATTTGGCACAAAAAGATTCCACACCTGGGATGTCTATTCAGTGTATCTTCTTGAAACTACAAAAAATTATATTTCATAATTAGAAATGTTGCTGTCTTAAGAGGTCGATGATGGTTTTAAACTTTGTTCTTTCTTTCATCTTTCATCCTCCAGAGATCCCGGCATTCTAGATGGTCTGGACTTAACAGAGGAAGAGAGGAGTGTGCTGATCGATAACATCAACAGGCGACTCACTCCACAGGCTGTCAAAATCAGAGCAGGTAAAAGGCCATCCAGTTTTTATCAGTTGTAGTTGTGCACGGTTGTCAAGAAGTAAGGTAGTTTCTCATTTGGTGTTGGGAGTATGAAGTAAAATATGTTGTTTTTCCCTGGATTACCTGCAGACATTGAAGTGGCATGCTATGGGTATGAGGGCATTGATGCAGTGAAGGAAGCTCTGAGGGCTGGGCTCGGCTGTTCCACAGAGGCCATGCCCATCAAGGTAATAATCTTGTCTTCTCTTTTTCTCGACCATGTCACTTTTCTATGCTGCATAGACAACAGAAAATCCCCACGTATTGTACACTGCTTTTGTATTTGAGAAGAAGCTGCTACTGTAAATGTTGGATATATTTATATGGTATAAAAAAAGATTGTTGTGATCTTGACAGATCAACCTGATCGCTCCTCCTCGATACGTGATGACGACCACCACTCTGGAACGCACGGAGGGCCTGTCTGTCCTCAACCAAGCCATGGCTGCTATCAAGGAGAAGATTGAGGAGAAGAGAGGAGTCTTCAACATCCAGATGGAGGTGAGTCTCTTGTAAATTAAATTTATGGAAATACAGAGTCACTGTAGGCTATTACTGCTGCCATCCAAATGTCAGGCTTTGATACAGTTTTTATACTGAGGACATATAAATTGCAGGTTGTCTGGTTTTAGTTAGTGGAAGTGGCCATACAGAGACATCACCCAAATAACAAAATACCTTTTTATGTGCGTAGAGCTGAATTTCTTTCACTTTGCTATTGCTTGGTTACATCACAGAATATTTTTTTTCATCTTTTCTTTATTATTATTTATATTATTAAACACCTTAAGCTAGCACACAGCAGCAGGAACAAAATGAGCTTCAGCTTTGATTTTTAAAAAGGCAAGACCCTCCCCAAGTCTTGTTTTAAATATAATTGAGTCATGACAGAAATTAAAGAAATCTAAAGTGATTTCTATTCTTATTATATTGCCATTTTCTCCCAGAATACATAGCTTTTATTTGCATACAGTATGTACATTAACCAAAATGTCCTGTACAGCCCAAGGTGGTGACAGATACAGATGAGACAGAGCTCGCCCGGCAACTGGAGAGGTTAGAGCGGGAGAATGCGGAGGTGGATGGAGATGATGACGCTGAGGAGATGGAAGCCAAAGC
>JAUBNQ010000016.1:13647558-13665547 GCA_032353495.1 Ctenopoma kingsleyae | reverse complement strand
ACATCACTGGTGAGTGTGTTGCATAGAAAAGATTTTGACACCTTGTCCTCAAAACATCAAGTCATGCACAGTAAAATTTTATTCATGGGTCTATATTAAATTTTAAGCACAGTACTGATCCTGGTTTATCTGCAGGTGAGAGCAAGGATCAGGTGGCCAACTCTGCCTTTGTCGAACGTGTCCGCAAACGTGGTTTCGAGGTCCTTTACATGACAGAGCCCATTGACGAATACTGTGTCCAGCAGTTGAAGGAGTTTGATGGCAAGAGCCTGGTCTCTGTCACCAAAGAGGGCCTGGAGCTGCCAGAGGATGAGGAGGAAAAGAAAAAGATGGAGGAAGACAAGGCCAAGTTTGAGAGCCTGTGCAAGATCATGAAGGAGATCCTTGACAAGAAAGTGGAGAAGGTCAGTGACCCTAACATAGATCATTTTATTTTTTTGTTTTATGGATTATAGCTTTTTTGTTTACCTAAAATTTCCTTTCAGGATTTAGCTTCTTTAAGTTTACTTCTGTTGACAGTGTTTTGTTTGGTAACAGGTGTCCTAATTCTTCCCTTCTTGTATTGTGGTGAGTTTATGGACCCCCAAGGTGGCCCATTAGGTCTTGTGCTATGAAGTGTGCCTTGAATGACTTTAGTTGAACATTTTCTGATCAGAGGTTCCAGGTGATGGTGCAGAGATGCTAGATGTATAGTACCTAACTCGTGAATTTGTGTGTATATAATACTGTGCTAACGGATGTCTGAGTTTAATAGATTGTAGCTCCAATTTAACAAATTGTTTTTAAATATTGACCTAAAAATCTATATAGACTGCATACTGAGTGCTTGAATTGGTAAACGGTTGCCTTGGCGATGCTGGAGTGTTATCTCTAACAAGATTGTCATGCATGCTTAATTAACTTTTAAAATGCACTACTCTGCTGTTCAAACTAAGTTTTTCTTTGTGGCTCTCTTGTCCAGGTGACGGTGTCCAACAGACTTGTGTCTTCACCCTGCTGCATCGTGACGAGCACATATGGATGGACGGCCAATATGGAGAGGATCATGAAGGCCCAGGCACTCAGGGACAACTCCACCATGGGCTACATGATGGCCAAGAAGCACCTGGAGATCAACCCTGACCATCCCATCATGGAGACTCTCAGACAGAAGGCTGACACTGACAAGAACGACAAGGCTGTGAAGGATCTTGTCATCCTGCTGTTTGAAACCGCCCTGCTCTCCTCAGGCTTCTCTCTGGATGACCCACAGACCCATTCCAACCGCATCTACAGAATGATCAAACTCGGACTGGGTAAGAATGCACTGCAGAAACTTGTCATTTCAACACATTAACTACTTGTGTGGCTCTCTGACAAAACAATTTTCATCTCTAGGTATTGATGACGAAGATGTTCCCACAGAGGAGGCCACTTCTACATCTGTCCCAGATGAGATTCCTCCACTAGAAGGCGATGCTGACGATGATGCCTCACGCATGGAAGAGGTTGATTAAACAAACCTTCCCCATCCCCTAGATTCTTAACACTTCAGCCTCACTTTTCAATTGTTCATCCTAAAACTGCAGTAACTGCAAAACAAATAGTCATTCATGTTGTGTGGTGGACCAGTGTTGCTCTTGTGTCTAGAGCATAACTCTGCAAGACCTCCTTAATGCGGTTTTGGTTTTTGCTCTATAAGTTCATGGTGACACCACATTTTGTTTTAACAAGTACCCTGTTGCACTGAGTTTTAAATATTGGCGTGGTAAATGTGTGAACATGGGAATGGTACATTCCATGATCTGGTCCGGTGGAGGGTTTGAGGTGGTTCTGCTCATGTGCAACACTGCACTCTGCATGGAGAGAGGACTGTACTGTATGATTCCTTTGCCTGAGTTCAGGCTTGTCTGTATTCGAAGTCTCTGTTTTGCAAAAAAAAATTAAAGATGTAATACCTTATTTGATTTGTTGTATCTGTGGTTTAATCAAAATAATTTAAAGCTGGCATCTGGAAAAAAAAAATTTTTTTTTAAACATTATGCTATATACATCTGAATTAAACTTGCTGGCTTAGATGTTAAGTGACCACTAGGTGGTGATGTGCTACATACAAATCTAATTGATGGGCAAGGTCATCTCTGACAGCTACATTTGTATAAAGTGCTTTAACAAACTTGCAGTTCTGTGCACACTCTGTAACTGCACTGCAAGGACTTTTCAGAGTGAAAGTTTAATAATACTGTAGTGGGACACATAGCAGGCAATTAAACTCGGCTTGTGTTTACCAGTCATTCACAAGAGGCCATCAGAAATCCATGTCTTACTAAAGAATAAGCCTTCTGTTCTGATCTCTAGGTTCACCATGCTAACTCTGGTCTACAGAAAGTAAATGTACCCATTTCTACTACTGCTGCTGCCACATTAGTTTTTAGAGTAACTACTGAAATGACACAAATACCTTCCTGTACACTTAAATGGAGTGTTCAGTCAGTTTCATTAAGAAGACTGTAAACGTAATCCTGTCACCAAAGCTAAAAATGCTGTAAAACTAGTCTATCTAATCTATAGGCATCTTGGATTAAAATGTTTGTTTTACATAGCTAATGTAAAATAAGCTTCCATTAAATGCAAAACCAATGGAAATTTTGGCACCACGTGACAAGTCGCATAGGATTTGACAAAGGAGACAAATTCACAAGAGCCAGTACGGCTGAGTTATCTATTTACATGACACTGAAAAAGCATACGGACAGTGATACAGCAGGCACACTCTGAGTGCACGGCATTCTTGAAAGTGTGAGGCATCATCAGCTGAACGCTTTGGGGGAAATGTAAAGCATGTCGTTTTTCCTGGAAGTCATGTGTCTTGTAGAAGCCTGAGGGGGCGGCGGCAGCGTTTCTGCTCTCGTCATTAAAACGGTGAAACGTGGGTGTGTGTCCCTCATAAACACACACTCTCACACATTTGCTCCAGTCAA
This sequence comes from Ctenopoma kingsleyae, assembly GCA_032353495.1. Lineage (NCBI taxonomy): Eukaryota > Metazoa > Chordata > Actinopteri > Anabantiformes > Anabantidae > Ctenopoma > Ctenopoma kingsleyae. The sequence goes on along the minus strand of JAUBNQ010000016.1, from coordinate 13,662,587 downwards.
AGTGATAGCGGGGGAACTTGAGCTGTGTCATTCAGAAACGTAAAGACTACACTTTTGTGTCACATCGTATAGCTTAATAACTTGACCACCTCCTTACATTTGCTTATATCTACAAACGCTTTGAATTACATAAGACAATTTCACACTTACTATGAAATGGAAATAAATGTGAAAATAGTGTATTTTAAAAGAGTTGACCCTATAATTCTATGAATTCTCTAGAAGAGCTATGACACTATGATATAAGAGTTTTTATATTATTAGTAAGTGCAAGCACACCTGTGTGGTACTCCTACTGTGAATAAATCTGACTCCTGGTGTTTTCTTTAATGTCACAACATCAAATACAACAGCAGTAACTGCATTTTCTGTCAGAAACAAAGGCACACATGACAGCTGGGTCATAGTTGCCATTCCAGTTAATCCCAAAAGGGCTGAGTGAGGTTGTGGTCTGAGATCTTGTGCACCTTTCACTGAAATGGGAAAACCTGTTATTGCGTATTCTTCGGAGGACACTGACTTTGCCTAAAGTAGCGGTGTTTGTATTGTGCACAGAACTGCCCACATACATTCAACCATATGTCACAAACTACAATAAATGGTGCGCTCGTGTTTATGGTAGGCATGGAGGGCACTAAATTGAGAGGTTATTGTATAATATGATGAACTATCTAAATTAATCTTGATTTCTGTCTTAAGTTCTCAGTGGATGGCCAGTGGGTGAATCCTCTTGTTGGTGATTCCCTTTATAGTCTCTGAATTTTGTTTGTCAGATTTTGTGCAGGCTTGTCCACATACTTTTAGCTGTTCAATTCAAGTTTAAAAATGTAACTCCATTCGAAACTAAGTTAAAGTGTTGATTGTTGTGTGCTAACTTTTTTCATAGCCATTCCGCACACATCTACCTTTTTAAGAACAGTGGTTCCAAATTGAAAAACAAATGCAAATTTGGCAGCTGGGAAATATCCTGACCGGTGACTTGAACGACCTGTCTGTGTCTGAACTGAGGTGTCTGTCTCATTCTGCTGGTGAAAATTTCCTTATGAGGTTCACAAAGAGTTGGTGCAGGTTTCCCTCAGAAGGTGGCAAGCCTTGTTGTAACAAAGGACTTCCTGTGGAAACATTTGGCACCCTCGTGTAAATCTGCTGTCAACCCACAAGTGTTGAGTGCATCAACTGGGGGGGGGGGGGTTCCTGGTGTTACAGTGGGCTGTGGTGTGTAATATTTGTTTGCGGTGTCACAGTTCTGAATGTGTCTTTTGACCTTTGCGGCCAGCCATCTCTTTTTTCTTTATGTTGTGCCTTGTTCTACTGCAGGCCATCAGTGCAGAAATGAGCTTAAAGCGCGTTGACCGGTGGACTGGATGCCCTACTTAGAACAAGTTCCTGTTCTGTCACAGACTTGAACAATTTCTTTGATTTGACTCTGATGATTCTGGAGTAACTTGACAAAAATGTTCATTGCATTGTTCATGACGTCTAGTGTGTCAGTGACCCAGCAGTGATAACAGACCGCCATAGTTAAGTGTGGTTTTTGTATCAGTAAAGAACAAGATCTGCAGATTACACGACAAAAGAAGGTGTATCTTGTCATGGCAATCTGCAACCACACCATCCTGCAGACATGTGTGCAAAGTAGAATTTGTGTAATTCAGTTTCCATGACATTTACAATGCTAAATGCCAGAAAAAAACAACTACTCATGATCTGAACAATTTTCAGATCTTCACACATCAGGCATTGTCTCACTTCTCATATTTGACAGCACTTGGTAAATACTAGAGACAGAGCAGGATTAACACCCACATGTGTAGGAAGGAAGCCAGATGTAGAGATAAAAGGCCAACCCTTCTATCATGAAGCATAAAATACAGCAACCCACGAAAACGATAAACCGATAAACCATTATGACTAGGTGTAAGAGATACACATGGTCTGTCACACTGTTTATGTTCCACACATACAGTAAAGAACTACTGTGGTCACAATGTTGCTTGTTCACAGTAGCTTAGCTACTGGAAACTGAGAGAAAAAACTCATTGATCACCACATTTATATATTTTATGTAACGTACACAAAAACTAAATGGTGAACTTTTTTTTAGTGTGGGTTATATGATGCAACTACTTCTTGGTTGAAGATACCAGGCAAGCACTGCAAATAGTTTTGCACATGATCTCTACAAAAATAGTTATTCTGATGCTTTTTGGAGGGGTTAAACCAACATACAGTATTATAATATTTGCAAATTTTAGAGGTGCTGTTAGGTCCATATTGCCCCCCAAGCTAACTGAAAACAATCATATTCAAATTGTTGAACTTTTCCTGTAAAGGGTTTGATGCTTTTCACCCTTTGAGCAGATTCTAAATGCGTTTGACAAAGTCACCAGCTCCACTTCCAGTTAGGCTGTTCTATGAGGTTTCAGCCGAGACTAATATCGCTTCGGGAAGCTCCCAAATTGCTGGGCATTGTTGAAATAGTCAAATGTGCATAGAAGTTACAATAAAGCAACTCAGCCTGTGTCATTGTTGCAATCAGATCGAGAGCCCTGAGTGACTGGACCAACCCGGGTCAGAAAGTGGAGGTCTGCATGTCTGTAGTCTCTTTTACCTAACCACCCCCCTCCACCCCGCCTTACCTATCTTGTTTGTCATTTGCCTTATTGAAAAAAGGACTGGAGATGCTGATGTTTGTGACGCACTGCTCCAAACCAGATGGGGTGTAGGACGAAATGAGAGGTGCAGGGAAATTCCCCCAATCAAGTAGAAGTGAGATTGATAAACCAGGGGGAAATGTTTTCTTGCACTTCATAGTCAAATCCGGTCCTCAGTTTGGTGTTCAGTGAATCATAATAGTGGTCTGCTTTATGAATCAGTGTAGAGCACAAAGAGCAGCCCAGACATGTTTTTCGAAAATGACATATACTGTCTTTTTTAGTGAGACAGGAAACAGACAGTAAAAAACAAACAGTATACAAGTACAAAATTTAAAAAATGAAATTTGTGATTTGAACCAAAAAGCTATAGTCATTGCTTGGATATATGCTCCACAAGCCAGAGGGTAAAGTTGTACATGTGCTGTTGTAGGATTATTGCTAATATTGAAATAGTGAGGAGAAAAGCACCTCCACTAAGACTAAGACTTAGAGTGCTTGCTATATAGCTGCAGATCAGAGCCCCTTTACTGCCCTGAAATTTGCATGTCTGGGGTCTGGCATCAATATATGGATAACCTAAAATGTCCTCCAAATTCCTAATTATTGGTCAAAAAGACTAAAAATCAGCCCTGAAAATGAACTTTAACTTTACAGCCACATGTAAGTAACATAACTACACAACAGTCCATTAAAACGATAATGTCAAGGTCAGACGTGCAGAGAAATGTGCACTGAAAGCACGCTGGACTGCTTCAGTGCACCAATGACAGAAAATCAGTAAATCAATCAGTTAACTACTGAAATGACAATTCTGTTCCACAAAAGCAATGGTTTTTACCGTTGCTTCTTTACTGTAATCGAAAGCCCTTTGACCAGCCCAGACCCCTTTTTCTTTAATCCTGATGACCGTGAATACATACTGAGGCAATGCATTCAACAGGCAGCCGCCACAACACACTTAAGGACATAGTAAAAATAAGGAAAAGCTGACATTCTTTGCACTTTCCCATAAACTGTGGGGTATTTTATCTGTTTTGCCAAGAACAAAGGCACTTTCTGCAATAAACTCAGTTGAGTTATTTTGTTTTTAGCTGGCAGCTAGCTTTTTTGGATTAGTTTTTGTTAAAAATCACGTAGATTTTAACAGTAACATTAACTAATTTTTCTAAGCAGCTTTAGTTAACTAAACATCTTGTATTTCAAGGTCTTCCAGTGGGAAGACATCAGTAGCTTGCCCAACATTAGGAACTTGGGGCAGATACTCATGGTGCCCAGAGGGCGAATCCTAATGACTTTGATCCCTTCACTTCACGTCCGTGATATTTGTGGTTTAGAGTGAAATGTGATCCCCAACAGGATAACTGTAATAAATGTGGAGATCCCCTGACTTTGTATCTAATTATACTGCTAGGTATAAATTTAAATATGTCAGATACTTTTGAGACCAAATTCTGAAAAAGCTAAACTACTGACACTGCCTTTACTTTCAGTACCTGCATTAGCACACTGTCAAGCTTAAAGAGTAAACTAAGAAAGTTTATAGCGTAAACATTCACACCTGCTGAACATCAGGACCTTAATATTGTCATTGTGTGTAATCACACTGATGGTTTACTTTTACCTCAAAGCTCTTTAGTATAGCCTCACAGATACTTAAGCATGACTGAAGACAGAATTGTCTTGTGTTAAGTAATCATACTAATGTATTATATAAAAAAAATTCTAGTATTGTTTTCTTGTATTTGATGTATTTTAGATTTTTAAGTTTCAAAAGTTGTTTAAATTGATATTTGTGTCACTATCCATAATGTAAAGCCCTTTAAGCTGTACTTTATATACAGTATGATGGTTGCTATATAAATCTCTTCATTATTATGTTACCTGCTAAGCAAATAGCACATCCTTCTGCATGTGAAAACATACAATAAAACCTCTGAACTCCAAAGTCATGAGTTAATTTAATATGTTTTATTAATAATCCAGTTACCAGAAGAAATAGTAGAATGAAAAAAAACAGGTACCAGTAACACTGCATTTCCCTTGAATGCATTCTGTTCAGAAAACTCTCCCCCGCACACACAGTATCTTCATATCATTAACATCCATTCAGTAATCTTCCAAGCATCCACGTGGAACATTGAAACAGATGAAGCAATTCTTTTACAAAAGTACACAGACAATTTGGTTGGAAATAAACACTTATTTAGATATTTATTTACACAACTTCTCGCCAGATTTTAAAACATCAGATAAAAATGTGTGTTGTGAAGGTAAAGAAATATAGAATATAATGGGCATAAAGTACCCACAACAGCATCTGGTTCAGTCATGTGGGGGCAAAATTATACAGTTTGTAATTAGTGTGCTCTTCACTACACAAACTGTTGTCTACCAGTCTCTATTACAGATGTTACTTTGTGGGACATGTTAATATACTTTAAATTAAACAACTGTATATGTTTATAGCTTCATAAGATAAAAATCACACTTTAAGACACATAAAGGCCCCTAATCTCCAACATGGAGCACTGTGAGAAAAACATCTGGCTATTCTGACTGAAAGTGTGTTTACATAAGATGAATGTCTTGTTCAAACATTTGGGATAAAGTAAATAATGGCAAACATAAAATCCTGAAAATGAATGCGTAGCCATCTCACATACATGTTTTAACGGCCATAATGAATTTAAACTGGCTGCAGAAGCCATATACGGATTAAGAAACAATATTCTACTGTTCAGTTGTGAAAGACCTGAAGAGGCAGTTAGCAGTGTGCAGCTTGTGACTCATTTATTAAACAATCTTACAGGTAACTCAAACCTGTGACTGCTGACCCGACAAATCACATGGACCCCTTAGGGGCGTCTTGGTGTAAGAGTCAAAACTGCACAATCCCTTTCTGTACCGTTGCTAACAAAAATTAAAGACAGAACTGTAAAAAACAGACTCAACAGATAAACACAAAGAGACACAAAAAAAAAAATCACCACAGAAAACGTGGTCTCAGTTCTCATTCTGGTGAGACTTCATAGTGCTACACCTTCTGTGCAAGCTGCTGCACGGCCCTTCGACCTGACTTCATGCGGCTACGTGCATACACACGTAGGAAAAGCGCCAGAAAAACTATGCCAATGCCAAATCCACCTACAATGGTGACAGCGTGACCGTAAAGGAAACAAGACAAGAGAATAGCAATGGCCTGCCGCAGGGTCATAATGATGGTGAAGATGGCAGCACCGAATTGGTTGATGGTGTAGAAGATGAAGAGCTGGCCGCACGCTGAACACACAGAGAGCAACACGGCGTGAAAGGCAAACTCTGAATGACGCGTCATGAAGGCCAGTGACTCGAAGAAGGCACCCTGCTCCAGCAGCGAGCCAACAGTGAAGAGGCAGGAAAACAGGTTGACCCCAAACATCATCTGTACTGACGACATCTTGTACTTGAACAGGTTGTCCTGCCAGTTGGAGGTGAAGCTGTCGAAGATAATATAGCCGATGAGGATGATGATCCCACTGAAGGTGGTGACAGTGGATGGGTGCTTGATGGTCGCACTGGACAGAAGGAACATGCTGACACCCACTGAGATCAGCACCGCGGTGAAGTACTCCCAGTATTCATAGCTCTTACGGGACACAATCTTACCCATGAGCATTACAGGAATGACTTTAGAGGCTTTTGCCAGGACTTGAGTGGGGAAGCTGATGTACTTGAGGGCCTCGTACTGGCACCAGCTGCTCAAGATGTTGGAGAGCGAGGCAAAGGAGTACTTGTACATGGGTGCTCCATGGCGAGGTTGCTTGAACAGAATGCACCAGAGGCCTGACACAGTCAAAGCCAGGATACGGTTCATAAAGACCAAGAACTGAGAGTCCTTGAATCTCTCCCCCTCATGTTCTGGAGCAATGGCTCCATAGGAACGAGTCATCACCCTCTCCTGCAGGACTCCCCATGTCAGGTACGATGCCTAGGAATAAGAAAACTGGCTTAAGCTTTTCAGGCCTAAACCTTATATATTTTTAATAATTTTGTTAAAATCTGAGCAGATGCTTTATGTATATTGAAGGAGTTACTGGTACTGTAATCAAGTCTCCTCTCCATACTTCATAACACAACTAATCAACTAAATAGCTTTGTCTAAGTAGTCACATGTTGGTTTACTGCCAGACTTGTGTTCTAAAACCAACACGCAACTTACAAAAAAAAACAAAACTCATTTAATATATTCTTGGTTGCTCAGACTGCCAAAGTCACAAATAACCTTTAGCTGACCTTTTGCATTATGATACAGAGCACAGCCTGTCCCCTATTTCCTGCAATGTAGTCACATTAGCAAGGGACCCATATAAGGTGGAGCAATGACTACAGTGAGCAGTAACTCCTTCAAAGCACATTTGGTATCAAAACATTGTACTACAAGTAGGTTTAGCTGGATTTTCTGGAGTGTGGAACACACTGTAATAACTACATGATGCATTATCACCATACAAAGTCATTACCAGACAGTTGTCTTCACACATCCAGCTGACACAGCAACATTGGCTAACATTGTTAGCATGAAAACACTGGGCAGTGCAGTGTGAAGACAATGTAGAGCTTGACTTCACAGATAGTGAAACTACTGACCTGCGCCCGTGTCTCTTAATCAGCAATTCCCTTTATACAAACTTTTCTTCATCTTTTAAAATAATGAGTGAGCTAAAGGAAATTAGAGGTACAACCACACTAAAAACAAACATTAAACAACCCTCCCTTACACTGTACAAATATAGTTGAAGGGAGGATACCAAAGTAAACATAACACGTGTGTTATAGGGATTTGGCCACATGTTGTTTTAAATTTGTATTTAATTACTATATTTTCTGTGAGGGCCCCAACCTGAAGTCCAGCAGCACAAAAGATTAATTTGATGGCCTGTCTGAGTGACGAGCCCGAATCTCCCTCGCTCCTGGCTGCAACTGACACATCATCCAGCAAACCCGTTTTGGCTTCACTGCCAAACACACAGGTCTTTATCAAAGGATAGCAAATCCCACTACCTGAATAAGGAGGAAACAAAAAATAATGATTAGTAAACATAAACTTGCTGTGAAAGTGGTCATGAAGGGACAATAAATTTGTGTTTCTTAACGGTCATACATTTTGAAACTACAGATCTGCGTTTGTCTTCAAAGCACAAACCTGTTTCTAAGTAATTGGTCCGTTTGAAGTAACTAATGAGGAGGTAGCCAGGGATGATGATGGTAGAGTACCCCAGCAAGTTAACAAGGAAGCGGAAGAGCCACACATCGTGCCAGCCTTCCAGTAGTGATGATTCTTCTGCAGCCACAGTGGAAGGAAAGAGAAGCAACACAAGTGCAGGCCAAACCCTACAGAAATAATACAATATGGTATCAGACCACACTGTAAAATACATCATAAATTTTTTTGTGTTTTTTCCAGAGTGAGGAGTGTGAAAAATAATGTGATTTCATGTTGTAGGGTAACTATTAAATATTTGGCAGATATTTCACTCTGATTCCTTTCTCAGATGTGAGGCTTTGTCAAGTTAAAGAAAAATACAAGCTAGATGTTCTCTCTTGTTTTGTGTCAGGGGTGAAAGAAATGCTAAGCTAAATATCCTCAAAATAAGACCTGGTTAAGATTACAAGTGCAAGTGACATTAGCTTGTTGGAGAAGCTAATATTCATGTCATGCCTCATCTGCAATTAAACTAAAAAGATAAGCTTCTCTTGTGTAATCCTAAAGATATAATTAAAACTAAATATTTATCTAAAGCAAAACTGTATTCTCTATTATTAGAAATTAGATAAGCATCATCCACCCACAAACAGTTCAAGTAACACGGGTGACTCAAATACACCTGTGTTAAAAACCTGGTTTCTTATGAAAAAAAGTTTGCTGCTTGCTGTCGTGGCACTGAGCTTGTATCCCATTCGGAGCGAGGTCGAGCCTCCTCCCCAGGGACCTGTGAGCCTGAGTGATACAGAGCCTCTTTGTGTGGGACTCTGTTGCAGCCTGGCCATCCAGTAGCCAACTGCACCAAGACCTGGGATCTGAACAAGCAGCTTATTACATGGAGGAATGCACTGCACTGGCTGGCCAACCAACCCACAGGCTGCTACATCACAAGTGAAGACAGAGAGAGCACTGCCAAAGTTTACCTGAGGGGAGACTGAGCTGCTTGTGTCTTGAATGAACATACAACAGAAGATAACTGGATAATACAGCCTGAAACAGAACAGGTTCCTCTTGCTAAAAAAATGACTGAGAGATAGCATGACATATCACTTCATAACATCTATGTACAAATCATTCCCTATATGCTGGAGGGAGTGGTCAGGAAAAAACTATACTCACAGTAAACACAAAGAGAAAATCCCCGACCAGTGTTTGTGATTTAACAGATCATGGTCAGTTCACTAAATTCACCAATGCAGTCATTTAACAATCAGATATTGCATTGAGATTTCAATATACATAAATGAGCCAGAGTGAGTCAACTTTAGTGACACTAGAGGATTAAATATTAACTATATATCAAAATGAAAATGTTGATCAAAGGGTAAATTAAATCATGTGCCAGTCTTTTTAGCTAATGTGTGACTATTACGTTGTTAGTTGACAGCTATCACAATTTGTGAATCTGGGGACACTACTTTGGAAAAAGCTACTGAAACAAACTAAGTAATCAAAGCATTTGATTGATTTGAAAGAAACTGAACACAGTAATAACTGCCACTGTTCACAGTTTTCTAGCCATCAGGTTGTTTGAAGACTTCAAAAACACAATGACAGCGACAAAGGTAAATTATCGGTTAACTGAATCAACTGTAAGGTGATGGTGTAATCACTGAACAGCCGGCCGAGCCTGTCCACACCTTAAACTCATCTTTTCATGACACATCTTCCAGTTAGCTTCTCTAATGTTACCTCCATGAAAAAGATGGCATTTTCCCACACTCGGTGTCCCGACACCTGGCGCAGCTCACACGCCGACACACTTAAACGTATCCGCTGTAGCAGAGCATGAAATCGCACGAACCCGGCGGCTAACGATATTTTAATAATCAGAGGTTGTCTTTCTTCGGACTAGCTGCCTTTAGCTTTGTTGTCTTCAACTTATCCTCAATAGCCGATGTGTTCACTTGAGCAGGAAAGGCCCTCTCTTCTTTTCTGAACGCTAGAGGATGCCGGAGACAGAGAACAGCGCCCTCCCAGTGGCACTTCCCCCTGTCGGTCTGGAGGAGCAACTGCACTGCATCTTTATACAGCACCTCAGCACCTCACAGATATTTAAACTCCAGGGCTTTAACAGTGGTAACTAAGTACATTTACTAAAGTGCTAGAGTTACAATTATTTATTAAGCTATTTGTATTTTACTTATATTAACTGCTAAGACTTTTATATGCAATACTGCCTATTATATAGTGATCATCTGCCATGATGGCTACCATTAGACTCCACAACCTAGCTTACCAGTCTCATCAAACTCAAATAAACTAAATAACTAGAAATTGATTTTTCTGAATACAGCTCAAAGGCATCTGTCAGTTTAATGTTTGTTGCGTCTGACACAACTGTTTGGCGCAGTAACTCTTTAAAAAAGCCACTGGGATCCTTGAATCAACCCTAGTTATTTCCAGAGTTACTTTTAGTCAGCTACAAGCAGGAAATATTGTAGTTCTTACTCTGTTACATTTATTCTACAGTCCTCATTATTTGTTACTTTGCAACTGGAGAGTCACAACACAAGATGAACTAATATATTAATGCATATTATTATGCATTGCCATATATCAGCACATAGTTAAAACTGGTTAATCTGCTCCATCTTCACTATGATACTGTTTTCATTCCACAAGTCTCTAGCTAACTGAAATATTCGCTCCTATTTTTTTGTGTCCACAGTTAACAGTAAAAATGTGAAATGAGTTCATGATAAATATTTTCTTCTAAAAAAAAACCTAAAACGTTTCACTTGCATGGAGTCCCCAATAATAACTTTTTTATTGCAACTAAATAAAAGGTCAGTTTCTAAATTGAGGAAATTAAATGAATGTTGATGATTTTTCAAATCAAAATAAAGTCATTGGACTTTTACTAGACTTAGTTGGAGTTTGTGCATATTTGCCATCTCTTATCAAACCAATAACTTTCCTGTTTAGAAGAGGAAAGTAGGTTACGGGGCAGCATATTAATGGTAATCATCTTATCTAACTTTTTCACAGCTCATTTTTTTAATCTACGGCAAAACAATCATGACCAGCAGTGTGCTTAACACAAATAGGCTCAGAATTTCCCAGGCCATAGACACAATGAGGATGTGGGTACAGTTTCACAGCTCACTGTTCTAGCTGCTGACCACAGAGAATGGTTTGTTTAATAGCTGCAACAATAACAAATGCCACTATCAAACTTTTACACCTAAACAAAAGGAAAGAAAGTTTGTCATATTTTGTGTGACCGTTACTGTGGTTATTATCCTTACAGGAACACGAAGTGAGGAATTTTTCTAGTTCATTGCAGGTATGTGCTTATAAAAGAGATACAACCAGGTGGAATTTCCAGCTGCTCCAAAGTCATTGTGTTACAGGAGCCACCAGGAGGAAGCCACTTAGAGGAAATCCAAATGTGCATCTTATAAAAGTAGCTGACAGGAAACCAAACATTGCTTTCACAAGATCGCTTTGTCATTTAGTTCACTTACTATAGGTTGGTATGTAAATTTACAATAGGAAGTCTTTGTCATAAATTCTGGACAGTCATAAAAAAATCACCACAGATTTTTACAGGCATAGTCAGAGAATGTTATGTAACGTCGGCATTTATTTTTAATTAATTATTGGAAATTGTTTGCAGTAATTTTCACCTCTGACTTGTACATTCGTCATATCAACTGCATTAAATTCAATATTATTTAAAAGACATTGATTACACTGATTGGTAACAAATTTTAAGCAGTATTTGTACTTGTACTTTTTTACCTTTTTGTGTACTTCTACCATCTCTGCTACTTTGCAAATGCAGATTTTCAATACCAGTTCAACAAATAAATAACGTATGATTATTATGATACAGAACAGTAGATGTTCATTCTCTATAGTTTGTGTGTGCACAAATATCACAAAATCTAAATCCCCCCCCCCCAACTCAGAAAAGAGCACAATATACAATGATTTTTTTCATTTTATTACAAAATAATTGAAATGCTTACTTTAGCTACACAGGCCAGTGTAATTACACACCAAAGAAACAGAAACAGCTTTTGCAGATGAAGATCAAGATGAGATAAATAGACAAACCTGTTTTACAATATAAAGCGGCAAATTTGAAAACTTGAAGCTGCACTTTGTGTTATATATTACATTTCTATATGGACAGTTAAAGCAGGTACGTTACTAGTTTGTCTTTATAGGGCTACAGGTCTCTCTTGAGATAATGTTAATGTTTCTGCCTTTGATATCATTCCTCAAAAGCTTTTAAGTTTTGAGATCAAGACGCAGGAGAAAATTGTACTTTCATTAAATTACAAAAGAAATCCTGGCACTGATATTGATATAAAAAATAAGAAACAAAGAAGTTTTTTGGGCCATTAAATCTAGTTCATATGATAAAGAGGTAGAGTATTTCTTTTAGGAAAAATTTACATGTTGATAGAAAGTGAGGTGGCTTTCGTCGCTAAGCAAAAGCTCCTTCACAGGCTTGTAAAAAGAAGCAAAACAATTAAGCCTATAGTTTTTATAAAACTGATTTTTAATCAGTGTTGCATTAAGCAGAATCACTCTTTGTCAGAGGGAAGATTTATATGGTGAACACACAATATTTGTCTAGATAACAGATAAATACAGATCAAATCAAAATTGTACTACAAATAAAGGTAATATTTAAGGAAAACTTGTGCTAAAATACAGCTTTTTTAAAATCAACAATTCTAGAAGCATTGAGAATCCAAATAATTTCAAGACTGTTGTTCAACCTACGCTTCAGCTAAAAACTTCACGCCGACCACCGACCTCCCAGAGATCTGGATGTCATCGAAAGGAAATAGAGCCAGAATCTGAAAGATACAAAAGGTCAAATTATACTGTTGGTCATTTGTTAGTCTCACCAAATGACAACTTTATGCTGTTCAACTCTGATCAGTGTAGCTCACAATATTTATATTTATTTATTTATTATTTCAAATTCTTTTGGAACTATTTCAGTCACAGATTAATACACAATTCATAGTTTCATATTGAAGGATCATGTTCACAGTGTAACGCTGTGATCAGTGACATCAGTGACAGTTTCATGGCTTTGGCTGCATAGACACCGTTTTGATCTTTTGGGATTCTTACATTACGAAACATTTAGAACATTGTTACCCTAATCATCTCAGCATTTCTAGATTTACTTACATCATTATTGCCATCAGCCAGATCCAGCGCTGTCTCATCCTCCATGTTTCGCAGCATTGTGTCAGCACCAGACTGGCAGAGGAGGTGGGCGATGGTGGCGTCCTGCCGCCCCACGGCGAGATGCAGTGGCGTGCAGCCATTAAACATGGCAGCATCCACATTGGCTCCCTTGCTGAGCAGCAGCTTCACTGATGTAATGTCATGTAGCTCAACAGCCAGGTGAAGCGCTGTTTTCCCACTGGTTCCTTCCTGTGAGGTGTGTAGATGGAAAAAAACACTGAGAAACAAACCCAGAGCTACACAGATTAGCTGAGAATATAAAGTTAAAATTTTCATTTTAATGATTTTGTTTTCTACTTAGGAACATGCATAAATTATGTTGTCATTTTGCGTGAAGAAAAAGATGCAGTGAGCCACATAATTATAATAAATAAGAATTATGCACGTGTAAGGCAGCGTGATATGTTTGGCTGGTGATTTAAACTGAAAGGAATGTCTGGGGCAGTTTCAGGACTGTTCCCTTCCATCAATAGAAAGTTAAGAGTGGCTGGCCAGCGCAAGCCTAATCATATCTCAAATCTAATTATGTCTCCATGAATGCTGCAGGAAGCCCTGAGCTCAGCTCATATCACTATCAGCATCGCACAGGTGCAGCAAATTTATAGAGGGGAACACAACATGAGACATGAGGAGCAGTAAACAGAAATGAAAGGGATAAGTGTGATTATAAATACTGGCACATTGCTGGATCACGTATACTGCAGGGCAACCCTACACAGAGACTAATTAAATCCAATTACAGACAGGCAAACTGTAATGTTTGCACATCTTCTCTTTCACTGTTTTTCAGATATGCATCTTAACATGTCATGGTCAGTGTTGGCTGGTAGGTAGGACTCTACGGTTTAAAATCAAGACAATTTGAAGTTTATTTAAAGGGTGATTTCTTGCCAAATTACATGCAGCTAAAGATCATAAATATAATGCACATAGGACAGTAAAGTACAGAGTAATTTGACAGACTAACCTGGATATTTAGATGTGCTCCCTTTTTCATCAGAAACCTCAGAATCTGATGTTGCCTGTTCAGCGCAGCCACATGAAGACAGGTGAGACCTGCAAGTACACATCTTGTTTGAGATGTGGAACATGGAGCTACTTTCTTTTAGTCAGAAGTGGCTGAAAAATGAATTTCACAATTTGGCTTTTCCAAATGTAAAAAATAAAACTGTGGGTATTGTAGGTAAACTAAATGCTTTGCTTTATCTGCTCCTTTGGACACTGTATTTCTTCTTTTCAAAAGTGGCAGAAAACAGAAACTTTATATCAGGCAAAATGACGTGATTCATTCTTAACTTTGACATTTGATTTGACTTTTATATTGGTTGATATTGGTATATTGGTTAAGTCTTGCCTCAAAAGCACCAAAAATCCATTTTACATTTGGACATACTAAAAAAAAAAAAATCAGAGTTGCATAATCTGAGAAGTTCAATTTCAGAAAAAAAACACACTAACACAATCACACAGATTATGCAGACAAATGAAAACGAAAAAAAACAAAACAAAACAAAATAAAACTAATGATGCCCTGTTTTATGTAGTCCTTCTTTTACCTCTCCAGTTCTGGATTTCGAGAACCGAAGCCAGCTTGCTAGAGGAAACCTCTCTGGTCATCTCAGTGGCACACTCAGTCTGGCCATGCTGGCAGGCCACATGGAGAGCTGTGTTCCCATGCTGGTCCTGCAGCTCCAGACTGGCCCCTTTCTCAACCAGGCTCTTCACTACACTTGGCAGGTTCAGGTATGTGGCCAGGTGCAAAGGGGTCTGAGAAACACACAGGAAAAATAATGTTTAATGCAACAAATAAAACTGCAGGTCTCTTGTTTAAATCAAAACCATTTATTTGTAACAGTGAATGCATGTCTAACTACTTTAAATGAGCTTTTCTAAATTTTCATTTCCTT
>JAUBNQ010000016.1:13595432-13609412 GCA_032353495.1 Ctenopoma kingsleyae | reverse complement strand
TGCTCCATCAGGTCACCTAATGTGCATTCTTGAATTCTGTGACATTTCTGAAGCGTTTATGGAGTCTTGAGTGTGTCAGAAGTTTAAAATGTTGTAGTGGTAAGTTATAATCAAATAATAATTCATTGAAGACAAATTACAAACTGATTAATTATATTTGAATTTAAAATATATATTATTATATTTTTTATAATTTAATATATATATGAAAGTTTAATTACAAAGGTTATTGAATTGACCGCCTAATAATTCAGTATATTTAGACACTCTTCAGTGATTAATAATTTACTTGTAAAAGGTACTCAGAATTAATTGGAAAAAAGGCTATTAAATAATTGTATTCCTTTTATTGTGGTGTCCAATTACATTACATCTCACAATTTGCTTTCTAATTTAAAATGTAATTTCTTTTTTCTGTTGCTTTTTTAAATATTAATCTGCATTAACTTTTATGTTATGTTTCCTCTTTGACAGCAGGTTCAAGGTGTAAACCTAACACTGACTGACTTTTTTAAAGTTGATATGGTTTTGGTCTCCAGCAACAAATATCTGCTCTTTAGCTGCTAAATGCTAATGCTAATGCTAAATGCCTCAGTGTGCCCACCAGTCACTGTCTCTGTCTGCTGTGTGGTTGCTGTTTGAGTAGGTAGTGTGCAGTAGGTTTTTAAAGCTTTTAACTGCAGGCAGCTACCTGCTTCAAGTAGAAACAAGTGGAGGAGAGTAGCAAAACTTAACTAAACAAAAAGTAAACAAAAACCAAAACAAAAACTGAACAACACTAAAACACTTCGCAAAACCGAGCTGTAGAGTTGGATGATAATTCTTTCTCTGAGTGACACCTTTCAAACAGAAACGTAAATTGATGATAATTCGGCACTAAAAAGAATATGGCAAGCTCCAGACTCCATAATAGTTTAGTTTTAGCAGTATTGGATTTTTCAGTAGCATTCAGTGTTTTTTTGTTTTTCTTTCCAATTTTTTTTAAACTGTACAGTAAATGTTGACCAGATGCCTCTATTCTGTTCTGGTAGCTGGCATTTCAGAGTGATTATTTTTAATAATTATTTGTTGTGTTGGTCAGAATGTCACAAAATCAAAATGTTATTTAAATGCTAGATTTTCAAACTTTGAATATTTATTTTACGCTTATAACCCAGAAGGAATTAAAAGTCCATACATTTCAGTGTTAATTCTTAAATATCTATTTAGTATGTTTCAGTGTTGCATAAACTCTGGTAAATGCATCAAGAGTTAAATGGGTACAGCATGTTTTGCATGTATATGATTATATTCAGATGGAAGACTTAACATGGAGCTACAGTATGTCTACAGGATGCATCTTTACTAGTAGTTAAAGAACAGATATGTGCTCTTGGACTGAATTTTTAAGATTTTTGTTTTACTCAAAAATGTATTTTGAAATTTTATGTCACCTTGGACTTTTTTTTTTTTAATTGAAGTTGCATATAGCTTTATTTCCATTAATACTCCTCTTCACTAAAACATCTACATTGTATTATTTGGTTTTAGATTTTATTTTTGTAATGTCTCAATATTCAGGACTGTAAATTAACTTTAAGGAACACTAACTGATGAATATACAGTTAACTGTATGTATCGACAGTATGAACCACGATTATGTGGTAGAACTCAAGTGTTTTGGTTTTGTTGACAGAGGGGAATTGTATCAAACATTTACAACAATGCTTTTAATTTCTAATAAACTACAAATGAGGCAGTTTAATAGATAATTTTGTCCAGAGCATTGTGTGATTTTATTTGCAAACTGTTTTGCACGTTGACCTGTAATTTCATCCTTATCAACCAATCCTGGTTAAAGGGCACAGGAAATAAAATATTAAAAACATTAAGTAAAACTCGGTATATTGACAGAATACAAACTGTTGATAAATATTTTTATCCAGTTTATCTATGGCTTTATTTGATATATTTTTACTAGGGTTTGTAATCAGCTTTGGTTGATAAGCATGAAGATTGCTATTTCCATAATTTGCAATGGATATAGATGATTAAATAAAATATTAGGGAGGTTTTGAATATTCACCTCTGAGATAATTCCCTCTAACCCCCGCAGATGAACAGAATCTGATTTGTGTTGCTTACCAAGACCTAAAACAACCTGCATGGCCAGATACAGCTAAGGCAGGTAATTAAAATGTATTTGTTAAATCATCCTTAGTGACTCTTCGTTTGGACATAAATTCATTATCAAACTATTCAAACACCGCACACCACATGCCCAGTACTACAATACAACTGCTACTACTACAACATGGAGGCAATGTGTACCAATGGACCAGGTGTAAGGCAGTTATCCACAAAGCAGCAGCAGGGAAATGTTTGCATCCCTGGCTTTTGAGAAGATTGAAAACTCAATGTTACTGAAGACATAGTTTTGTGTTTTGAACACAATAGCAACACTTTAGGTATTTTGTTTATATTCAAACATGACAGCAGAATGTGCAAAGTGTCTGAAAGGGTCTTAAGATTTGTTAGCAAAAAGCATCTGAAACCTCTACCCACCCCAACAGCACATTAAGCAGCAGAAGCTTAACGTGATACATGCAGTTTTCAGACAAAAGGCGTAAGACTAGTTCTATCTCACTAACAGCCCAGATGTATGCCTTATTTTTTGCCTCAAAATGAAGGCCTTATACACACACACACATATACATAAAGTGTATAATATGCATTTGTAAGTGTAAACAACAATTGATAAAAATAACAGACTTCTTTTACATTCTTTATTATTAAAAGTTCTACCAACATAGTAAAATAAGTTATACATCTGGCCATCAAATTACACATTTGCTTTGCAGTTCATTCTAAAGCGACAGCTTTGGGAAAACTGGTATTCCTGAAATGCTACAAACTAAACCTCTCTCCTTTTTTAAAATAATTTCCACAGGAAATGGCATTAAAAAATTCTTGCCCCCTTAAAAATCATTGCTATATCTGTTTTAAAAGATTAACACAAATGAAGATTCTATGGCATATAATGAAGTGTTATTGCACAATAAGCTGTTTAAAAAAGTGGCAACCCTTCCAACATAATATCAATTTCAGACACATAATGATGCTTTAATTTTAGGACCATGTTTTGTTTTTTTTAATAATTGAAATAAACATTTCAATTCTTTGTTTTAGAACTGAAATATGAAAATAATCATGACCAATGTTTGGACTGAATCTGGTTTGTTAACTTGATGGGGTTCAGGGTAATGAGTGTTTAAGTCCTCTGCTGTAGCTGGTGGTATTTTCAAGGCTTGACCATTGCGGGCCTCACTGAGTCCTGAGGGGTGTCCTGCTTCATATGTGGGTCCTGCCCGGGACCACTGTAAGCTCCCGCTGAGTTGTGGAGAGCATTAGGTGGAGCCTGACCATACGTATTAGCAGGATGGGATGGAACACCTGGAGGCATATCCATTGGTGGGCGGGTGTGGTCATGGGGTCCTGGGAATCTCATGTCAGGAGGGATGGGTGGGCGTGGTCCGACAGGTCCACGGACACCTGAATAAGACAAATGAAAAGGAAAATATTAGAGACAACATACAGTGGGAGGCTGAGAAACATAAGTTGTTTGTTTGAATCTCTTGTTGTGCTACTAACTGGTTTATTACTTATCTTGTAACTGTGGCCACAGCAGCTGTGCAGCAACAGCTGGTCAAAATTTTGTGCTTACAAATTAACTGACACTGGATTTTTATTTATGTGATGGAGAGAATTACTTTGAACTTGAGAACACAGATGGGATAATTGCTGGACAAAATGGATTAAGTCTCAACCTTCAGACCGGACTTTGTGTTAATGTGCAACATGCATTTGCTCACAGTTAATGAAAACATGAAAACTTTTAGTAGTTAGAGATCCTGATTCAAGCACTTGAACTTCCCAGTATGACTCAACATGAACACAAAGTGATAGTGATGAAAATAACACAGAAGGTATGAAGACTGTACCAGGATGCAGAGGCATCGGGCCCAAGTTATGAGGCAGAGGGGGGCGGAAGTGTGGTGGTAGTGGACCCTGAGGATCAATGATAGGGCCAGGGCCTGGTCTGGGGGGGAATGTTTGTCCATTGGCAGGTCGAGGTCCAAATTCTCCTCCCATTGGTCCAGGCAATGGCATACCTGGATGTCCGTTGGCCGGTAGTGGAGGCCCATGAAAAGGAGGAGGTACATGGGGTCCAGGTGGGAGGTGGTAGACTCCAGGTCGTGGAGGTCTGTAAAGTCCAGGTGGTGGCAGACGACCATGGGGTCCAGGAGGCAGAAGTGGGTCATGAGGTCCCGGGCCAGGTGGAGGTCCTTGGACCATAGGTCCAGGTGAGTCCCTGATTGGAGATACCATAAAGGATCCAGGACCCTGAAAAACAATGAAGGCAGATAATGAGAAAGGGAGTGTGCTGTTTTTAAAGTGCAGTCAGTAGAATTTTCCTGTGAATGAGTAGATGCATTAAAACTTTAGTCATGCACTGAAGACATCCACAAACCACACAACTTATTCCCAACAAAAAGTGCATTTAGCCAGAACTCAATCACATGACCAGTAACCACACACCATGATTCTTTGTGAAAGCAGTTTAAGTCTTCATCCAAACACTTGACCTCTGACACACATACAGCTTTTACATTTTTCAGTTCAGTTAGAATGAAGCTTAGACACGATGAACACAATTGCTGCTTCTATCAGTGCTGTGACAACAGGTGAAACCACACGCTCAGCCCATAAAGTTAAGTCAGCCCCCAACGAAGCAAAACTGCTTTAAATCTCTTCCCAAATCCAGGTTTTGGGAAGAGGTGGTGTAGTGTTTGCATAGACCTTCACACCAAGCCCGTGGATTGGACAACCTAGGTACTCACTGGCTCTGGACTCTCTGTGGAGGTCTCAGCCTGAGCCTCTGCTTTAACCTGTGGATCTACTGCTTGTGTCTGTTTTAGAGCAAGGACATACATAATGCATATGAAGGCAGGAGCTCATGGCCCACAGATAGTAGAGGGAAGATATGAAAACAAATTTAGACCAGAATAAAAAACAAAAAACTTACAGATCCATCCATGTTGGCGGGTGAAGAGCTGCGGGGGCCCATCAGGTCTGAAAGAGGGGAAACACCACAGTATTAGAAAAGCAAAACAAAGGCTAAACTGAACTACTGTATTTTAAATAAAGAGACTGTATAAGGCATACCCATCCCAGAGATGTGTTTGTTTTCAGCGTAACGACCATGAGGATCTGATGGAGGCCGTGGACCTGAGGAGACAAAAGCAAGACAATGTGAATAATTAAAGAAGCCAAAGGGCCCAGTCTATTGCACCTTTCCAGGAAAAACAGTTTTAAGAAACAGGGAAAGAAGATACAATTTACTGAGGATGAAAACTGGTCATCTGTTCAGTGTAAGAGGAGTGAATCGCTCTGGACAAGTTTAAAGTCTCAGAAGACATGACTAATAAACAAAATATAGACGTTTCCAGAACAGTTAAAATGTATGTAAATGGTGAACTTTTACAACTTTTTCAACAGCAACACAAAGAAGTCCTCCTCAAAAGAACATGTTTAAATGGTCAAAAGAAAACAGAAGCGGGAAAAACAGAGTTGGAGACATAAATACAAGGAAGATGTGGGAGGATAAATACACTGAGAAGAAATAAAAAGGAAGAATCCAAGAAGATGAAAGAGTTAAAAAGAATAAAGTCAGACGAGCAAGAGGAGAAAGACTTAAGGACACGAGGTTCTAGAAGAGGATGATGTCCAACTGTGGTGAAAATTAAAGAGGGTGAAGTAATCCACTTGGACTCACCATACGGGTCAATTCGTCGCCCCACTGGGGCAGAAGGAGGGCGCCTGGGACCCTCTATCATTAGTGGGGGGGATGGGGCACCCCCACTCACAGGAGAGGGCCCATATGAATCACCTGTTATGATCAAACCATCTATTTACCAAAGGAAGAGATATTGGCAACCAAACAATTCCAGGCTCTCTGGCAGGAAGTGACATGATAAAACTGAAATCATCTTTCTCATGTAGCAACAAACAAAATCTGGACTTTTTTACAAAACATCATTATTTACTCAATACTCTCTCAGATGGGAACTGTCCTGGCAGCAAAATGGATGTGGTGGACTGACCTTGACGAGGGCCTGCAGGTTGTCCAGAGTTGGGTCTGAAGAGAGGAGCACGGCGCTCATTTAGCTGGGAGGTGAGCACAGCCAGTCTGAAAAAAATAACACAGTTATAGCACATTTTAGTTGCAACAAAACAACAACAAAAACTCAAACACGTGAAATGAAGTCTTGTGATTCTAGTAACACTTACTTCTCACGGAGCTTTGATGATTCAAGCTTCTCTTGACTCAGAGCTCTCTCTGCATTACGAGCATTCACCTGGACACACACACACACAAACACACACACACACACACCACTATTAGTGCACATCTAGAATCTGTTTATTAGTAATTAAAATATCCACTTAGAGCATATTGGCATACATGAATAAATTCTGTGCAACATACCCAGTTCGAGTGTGTTTTGTTTTCTTGTTCTTTTATCTAAAAACAGATCAAAAAAAGACTTTTATCCAGCATTCAAAATTCTGTTTCTTCAATATTTTCTCATTTAAAATATTAAACTGACTTATTTACCTGCTCCTTGTAGACTTCCTCAGTTTTCTTCATCTGCTCCTCCATTTCATTAATGCGTTGCCTTAAGACTTTCACCTGCTCCTCTGCCTCAAGAGCTTTTCCTCCCACCTCAGACAGCATATTCTCTTTGCTGCGTCGCTCCAGCTCCTCCTTTGTTAATCTCCTGTGTAGCCACAGAAACACAATCCTTTGAAGAGCAGTGCTTCATACACATCTTTACCATTTCAATGACAAAATTTTATTCATGAGATGTTTCACTAGATTTTACTTAAACAGTAACATGGTCATCATAGTGAAATGACAGCAGGTCAAATGTTAAAGATATCACAACACTGGAAATCAAAACATTTAGAAGTTTTAAACAACACTGCTTCACTTACTGCTGTAGCGCATTTTCCTTCTGTTGATACATTTCAACCATGATTTCATTTTTCTGCTGCAGGATCTTAAACTGGTTTTCAACATGACTCTTCTCGCTTTTTAGTGTTGCAATGGCGTGCTCCAGCTCCTGATGTTGTTCTGTTGCAGAACAACATGTTCAGTAAGAGGCAGGGAGGTAGTCAAGACAAACACAACACAAATTTAATAGAATTTTGTCTTAAAAAAAGAAAACGGAAGCAAGGCACCTTCCAGTGTTTTTCGAGTCTTTTCTTCACTCAGTAGTTTGGTCATGAAGCGATCACGCTCTTCTTCTACTACAGTGAGAGTTGTCTGAACCTGAAAAGAAATATAGATTTAAAACAATTTAAAAAACAATAAAAGCATCTTAACACAAATAGTAATGATGTCCCTTTCATGCATTAACCAAAGCAAGTTTAATAATTTCTTGACATCTTACCCGGGAAACATCCATCATCTGTTTGATCCTGTTCTTTATGACTGTCTTCTTATCTGCAAAACACATGAAAAAAATGCTCAACACGACATAACTTAATATTCTGACAAGTAAATCTACTTGCAAGTGTATTTATGTTTCCTAAATTAGCTACAGAGATGAACTTACCAGGTGCAACTTCTCCATTGGCTAAAACTTTGGTGTCACCTTTTTGTAAATCACAAGCATCAAGGTCTGCTAGAAGTTCAGACAGCACCTGCCAGGAGACATTTTTGTGTGGGGTGATCTAATAACTTATGGGCTATGTGCAGTGTATGACCAAAACAAATTGTTATAGCAGTGAAAACCAACCAACCTCCACATTGTGATCTTTAAGAACCAAAGAGTCCTCAAGCTCTTTCTGGGATTTATGATAGACTTTAATTTGTTCGCTCAGCTCCATGTGTTTGTCCTCCCAGTCCTTAATAGTAGCCTTAAGCTGTAAGAATTATCACTGTTTCAGTTAAGTTTGTTGCTGAAATATTCTGACTTAATTTCACTTAATTTCAAAAGATCACTTTACCATTTTGTTTTCTTCTTTTAGCGCTGCATAATCTTTCTCAACACATTTCTGTTGAACATTTCGGGCATCTTCACGAATCTTGGCCTCGTCCAGGAGAACAGTGGTCTGTGACAAATGCATGCACTTAATTAGAAAGCAAAAGCTTGATATAATTATTAAGACTTGTAATGTGCAAAAGATTGTGCATAATGTTGTACCTTAGCAAGAGCTTCCTGAACCTTCTTCCGGCTGAGCTGTAGCTTCTCATTTGCCTTCTCTAGTTTCTCAATCTGTTAAGAAAACCATTAAATATCATGAATCTGAGAAACAGTTAAAGTAACAGGAAGTGAGAGAAAAAATATACATATATATAATGTACCCTGGTTTGATTTTGAAGGGAGTTCGTTCTCTCTTTTTCAAGTAAGTTTGCATATGTGTTCTTTTCCTCAACCATCTGTTTATTCCGCGTTTCTGCCTCCAAAACTTTACTCTGCAAAAAAGTAGCGAGACAAACTCACTTGCCATACAAATAACACATAACATCCACAACCCATTGTACAGCAGGTGTACATCCCATTTCTTTATAAGCTCTTTTCAAAACAGTAATTTTGTACTTACCTCCAGGTCTTGCACCTTTTTCACTGTACAACTAACAGCTTCCTTTGACTGCTTTTGATTTTCTTTCAGTAGTTCAGCCTTTAAAAAAAGAGAAGAAAACAATAATCAAATAGTAATTAAAACTTTTTAATCCCAAAATGACTAGATATTTGATTGCATTATTCACATTTCTCACCCGTTTCTGGAGTTCAGACATTTTCTCCAGAACATCATTCTTCTCTTTTTTGAGGGCCTGGATTTGTTCTGTAAGTTTTCTTTCATCCACTTTTATACCAAGTGCAGTGAAAACACAGTGGATTAGATTTTACACATCTGTATCTTTTGCATACACAAAATGTGGGGAAAAAAGTAACTTACCAAGGTATTCTCGCTTCTTTATCTAAAAAGTTAAACACAATGGTTAAACGTAAGAACTGTGACAGCACAATCACCATGTATTTGTAGTAATGTAGCTTTATCATGTCAGGAATAGTGCATAAAATGTATCCAACAATCACCAAATAAAGAAAATACTGTGTCACTCTACATTCATATGTATGAAGGAATGTTTCAATGCAGCATGCATTGCAGTCAAAATCTAATTACATCTAAGCTGATACATATATAACATACAGCTCTGGAAAAAATAAGAGACCACTGCAATTTATTGTTAAATCAGCATCTCTATGAGTATGACTACCATTCCATGTCGGTGTCTATTAAATTCCTACACAAGCACACCTCATTCTGCTTTATGAGGTGCTTATTAGGTAATCACCAGAATTAAATCGTATTTTATGAGAAAAAGACTGGTATAAAGTTATCCAACAGCAATGTGAAAATTTTGTGGAGAGCATGTCAAAACACATGAAAGCTGTGGTTGCAAATTGTGGTTATTCCACCAAATACTGATTTCTGAATGTTCTTTAGTCAAAAGATTACCAGCATTTTGTTTAAAAGTGAACAGGGGATTTGTTTTCTTTCAATTATTCTGTTCTGCAAGTTCTGCAATCACTGGATAATTTCTCTTATTTTGATGTATTGTCATTTCCTTTAAAGTTCTGCTCTAATTATTTAGAAATTAGGAGAAATATTGTCAACAGTTCACAGAAAATAAGGCAAAGCTGTTCACTTATATACTTGCACCTATAAAAGATAGAAACTAAGAAACTGATCATTTTGCTGTGGTCACTTTTTTTTTCCAGAGCTCCATAACAAATTATTTAAGCAGAGATGAGAGCAGCAATATCACAAAACCTACTGCTAACACAGTCCTCCAGAAGAAGAGGGTGAAGGTCACTACTCCAACCAAAGTGGTGATGACAACTGCCTGCCAAGGACAACCAAACAAGGTTTCCCCTGGCTTCCACTCTTCTGGCAGTAGTGAAATCATCTGAAGACACACAAACACAACTATGATTAGATATATGATCAAACTGATTTGCAATGTTAACATTTACCCCTAGTGTGAGGTACTGTGTATTTATTAACCAAAATCCCAGTGATGAGTGATATGTTACTTCATTTACAGCACAGAGAAGAAAGGTTAAAGATATCGGAGCACAGCCATACAATAACAATACAATCAAGTACTAAGCCACAAGACGAAAGCTGAAAGAACAGTTCAAGAGCAAAAAAAGGCAAAACTGCCAAACAAACCAGCTCTTTTGTAAGTTTCCTGTCACTATCACAGTCTGTGTTGCTCCTAAGGAATTCCTAAATACTGCACTGTATTACTGAGCGTACCGAAGAAGGCTGTTGCTACACTGCTTCAGTGGGGCAGACACCCAAAGTCTGCAATCATCTGATACTCAAATTACTCAAATTCAAGCACAGATAACTTAAAAAACTACAAGCCAGGTGGTGACTACTGTAGAGTGAAATCAGTCATCATACAATTACTCTACATATCACTCTAACCACAAATAAACCTTTGAACTGAGCATGTGGCAGTCCAGGCACGACCATACTCTATTGCTCCAATAAAATGCAGGGATTATGAATAAATTTACAAACCATACAGCCAAGAAGGACTAACAGGTCGTCTTCGGTCTATTCAGACAGTTTGTATTTTAAACAAACAATACTTGTTGATGTATACACAAAGGTAAACTAAACTTCATGGTATTTATATTAATCATAGAAGAAAAATACTAAACTCTTTTGGAAATAGGAAACCATCTGTCAACAATCAACTGCATCTGTTACCAAAAATAAACTTGTGATTAGTTTAACATTTTAAATCTGAGTACATAAACCAAATGCTTATTAACACGTCAGCAAACCATGATAGCATCATGAATACTAGACTGACTTAATAAAAAAATACTAAACACAATTTTTTTTCCCCCACTTACATGTTGCAGCAAATTTAGAAAAAGCGTGTATAAGTGATCCGGTTCCATTACAGGTCGGGTTAAACTATCACTCTCCATGACAAACAAAAACGGAACTAGCGTTAGCACAAGTGTCGTTATCTTAGATTGACAAATATTAGCTAGCAGGTTAGCTGCCCGTTAGCGCTCACGCTAGTACACAACACCGTCAACGTTAAGCTAACACTAGCTAGCCGTTAAAGCCTGCGACGTCTGGAAAAAAAAAAAACGTCGTTATAATCACTGATAACGTTTAATAGTCGAGGCAGGTGTAAGCAGTAACGCAATAACAGCTGGTTCACGGTGAATACGGACGAGTCGTCGAATCCAATTCCCTAAAAACAACCGAAACCTGGCTCATATCTGGGTAACAGCTTTACGGTAAACGTTAATACAAAAAGCGATTAAAACGTTGCATTAACCATGGAAGCTGTGTCTTATTATAATTATCTAGCAAAACGAGGCCCGCCGGTTGTACTTGCGGCCACCTCAACACCGGCTGTGCTGAACTTCAGCCTTTCACCGCAACAGTCAACAAGACGGAGCGACGTTCAGGGGCAACGGGAAATTCGGTGTTTCTCCGATAAAGAATCAGCTCACCACCTGAGACGTGAAACTCAAAGTGTACACAAATATACAAGAGGACACCATAGTGCTGATACAACGCTGCATAGGGCTGCGCTATTTATAAAAGGCACTTTGATTGCCTTATGGCCATCCATGATCTCCATGACAAAAGAGCAGGTATGCTCACTGTAGCTGTAATCTGTCATCAGAAATTCTGCAAGAAGTAAAGCACTGCGCTTTTATGCAGCAACCAATGCACACCATTGCATGCACACCAAAAGCTAATCATGGCACCTGTGGTGTTAAGTATGAAGTTGATATTGTGTGTTCTTGAGTTATATTGTTTAAAAGAAAGTTTCCTCCTAATTGAGATTGATTCATACAAACATGTCTTTCCATATTTCATATCTAGTATCAATTTGTACTTCTTGGCTTATAAGGTTAAAGTATAAGCCAAGTGATTTTCTATATTTTTGTTACTGTCAATAAATCAGTAACATCTGTGAATCTAGAATCTGATTTTAGTTTATTCATCTGTACCACTGAGCTCCATTGTTGTTCAAAAACAAATTTAATTTCCACTTATTTTTCTCTATAGTATTATTGATTGTATGGCTTTAAATGCTTAAATATAACATGCACCACACAGGAGACAGAAACTAACAAGCTGACAAAGCTAGTATGTATGCAGTGTATTGTGAATACTGTAGCTTACAATTCTTAGACTTACCACAATGGTCCACTGTTCAATTTTGCTCTTGCTCATTAAGAGGATGCCACTAATGAAAGCAACTCCAGTTGAGAATGATCCTACGTCTTCCTCATGAATTTCAGACACTGGTTCCATTAAGTCCAAAGATCCTGGAAGAATAAAAACGACCTATTAGTCAGTGTGTATTTGTTGGACAAAAGGAAAATGCTTCTTTGATGTTTGTGTTCTCATGCATTAGAAATGGTTCAAGTGCATATTACAGGAAATGATCATTTAAAAAGCAAATGCACTTTTTTATGTTTTATATGACATAAGCACAGAAATTTAGAAGGGAAGGTGAATATTCTGGGAACTTTTCCTCTCCAAATGAAATTTTGATTATGATTTGATTATGAAACAATTCCCCTGAAATCATAAAAGGTCAAATGTGCAATGAACTGATTTGCTGAACATATGAATCAAATTATTTTCTTTGTATTGTAAGCCAAGTCTGAAGTGCTCAAAACAGGTTAGGATTTTCTCTTTATGCAATAATTAGTGAAGATATCTTAATAGCAGTATATTTGAAGTCAGGGCTTGGCTGCAGTAATCTAAACATGAAAACCTCCTCAATGGAAGCTAACAGAGCAGGTCATTTATCTAGATTAAAAAAAACTTTCATCCTAAGTAACATTTTATAGGCTCAAATTATCACTTGACTATGACTAGCAGAAAACAGGAAAAAATCATTACACTTAGACTACAAACCTGGGGGTGAGTTCTCCACCTCGACAGCAAGACCCATGTCTAAAGGATTTTCCAAAGTGGCTTGTGGGACCTTCTGCATTTCATCTGATTCACTGAAGCCAGGCTGATTGTCTTTGTTGTTATTGAAGTGGCCACCATCCTCCTCAACACTGATGTCTGGTTCAGTGTGCTCTTCATCCAAAGTTATCTGCTCTTCTTCAGTATTGGCTGGCCTCTCCTCGTGATCAGTTAGTGTGAGATTGTCATCACTCTCAGGGATATTGGCAACCTTGTCTTCTTCAGTTATGTGGGGGATATCTTCTTTAACATTTATTTTATGTTCATCTACGGTGAAAAGAAATGCAATAAAATGTTACTCATGGAAGTGGTTTTGTAGGTACATTAGAATTGTCTTGGTAGACAAAATGCTGGGTTTTTTTTAAGAATAAGAGGTGTGCTCCTGTTTGTGTTCACACCCAATCTGAGGTGTGGTCTATTGTTTGTGATATGCACAGTATTTGCCAAGAAGGAGGTTAGTGTGATTATCCTTGAGATAAAAGAAACACACTATAAAATCTTTCTAGATATGTAATCCAGTACCCCAACTCTGTTTATTTAGTCCCAAAGCTCAAATTTCTCCTAACTTTAAAATCTATAAAGCTCACTGTGCAAAACTCATTAGGGTGATGTTAATGTACAGAAATCAAGGCCTGTGAAGAAGCCACTGGCCTTGTGTTCCAGCTGTTGGATTAGCCAGCCATAAATTATTAGAAAGCAGAAATTATTAAGTGAATCAATCAAATAATAATTTGATTTTGGCAAAGCCATTTGAAAGTGTTCCTTACGAGGAAAAACTTAGAATTAAACAGCAGGGCAGATCAACACCTAAGATTTCCTTAAAGACATGGAGTTGGACAGTGCAATGCCTCAGCTTTACAAACTGTTCTCATTAGTGGCAACAATTGGAGC
>JAUBNQ010000016.1:13579706-13594985 GCA_032353495.1 Ctenopoma kingsleyae | reverse complement strand
TTTTAAATAAATAGACAATTTTATGATGTAGGCCGAAAATGAGCTTCCCCTATTTGACAGACCAGTAGCCGCCACTGCAAGATATTCAAATTAAAATAATTAAAATCAAACCTACCCTGGTGAATATCTGATGTCTGTTCTGTTGCCAAAAGGGTGCTGTCACTGACTGTTGAATATTTATGTCTTAAGCTGAATGCAAGCTCTTGAAAATCATCCAGAATTTCAGTTTCTTCATCCACACTATTTATTTCCATCTGGTTGTCATAGTTGTGTTCCGGTTGTCTGCTATCCAGCATCTTCTCTATCTCATCCAAGATAGTATTTTCAGAGGACTCCAAGATGCTCTCAAGTGCGTTTTCGATATCTTGTGTAGTGCCTGTTTGTGACAGACGGGTAGCCTGCAACTCTGTGTCCAAGTCAGAAAACATTGCCTCCACTTTGAGAAGATTCTCGAGACCTAGAAGCTTTTGGAAGCGTTGCATGTATTCCTCTGTGAAGTGGTCTCGTAGCAGAGTCAGTCTCATTACACCATCGCTGTACTCTGGCTCTGGAGTTGACGCAGAGGACAGAGTTTCCGTTTCAGGTGATGGTTTGTCAGAGTCTGTGTTATCTGATTGTGAGAATGAAAGTGCATTCTCATCTTCAAGTAATTCTTCTTTCACCTCATTCTTGTGTTCCACCATCCCTGTATCATTTTCATCTTCGCTTTCCTCTGTATGCAGTTCTTCAGGAATGTCTGGTTCCTCGACAAATAATTCTGGTTGAATGTTATTACTCTCTAAATCTGTTACTGAAGAGTGGTTTATCTGACCAGGAAGGCTGTCATCTACTATATTTTCTTCATCTTTGACTAAAGGGTTGTTATTCTGACCAGGAAGGCTGGCATCTACTATCTTTTCTTCATTTTTGACTAAAGGGTTGTTATTCTGACCAGGAAGGCTGGCATCTACTATCTTTTCTTCATTTTCGACTAAAGGGTTGTTATTCTGACCAGGAAGGCTGGCATCTACTATCTTTTCTTCATTTTTGACTAAAGGGTTGTTATTCTGACCAGGAAGGCTGGCATCTACTACCTTTTCTTCATCTTTGACTAAGGGGTCATGTATCTGACCAGGAAAGCTGTCATCTACTATCTTTTCTTCATCTTTGACTAAAGAATCTGGTATTTCATTAGAAAGGTTGGCATCTACTATATTTTCTTCATGTAAATCATGTGATTGCATCTTCTCAGAGGCCTTAAGGTTTTCACGCTCTGTAATCACCAATTCTTGATTAGTCTCCATTTTGTGTTCATCAAATGCTTTATCAAAATCCTCTCTATGGTCTACTGCAACACTACTGTCCTGTGTATCTGTAACATCCTCAATGATCTTGGAATCGCTGGTCGCCTCCTCCTCTTCGTTGTCCTCAGTTGGTGGTTCATGTGTTTTTTTAATATCTGACTTTTCAGCCTCAGGGTTGTCTAAAATATGATCTTGCGATACTGGGTATGATTCTGTCTGATGATTTGTTTGATTTCTGTCTGATTCTGCTATATCATCAATAGGTAGCAATGTTTCATCCAAATCAGTTTCATGTTTTATTACTTCTCCATCACTTTCATCCTCACTATGTAACAAAGGTTCCTTAGAATCACTGACTGTTTCTTTATTATCTGACTGCACAGAGCTGGATTCAGGAGGATCTTGAAGAACTTGATCTATGTTTTCTGGCTCTTTAGGTGATTCTGTGATTAGGGGTTCCTCTAAATCTTTCCTAGCTTCCTCAAAACTTGAATAGGTTCTTGCAACAACTTCTTCTTCCTCGTCCTCATCCTCGTCCTCTTCCTCATCATCATCACCATCATCTTCCTCTAAACTCAAATCCTGTGCTGTTGTGTCTACCTCAGTGAGAACGGAAAAAGCTGCATCTCCATGTGAAGTCTGCATGTTGTTTTCATCTGCTGCATCAGGTTTACTGTCATGTGCTGTTGGAGGAATTCCCGGCTGTTTGATGGTATCAGATTCCAGAGTTTTTGCAGATTCTTTTGAGAAAGACAGCAATGGAGTTTCTTCCTTAACATTTACGTCATCTTCAGGATGACTTCTCACATCTTTGGTTTCATCCTCTTCATATGGGGTAACCTTTTTGGTGATTTCTTCATCTGTAGTGACAGCATCAAAGGTTGTTCCGAAGGTAGTTTTCAACTCAGGGATTTGCACTCCTTCAGAAACTGAGACAGCTTTATTTTCTTCTTCTTTCTTCTTCTCATCTTCAGGCACAGACTCCACTTCGGATTTTGAGAGTATATCTTTGGTTTCACTGCTTTCTGAAACAACATTTAGTAGAACTAAATCTACTGTGTTTTCTTGTTCCATTTCTGTGTCTTCAGCAGCTTTTTCAGTGGTATCAGGCGTAGCTGCTGTTTGAGACTCTACTACTTTTGTTGGAGGGTGTTCAGTTTCCACTTCAAGTTTGGGTAACGAGGAACTTGGATCGTCTGGGACTTTATCAAGATCCTCTGGTTCATCATCAAGCTCAGCTGGATTTTCACTGTCACTTGCCACTTCTGCTGATAACAATGTTTCTTTTGGAGTGTCCTCTGGCACTTGGATTTGGTCAGATGTTCCCTTATTTTCACTATCATTCTCCTCCACTGATGAGCCTAAGAGTAAATCTATGTCGTAATTATCAAACTTATCAAATCCAGTGTCAAAACAGACAAAATCTGTTTCCTGAAAAGAAGACAGACAAATAAACTTACAAAAATATGAATGGTAAATCTCATGGGAAGTGCTTTTATGTTGACAGTTTTAAACCGTGACTGTAATTTAGACTGCATTTTAACTCATTAATTCAGTTTGTGAGCAACATTTATGCATACCTCTGCTGGAACTTCAATCTCTTTCTCAGTATAAAGATGGTTAACTGCAAGAAGATCCTTGGGAAAATAGCCAAAGTGGTTTCCGACCTATTGATAAGTACAACAAGGCAACATGAGGAAAATTATTGAGGAATATAATTAGGCAAAATGAGTTGTTATCCAGTACTGATAAAATATTAATACTAGGCTACTTACACTTCCGGCCCAGAGGTCTGCCCTTCTTCCTGACAATTTGTAATATACATAGATAGTTTCTGATTTTTTAAAAGAAAGGAATCGACAATCAGGTCCTGAGAAATCTTTAACTGCTTTTCCCCGACACAGAAGCACTGTGAAAGTAAAATGTGAGGAATTAGAATTTCTCCAAAAATTAGATATTAAAAAGGGTTATTAAACCAAGAGGAAAAACAATATTCACATTTGAAAAGCTTGAACTAATGCATTTTTGTTTAGAAATTACTTAAATGATTCATTGTTGTTTGGCTAAATAACTGCTGGGTAGTTTTTTTGTCACTTGAATAACTTTAACTAGACTTTTACCAACACTACTAAAGATGTCAAACTGATTACGATATGCATCGTCTGTGTGGAATGGTGGTATTTGTATTTAAACCAAAATATCACAGTTTTAGTCCTGTCTCTAGTCTCATATTTCGGATATTGTGTTACTTCCTCATTAGAAGAAGAGGAGCACAATCTACTTGTGCCTTTCTCACAACCTGTGTTGTTGCTGTCTATTAGTTTTTAATGACATACTTTTATGTGTTTAAGTGTCCATTTCTTATTGTTGTTTTCCCTGGTGATACTTAGAGTATAATAATTTCCTATCTCCTACACCAGCCTTTTGGGTTGTCTATGAAACTGTCAGGTAAATACTGTATACAACAATTTTAACAGTCTCCTCAGGGTTGGGACATGGCTTTGCCTAAATCTAGCAATGCAAACTGATCTCTAAGGACAACCTGGGCTAACAGTACGTTAATTTGAGAAAGTTAGCGTTGAATTTCATGTGTTTGCTAAGCTAGTAACAAAATATACAGTCATCTGTGTTAAGTAACGTTGTCAACAAAATGATATATAATGACAGAAGGTAAAGTGAATGTACATTGGAGCTAGCGACGTTGGTACTTTTTAAGCTAATGTTACTACTGTTTGTCGACTTACTAACAATACATTAACATTAGGAGAGCTATTGTCCGATCCGGCTAATTAGCTAGCTGCTAATATTAGCTTCCACTATCCACCTAGCAAGGCAGGCCGGAGCTTCCAGGCAACCGGCCAAGACAAACTGCGTCTGAACGAATAACCTCCCCAAGCTAGTTACTAATGTTAACACTAGTTTGCCATGTTATAAATTAGCAGCACAGAGGCAAAACAGCATCAGAGCAAGTGCAAGAGTTTATCCAGGTCAATAATATCAACTGGCAACAGGTCAAGAGATAAGGCGCAGTTTATGGCTAGCTGGGATGGGGGAAGATGCATCCTTCAAGTCCTGATGAGCTAACTAGTTAGCTAATAGTTAGAATCCAGCAAACTTACTGCTGCACTCCTGATCGGTGCATCTTTTAAAGTCGGAGAACCTTTTGTCCAAGGTTGTAGCTGAAATAAAATTAAATAAAAGTAATAAAAAGCCTTGTCGGTAATAGTGTTTTGCTGCCATGCTGGCAGTTCTGTTGACTGGCTCGACTCTGCTGCTGGAGCATGAGCAGTGGGCTGCAGGAGCCGACACGTCAGCACATCAGATCCGGCTGGGTGTAGGCAGGGATAGGTTTTCACAGCATGTTAGGTTTGTATTTGGCTGCTTCAAGTCTCTGTGGGAAACAACATCACATAGATAAGAGAGAAACCAGAGACACTGAACAACAGATGTTGGTTGTCGTATTTTTGTATGTGCACTTTCTTCTGGAATTATTCATTACACCAGCAAACACATGCACAGAAATATTTAAGTTGAAAATTAGATCTGCCTTATACATATTTACATACATACATACATACATGTCTGAATATTGATCTAAGTGTCTGATGCATGGACATCCCCAGGGCCTGTCTCCATTCAAAAATGCAGAGTGTGTTGCTGCAGAGCCAAGATAAAGTATGTGAACACTTCATAAAATTTGCTCTGATCTTCATCTGCATAATAAATATAGACAAACACAATGTGCTTAAGCTCAAAACACACAAGCAATCATAATCATTAATGTCTATACCCTTGGATTTAATAACTGGTTGAACCTCCTTTCGGAGCAAAAAATCCTATGGAAAAACACACAGGTTATTAATCAAAGCAGAATAATTTCACATGTCTTAATGAATGACTGGTGGGACCTTTAATGAAAGAAAACAGAAAATATAATTTAGAAATCCACCTGTCATGAAACAAAACAGCAACTTTATAGAGTAACGTTCACTTGAATGATGTGCTGAAGTTAGTGGACCAATATAATTACCCAACTAACAGACTAAATGTCAAGGTAGTTACTATACGTCAGCTTGTGAAAAACACTGATAGCAGCCATGTCATTAACAACCAACATCGCATCCATAAAATGTTTGCACGCATAATTGCTCCGATCATTAACTTAAACATAGCTGATCCCCCAACCCTGGGTTTCGTAAACTGGAAACCTGTGTCCAAATCTGCATAGAAGAAGAGTTTTACCCGCCTCTTCCGGTTACAACAGCCAATAGCTGCGCAGCGTTCCCCTCTACTTCCTTAGCTACGACACTCAGGAGTGCAGTAAGTTTTAAGGAAAAACATGTGGAAGGTACACGGTTGTGACAGAATAAATACCGCTTAATAATACCAAAAGTCTATTCGGTAGCAGACTCGTTATCTGCTGGGGTCTAGCGAGGACGTCCGAATAACTCCCGCCGACAACATTTAGCGTCGTCTCACAGGCTAAGTAAGTATCTGCTCACGAGGTAACTTAGGCTCTGAGCTAACAACTGGTTAGTTACATACATTAACATGCATATACTCGTCTGTTTAAAAAAATGTAACAGCAATATTACCTTTTAGCCTTAATAAAACTTAAGATTTGTAAGCGGTTGCATGGTATTAATTTTAAAATATGCTAGTAAAGCTACGCTAGCTTGACATTTCACAAAAGAATTCAGTAATTGATGATTAACGTTAATTGCCTTGGTGATAATTTATTAAGAAAATTGACTCAACTACAGAACTTAAGAACAGTTTTGCGGTAGTTATACCTTCCCGGAGTATGTCAGTTTCATGTTATTACTTTAACTTCACTATAATTTAGAAGGGAATATTGCACTCCACTACATTTATGTTGTAGTTTTAGTTACTAGTCACTTTGCAGATACAGATTAATACAAAATATAATTAATCTCTTGTACCAGCTACTGTTTTTGTTCCACCCAAGACCTTAGAAACAGAGATCTTTTGTCCTGTTGTGCATTTACTAGAAATATTTCTTTGCTGTGTTTTTCACATTTTGAAAGTTTGCAGTGCACAGCACCAGTGTGAAATGTGCTCGCAATAAATATTTCTTCTTTTAAAATGTTTAGTTTCACTGGAACTAAAACTAGTTAACAAACCTTAACATTTTAGATTTATGCATAAAATCAAACCATATTAATAGTCCTATGCACAATACATTACAAACACAAAACAGTTGTTTCTGTGTAAACATTTGACACATGTTGAGTTGTCCTGAGTCCATGTGCTCCTTCAGTCTATATCTGCAGCAGGCATAATGTTTTGTGAGTAAAAACTGTTTTGTTCCTCCAGGTAGAAGTGATGCACCAACCTATTTAACCAAGTGATAAAACGCAGCTGAGTTGAACTACTATGGATCACTTAGACCTAGAGCTAGGTTCTCTGGAAGACTTGGAGCGTGACGACTCTTCAGATGACAACTCATCAAAAGGAAGGAGGAAATCTAATCTCCCTCTGTCTAATCTAATGTATACAGGTAAGTTATTTTTCAGTTTACTGATTTATTGGCCAGTATCAATTTATTGCACTTGCTGTATGTCATTATCTGTGTATATGTCTCGGCTCATGCATAAAATATGTTTGAGTTAAGAAGCTGTGTCTCTATTACATACCAGAAGCACTAAATTTATTTTTTAACTTCAAATTGTTTTCCTTAATACAATGTATTGTGACTTACTCACAATAAAAAAAATAAAAAAAAGATCCTTATAAAATATTTATGTTTCTTTTGTCTCCATATGAAAAATGGCTATTGGACAGTAAACCACTATTAAATTTTTTTTCTTTAATCCAAAGTGCTGTCAGCCAGGAAAAGCAGTTTATCTGTAGAACCTAAAATAGTTAATGTTGTTTATGACAAAGGTATTGTAGTCATCAATAAATAACTTTGAGCTTTTATCTCCTTTTATCTATAGAGACACCGAAGGAATCTGGGTTTCACCAGAGTATGCGGATCTGCCTTGAGAAGATCAGAGAAGCCATGCTGCACCACAGATGGCAGGAGGCAGCGGAATATATGGCATGTTACCCTCAAATGTTAGAAGACACAGCCAGAGGCACCGCACAGCAAAATAAAGAGGTGTGTGTGTCTGTGTTGTTTATTTTGTGTCATAGATATGTTAACCAGCTCCACCATAGACAAATAAATAAGACACAAAATACAGAAGTTACTACACATAATTTTACATTGCAGAATGTCTAACTTAAAATTTGTTTTACCTTTCTGTCTGTAAAAGAAAAGTTGCCTGATTAATGATTTTACTGTGATTGAGCCATAATACATTTGAAGGGATTTGGCAAGTTTTACTAAAAGTATATTTATTAGTTTTGATGAAGCACTGCACACACGTTTCCACATCCTTAATTGTAACACTTTCTTTCTCACCTCAGCTTGTTTGGAGAATCAGCACGGAGATCCTTCACCATCACCCCAACTCAAAGCTGGAAGACTACAACAACATCTATGAACGAATGAAACATTCAGGAGTTAAGCATTACCTAATGGTATGTTCGCTAAGAGAGCTGACTAAACAGTGTTTTTCATATCGATTTACTTTTGTTTCACGTTACTGATACACATGTAAGACCTGCTTTGTTTGTTTCGCTAGATCAGTCTGGAACATTCCTTCCACCTGCTGCTCCATGGTCACATTGAGGATGCAAGGCGTCAGCTGTCTGTCGCAGAAAGTTGGCGGCATGGTAAGGAGTCAGCCGCTCAGTATCAGAAGACTAAACTGATCCAGGCCTACAGGAGCCTGCTGGATTATATCATCTGGTGTGACAAAAAGTTTGCACACTCCAACAGTGGTAAGACAACTTAACACCCATAAGCACCTATTATTTGCTTGCATCACTTACACTGGAACACTGTAAGCTCTTGTGTGATGTCACACTGCCACCCACAGGTCAGATGCAGTAACTGCAGTTGTAATAGTGGATCAGAAGAGTTGGTTATGT
Organism: Ctenopoma kingsleyae; assembly: GCA_032353495.1. Lineage (NCBI taxonomy): Eukaryota > Metazoa > Chordata > Actinopteri > Anabantiformes > Anabantidae > Ctenopoma > Ctenopoma kingsleyae. Next base: position 13,586,700 of record JAUBNQ010000016.1, on the reverse strand, counting down.
GATGTTTTGCTGTTTATTTTCAGATTATCCTGACTCTAGTGACAACCAAGAGATGCATAATTACTTCAGACAAGCTTCTGTGAATCTAAAGGAGATTCTGAAAAATCCTGGGGTCTGGGATCCCTTTATACTGAGTTATGTTGAGGTAAGCTGAAAGAATAGTTGCAATATTTAGTTGATTGACAGAAAACATATCTGCAATAATAACTTAAGCCTAATAAGCTTGTGATATGTGTTTTTTACAATTTGCATTTTTCACAAAAGTTTCTTCTTAAGAATCAAGAAAATAATGAGTTAATCTCCTTGTATTAGGGAAAAAAATCTTTGTCTTTAACGTTTTCAAATATAGCTCTTGTTAGGTTGGGTGAATAGAAATATCTGCACTTACTGTATAACCACCGTTTTGTGTCATTTTGGCAGATGCTGGAGTTCTATGAGGATCATGAGGAGGCTTTAAAAGTCCTGAGTGACTATGCATATGACAACAATTTCCCACCTAATCCAAATGCACATGTCTATTTGTACCAGTACTTAAAGCAGCATGATACTTCAGAGAGGAAACTGATGAAAGTGTTGAAGGTATAACTTCATGTTGAAAGCATTATAGTACAATATTAGATTACATATTACTTCACTTGAAAGTACTGAATATATACACTTTTGAGTTTATGTCACTTGACTATTATAAAGATATATGAAAATGTAATGTTTCTTGTGAAACTGTGTAATCTAGAAAATGTATAGCTAGCACACAAAAACACACTTTGATTAATACTTGTATTAATACTTTTCATTACTTTCAAATACTCTAGATCCTCCAAGGATTAGTTCCAAGCCATGAATTGATGTTGGAGTACAGTACTCTTCTTCTTCAGTCAGGTAAAATCCTAAATTAAATGTAATATCTCAGATAATAAATGATGATGATACTCAAAGTTATGTGAGAAAAGTTCAGTTTTACTCATTGTTTTGATAAAACAATGTTTTTATGAGGGTTTAGGAAATATGTTTTAATTTCTTTACTAAATAGGCTCTCCATTATTGTAGCCATGCCTTCAAATAGCATTTTCTGTGTCCCATAATGTCCAGCATTAAAGGGCTTTTTTTGTTGTTGTTTTTAGAGAAAAAAAGTGACACTCAGAAATCATTAGGAGTCATTCTGGAAATGCTGGACTTTGCCTGCTGGCGGAGCAACCTGGAAGTGTGGAAATGTTTAAGAGCCATTATTCAAAAATTGCAGTTACTGTATGTATTAAAATGATTGCAGTTTTTTGCATGTCATTAATAGCTATTGAACCATGTTGTTTATATTTGCGTATTAAAACAGAAAAGACTGGAAGAGTATTGTCCTTGGAGAAATGACTGAAAGACAGGACTGGTGGCCTGTGCTGCACTTCACAAGCTTCCATGCAAGTAAAGACTTTGAGGAAAACCCAGATCTGATGGAAGTGAAGGCATCACTGACAAAAATCCTCTGCCCAGGTAAACTAGTGTCAAGCACATGTACATTAAATCACTTATTTGCATTGTAGGTGCCTAGTTTTCACAAGAATGATGCAACCATATACCTATGTAGTTATTCTACATTCCATTTTGAATCTTGAATCTAAAAAAAATGTGGGTTAAGCCCCATCAAATAGGATGTAGCTCTTGCAGGAAACATGATTTGTATTTGGGGGTTTTAAGAAACAAAATAAAAATTCCACATCTTTTTCCTGTGCACTGAAAACTGGATGTTTGCTGTTTGGTTTCATCATTGTTTCTTCTTACAGACCTAAAGCTAAAGTACACTGCTGTTGGCGTAACAAGTGGACAGTGAACCTAAGAGAAGCGCTAAAGGAAAATATCAAATCAATAACAGAACTGAGATACTGTCAGGAAGCAATTGAACAACCTGGCACACGCAGATTTATGAAGAGTCTTCATTCATACACTTTTTACACTGTAAGTTTATTTTGAGAAAATATGTTTTTTTGTTAAATATTTTCTAAAGCTTTACTGACACCCAACTGTTCATGAGGTCAGACAGTGACATTTGAGTTTTATTTTATATTTAAAATATTTTTTTATGTTATGTTATAAAACTACATTGTCCACTATGTGGAGCTCTTGTTCTGTATTTTTTTACACTGAGTATCTGGTGGGTATGACCACCTAATTTTGATAGAAACGGAGCATGGGTCTTAATGTCAGTAATCTTTAAACAATTTAATGAGAGCGGAGTCTCATTCTGACCTTTGACCACTGTGTGGAGGGATTTTAAGGTCTCTAGTGGGTTCATATCCCACACAGCCTGAGGAAGTTTCTGTCTGTCAAATTTACTGTCATGTTGGAATACTCAATGTAGACCTTTAAGCAATGTTCTGCAGACGTCAGGGGGACAGAGCATTGACAGGTTACTGCTAAACCATTTAAATATTATCTAGAATTAGCCCTTTTCCCTTGAATGTGGGAGGTACCTTCAGCAAAAGAGAATAATTGACCTGTGTTCAGCTTGTACATGTGCTAGTGTTTGCACAGATATAGTTTGTCCATCACTGTCAATCATTTATTTCACAAAGGTCTGACAGTTCAGTGTCTTTTGTAGTAAATAGGCTCATCATTTTTTGATGCCATCTATTAAAAAAGAAGGTATATGACAGGATTCAGCCTTTAGATGTGCCTATTCTCCTGAGTCTTTTTCACCAGACCATGAAATAAAGGCTTGCAGCCAGCAGCATGCCAATTTAATAAGTGAAAGTGTTTGTAATGATTCTGTTTCGGCTTACCACGGTGTTGGCCATGCAGCTACTCAGTCAGCCGTACTGTGTGTGTGTGTTGCTTTGCAGTCATTACATAAACCAAAGCCCAAAGCACTTGCCCAACCACAGGAGCAGCTGCAGAAGGGATCTGGGAATACATAACACATGTTGTTTGAAAATTCAAAACTCAGAGAGCTGCACAGAGGATGGAGTCAGAGGAGCCGATTGCTTTGGATTGTGTCCTGATTGTGACCTTTTTTAAGGGTTTGCATTTTTAATCACTTTGCACAGATGTTAAGTTGAGGTAGACACTGTACTGTCCTTATGGTCACAGAGTGTCTCTGTTGGAAGTTTGGTTCCTCAAGGGCACCTCCAACAGTTGAGAGCTAATTGTTTTACCCAGGGTTTTAAATGGAGAGCCTTGTCTCAGGCCCTTTTGTACTCCAACCCACTATTTTCTCCACAAAAGAAGGGCTTTGAGCAATTGTAGTTTGCTTTTCTTTATCAGCTCGCTAGATAAATCAAGTTTTAACAATTTGAATTTCTTTTTCTCACCACACCTTGTCATTAAGGGCCTTGATTGTTCAACATTGAATTTTTCTGTGATTTTGATAGAGGAGAACACTCAGATCTTAGATGTAGATATAAATGCCTATCAGGGACCACAAAGGGTATCTCTTACAACCATGAGCTCATTTTGCCTCTTGAAGGAGCAGCAGGATTCTGGAGCAGGGTGTCCTGGGTAATAGTATGACAGTCTGTAACTAGAACATTTGCAGCATTGTTCCCAGTATTGTCCATGTGTGCTTGGTGAAAACATAGGTAGGAGTGACTAATATGGATAAACAGGATCTATAATTTAAAGTTTCTGAATTTAAATTTTGAGTAAAGTTAGGGGAGAATTTTGAATTAACAAGAACTGGACAAAAGAAAAACTGTCTACTTTGCACATAACTATCAACATCCATTACTGAGATTACAATCCTGACTATTCATTATACAACTAGAGTTATTAAAAGAATAACTACCTTACCACAGATTATAAGCAAACAAGAAGTCTGATTTATTAAATTTACCCAGTTTATATGTTGGTGTCTGTGGATTAAGCTCATTCTTAGTGTTGATTATGAAATGCAATGTTGAGTCTAGTTAGTACTGTTATTTACTGTGACTTTTCAGGAAATGAATAGGGCACAAGGAGACAAAATACTGTTAAAACATGTTGCAGAACAAAAATAGAAAAAGTGACAGTGACACTATTACACAAGTTGTCCACAAGAGGGCACTAACTTGTTATTGTTTAACTTGTGATTAGTTTAAGATCTAAGTCCATTATTAAAATTTATTTTCAAGAGTTAGATGAGATTTTACATAATCGAAATGAAAATATCATCCCAGCAGCAAAGTACGGTGGAGGCAGCATCATGATATGGGGCTCCTTTGCTGCTTCTGGATCTGGTCAGCATGCCATTGTGGAGAGGAAAATTAATTCAAGGTATACAATAGGAGTGCAGGATGACTGTCCACCAGCTGAAGCTCAGAAGAATTGCTTTGGAGACACAAAATGTATCTCTTGGAGTTTCCCAGTCAGAGCCCAGAACTAAACCCTTGTTGATATTTGTAACTTTGGTGAAAATCTGATCACATTTCATGACCAGTTTATGCAGAAAACCAGGCAAATGCAAATAGTGTGATTTTTTTCTTTCCACTGCATGTCCATCTGGCAGAGTACCCCAAGGTTGTTGGGACATACTGTACTCTATCAGGATAAAAAAAAAAAAAAAAATCCTACCTCTGTCGACCTAATGACTCTTACAGACCCTTTAAAACCTCCTCTCATAAGGGAGAAATTTACTGATGTCTTCAGCCTAACCCTACTGTGAACTGACAGGCATAATAATTGTGTAATTAATCATCAGTGCAGGTTGCATACTGAATCAACAGTACAGCTATGCAACATGCATTGAAAAAAAGACACATTATGTAGGGTGAGATGTTTTAATTTTATGCCTGGCATATAAAGACACTAGATCTTGCTTTGTTGTGCAAGGTTGACGTTAATTGAGTTTTCCCTTCTCTTACAGTTTCACACCGTTCTCTCTGAACACAAGTACACACAGAGACACACTCTGCAGTTGGTGACTCAGGGTCTCGCATGGTTGGTCTGCAGGGCTCTGAGGATTTGTAACTTAAAAACCAGACTTGTACAGTGACAGTGTAACATCTCAGTAACTCTGCAAGACATTTGAAGTATGGTTTGAGAGTGGAGAGAAAAAGAGAAGAAAAAAAAGTGTGATAGTTCAGCCATGCAGTATGGACTTAACATACTGATGTGTTTGTCTGTGCTGTTTGCTGCAAGAGAGGCGGGAGATAAAACAGGACAACATGAAGCTGAAAGTCAGGATCGTCTTCAAAATATGACTGATGATCAAACAAACAAATGAAAGAGAAATAAAAATGAAACTCATGAATGAAATTCCTACATAAGTCAGCTTCAAGTCTCATCATGATTATGTTTGCTTTGGTGAAGAAAGACCACTGTATAATGGATGTATACCAAACTTACAATGGCTACAATGAACAGTGTGATAACAAAAGACATTCACCACAGATACTAAGAAAAAAAATTGCTTGAGAGGAGTCAGGTCTTGTAAAACTAAAGGGAGAAAAAAAAAGTTTCCCAAAATATCCTCTCTGTCGTGTCTGTGAAGTTGAAAGTGACGACTGTGATACCTTTGTTCTCACAGTGCAGCTGCAAAAATAGCTTTCAATAATGTATTAGGAGAATAAAGACTGTGAGCTGATTTCTGGGGAGACGCTGAGCTCAGTGTATGCACCAAGACTTTCTATGCTGTGCATTGTTGGTGAAAAAAATCAGGCTGGAGAACACAAACGGATCCTCTTGACTTCTAAGATTGCTCTACTTATCCAGCACTGAATAAAATTTTGGCCGTGGAAGAGGCCGTGAAAGACTAACCCTTCTATATATATTTATGTCTGATCTCATGTCTTCACTAGAGACTGGACAATTGCTGAAACAGGATAGTTTCGCCGGACTTTCGCAGAACCTGATATACTGCTATGCAGTATGACTGAAATGCAAAGTGCCTTGACCAGCAGAACTTTGACCTGAAGCTGGAGGCTTAATTTCTTGTGTGCATGCATGTGATAAGTGCATCCATAAGTGCATCTGTGGGGGTCAGCTAACAGAAGCATGAGTGGGGGAAAAAAAGGGCTGAATGATCAGAAATTTGAAGAAAGTGGCACAACTTAACAGGCAGGCATCAATTATTAAGACAAGTAAGACAGATGTGACACAATCTACAGATGATGCCTTCGGAAGGCTTTTTCTTTTATTGTTCACTTGACAGTATCTTTGCTTTGACTCATAATGAAATATTGTGAATAGTAAAACAAAAGTGGAGCAATATTACCACCTGTGCTCAAGATTCATAATGACCAGTGGTAGAAAGTACTAAAATGCTTTTCAGATGTAGATTCTCAAAAAAAAAACAACACTAAAAAATTATGATTTATTATAATGGATCAACCACCTGGCAGTAGGTGAAGTCACTGGAATCAACTCTGCCTTTAACAGCTGCAACATGAGTGATACACATTAATGAATCAAAAATATAATGCAGTAGTACCGCTTATATCATTTGAGCATGATGAGCATAGGTAAGTGCAAATCATAGCATTGCGTTTTTATGAAGATTTTACACAGTGTCCCAACTTTTTGGGAATTGGAGTAGTATATTGTGATGCTAATACTGCAAAAATGTTATTTATATATTTATATGTTATGCATGTGGAATGAAGTGGATGTAGACTTACACATTAATTTTATTTGCTTGTTATTTGTTAAAATCTTTTTATCAGTGTCTCAGTCAGATTGATTCCCAGAGATGTCAATTTCTTTGTGCAGTACTTGTATACTGTATCTAAAGTATTAGTACATTTTAGAGCATATACTTAGTACGTCAACGTGAGTAAAGAATTTGAAGTGGTACCTCTACTTGGAGTGGATTACTTTCTAGGCAAGTACTTGCGCTTGTGTTTGTGTACTTCTGCCACTTCAGATAGTGACCAGCTTCATGATGTGCTGGTTTCTGTGTTATTGTGTCATTTTAGGGAGATCTTCAAGCTATTTAGTTTTGCAGTTCTACAAGAGCCAAAAACCAAAGCCGTAGCAGCTGAAATATAATGAATGACATACAGAAATTGTCCAATCATTGCATTGCATTTTCTAT
>JAUBNQ010000016.1:13564606-13575686 GCA_032353495.1 Ctenopoma kingsleyae | reverse complement strand
ATCCATCCATCCTCCGTTCTGCTTATCATGTTAAAGGCTGTGGTGCTGCTGGAGCTGACCCTGGCTGAAAGGCAGGGTACACCCTGGACAGGTCGTCCGTCTATCACAGAGTTGACAACCACTCACACTCACACCTCCAGGCAATCTAGAGTCATCAAAGTCATCCACCACTCAGTGGATTCAAACTCAGGCTCCTCTCACTCCATCAGCGTCCTGCCTCATAGTTCAAAGTGCTCAATGGAAATATTACTGAAATTGCATTTTTGGTTCTCCACCTGAAAACGATAGGTGGACATCTATTCAGATCAATGTAGTTACATTTAAATCCTTTTATGTTCACAGGTTCACAGGAGCGTATTGCTCCAATACAATTGCAGAATCCATCCTCACATAAATCCAGGCTGTGAGATCTCTAGTTTTTCAGGACTGGAAAAGATTACGTTTGGATTAAGAGAGTTCTCGGTTAAATTCTATTCCCAGTGGAAACTCATAATCTCTCTTTATACAAATCTATTGCCTCAAAAGATCTAAAGTTGAGAATGCAGCTGAAATTACTAATAATAACTATATGCCTGTTTATTCTCTGTATTAACTATGCTTGACTTGTCTATTATGTTAGAAAATCCTATAGTTTTGTATTTGAAAGGTTAGGGAAAAGATGTTGATAGGATGTTTTTCATTGTTTCCATTCATTCAGCAGTAAAATTAGAATAACTGATCTTGATCTGTCACAGTTTTCATCAGCATATGTAGTCGTATGCCAGGTGGTTGATAACATAGGGGAGACCCTGTGTCGCAAGTTTGTTTTCACACAGTCTTTACTGGTGCTTTTCCTACTACTGGTCATACTGGTCCAGTATATGTAAATCAGCTTCCCCATATCAGTCTGATGTTATCAAGATATTTTACACAGTGCTGAGAGAGAAGAAAATTCCACTGCATGCAAATTAATTTTCATATATAGCACGTTACTACCATTATTCTTCTCTAAAAGTGGGATTCAAAATTCAACACAAACTCTTATGGCACACATGACCCCGTGTTTGATGTTAAAGTTAAAGTCTCAAAATATTCTATGAAATCAGGTTTATGTAACGCATGGGTAAAGGTCAGACAGCAAAGGAACGTTCACTTCATTAATTTCCTGTTTATTATTCACTGAATAACTGTGCACATCTGTTACTCGATATCTGATTCAGGAAAGGTTTTACATTTGCTATTCTACACCTGGTGTTTGGTATGTTTCTCCCTGCAAAATCATCCTCTGTCATACAGGAAGTGAAGCATTTTACATTTCTGACAGCCGCAACAGCTTGTGCAGAATAATATAGGGGAAACTGAGGCGTTAGCATGAGAATTATAAGCAGCTGTGGCTCTAAATAGACAGGAAATTAAAAATACAGAAACTCTCACTTCATTTGAAAATCTTCTGCCATACGTGCACCAGATTTTTAGTTTTACATTTTAGGCAGATAGCTGTGAGGTTTCAGCAGGATGTCCTGTAGTTCCACACCTACTTTACATCTTTCTGTTACATTAATTTACAGTATTATCATAGAAGATATAGTCCAGAGAAGTCCAATTCCCAAAGCATGGAGACAGCTGCCAACAACAAACCTCAGCCCCCTCTGGAACAGCCATGCAGCGTTAAAAGGCCCTGGCTCCCACACAGCCGTGTAGCAGGTGACCCCTGTCATAGAAACAGTTGCTGTTTAGATGTGATTAGCACTGTGTGCAGAGAGAGTCATTGTTATTTATATTGTTTTATCCCTGTGTTTGTTTCAGAGGTTGAGGGCAGAGAGTATTTCTGATAAGTTGCTCCACTCCAGGGTCACAGCTGAGAAGTTTGGTTTATAGCCTCCAAAAGACGTTTATTAAACAGACACTCACTGTGGACGATGGGCCTAAATATGAAGGGGACGTCATCCCTATTTACCCTCAGTCGTGTAAATCCATCCATGTGTATGATATACTTCCATTCTGGGATAAGGTCAGAATTAAATTGGGCTCTCACTGCAGGCAGAATCACAATATTTGCTATTGTTGAGATCATTATCTCACATTTCATCAAAACACGAGGTAAACCAAAAATGGACGTGCACACGCAGGCACTGTACATATCAAGCACTATAGTATATCAAGATTGGTGACACTCCATCGCTGACTTCACGCACTACAAGCGTGAGTGTAGATGTGAGGAAGTGAAAGCGGATTTTTAAGGTTTTTCATCATTAACTAAACAATATTTGGTTGTTGCTAAGTGACCGTGAGGATGAGTCACCCCTCCTCAGGCGAAGGGACATGCCAAGTTGAATGAATAATACTGAGCAGACCAGCCCAACTGAGAGAAAATAGGGTTGTTATGAGTTCAGTGATGGAGCTGTTATTATTATGTGTAAACTATGCTTCTCCCGGTAATCCATCACAGCGAGCTGGCCTCCCCTCACAAGCAACACTTAAAGAAGCCCTTAGCCTTTTAGATTTTCACTGCCTATAATCATAAGCTAATTTCAGTAGTTCTCAGCCTTCAGTTGGAACTCCCCTTAGGGTTGTGAGATTTTTCTGGAGGAGGTGGGTATCACAAGATGACTTATGCAATATATTTTAAATGTAGCCTTCCTAATATACTAATACATGATGGTATTTATTCCTACAGTCTTAAGTCAGCTCTTGGGTTGTTTTAAATAGCTCTATAGGTTGTTTTATAATCCAATTTCTGTTTAATTCTCATTTCCTGGCATATTTTGTGTTATCTGGTTTATGTTGTTTGTCTGTAACTCACTGGTATTGCTACCTAGTTTGGCTTTCCTTAGCACTGAGGTTTTACCTGTTTAATAAATCAAAAATAAAGCTGGATGAGGTAAATATTCCTGAAGAAATGATATTGGAAATGTATTAGTGTAAATTATCTGAGCTAAAGTTTAATTTTAAGTGTTTGTGTAAATTAAAGTGTCAATTTAAATACAGACACTGAAAGGACTTGAAATGTCAGTTGAAGCATTGGGGATGAAGTGTTAAGGGTTAAGGGGAAGTCCTATAAGAAATTAGTGCTGGTTTAGAAACTAAAATAACATATCAGTTGAAACATCAGCACATAATACAGTTTATAGTTCAGGTTTGAGTTGTTGGTTCAAATCCCCCGGCCATCGTTCTTTGCACAGATTGCATGTTCAGCCTTTGCCTGCGTCCAAAAACATGCAGTTAGGTTAATTGGTGACTCTAAGTTGAAAGAAAGTGGTTCCAGTTGAATAGTAGAAATTTAAAGAAGATGTCAGTTGAAGTGTAAATACCTCAAACAGTTGGAGTAAATTGTGTTTGGACAGTCAAAGTAGTTTGAGTTAGAAGACTTGAAGAAGTTTACTTTTGATCTATTTCAGACCTCAGGTGAAGACCTGAAAGTATTTGTGTCAGTTGAAGTGTAAGCAATGGAAATGTGATCTGATGTGTATCCACTTGAAGCTATTAAAAGTTCAAAGGTCAGCTACATTATAAGTTCAATTTTCAGTTGAAGAGTAATAGATGAAACCAGTTGAAATGTCAGTTTGTGTGATGTTTAATTCAGGTTTTGTGGCATATTTGGAATTAATCTTATGTTTTTATTTGTTTATGGTAAATATGGTCTCAAATACTGGTTCCTATGCACACATGAAAAATAAATTACTCATTTCAATAAAGCTGTTTTCACATGCAAACTCCGAACAACGTTGGGAGAATTAGGTCCGGTATTGTGTGGATTTGTGATTTCACACATGTAGCGCACAGCGAGGGACTGTCCAAATCAGATGTTTTCTCACATGGGGAGAAACTCCAGTTGATTTGAGTGAGGGGCAGGGGTTGGTAGGAGTTGTGATACAACACCTCAGAAAACACATGCCACATAACCTGGACTCTGTACTGTGGGCTCGTAGGATAAAATACAGATAATCCCTGAGCTGTCTGACCTGGACATTTGTGTTCTCGCATGCAGCTCACCTGGGTAACATCTATGGATGGATATGTTCAGGGTTCCATTGCATGTCTGAAAGTGATTTAAGACTTTCCTTGTTAAATAAAGTTTTAAAACATCAGACTTTCAACTGTTTTCTTAATACTGTGAATACTTTCTTGTTCTGTATCCAAACGTGTAACACAATGAAAAGGTGCTTTATCCCAGCTGCTCCTTCTCTTAAGGGTCACGGGAGTGCTGGAGCCCATACCAGCTGTCATTAGACGAGATGCAGAATACATCCTGGAACGTTCTGTGTACAGGTCTGTGGCCAGTGTATCACATGGGCCATGCACATGTTGGTTTAATGCTGACTAATAACGAATAAGATGGAATCTAAGCTATGTTCACCAATTTACATGTTGGGCACATTCACTGATCTAATCGCATTTTCACATATTACATGAAAATGTTAGGGTTTTTCCCATGATGTTATGTTTAAATTCTCACATACATTTCAGACTGTGAAATTCAGGTTTGTCACAAAGTTTAGACAAAAAAAAATCAACTTTCCATCTGATAAATAAATAAATAGAGGCAGTCGTGGTGTGACCGTATTTCAGCAGCCGGCACCATATAGCATCGACAGACTGGTCAGACTTTTTTTTCTGGGCTCTCAAAGCTCAGACCGTTTCTATGATGATAATCACACTGCCTGAACATTAATGGTGAACAGAATGTTATTTTGGAAATCTGTGTCAGTGCTCGGTTAAGATCTTGCTCATACAATTAAATCACCTAATGCGGCTAATGAAATGGAATTAAGATGACAGTAAGTGAGGTAATCAGCCCGTCTAGCTTGAAGAGGTTAGATATGTTTGGAGCCCTGTGTTGTGCTGTGTTACAGACTAACAAACTGAATGCTGATAAATATGTAGAATGAAAAGGGGCAAGGGTCGACAGGCTGTTGAATCTTTGGCAGTGTCCCTACTTACCATTGCTGGACATGTGGCTTTTCAAGCTGTTGAGTCTGCAGTAGGCCCATCTGTGCCATTCCCTCTTAGAAACCATGAGCAGCAACATTTTTCCTTTTCTTAAAACCTCAATACCGAAAGAGAAATGCAGATAATGGCCAGATGGGATATAACAGAGCGAGGAGGCTGTTTTCTTTTGCATATTAAAGACAAAAACAGCAATTAGTAAATGATCTTATTTGTAATTCAAACACAGTCTCCTGGGTTTTGTTTAAATGAATGTATGTATGCCAACAGGTTTTAAAGGTTACCTAAGGTTGAGATCTTCCTGTACTGCTCTAAATATGACTCTGAGTCTGCACCTTGCTGAACACAGGAAGTGGTTTGTGTCTTTCATCTGAGGCCAGCTAATACCGCACCACGATCAGTCACATTTTCCATGCCGAGCAAAAAGAGAAGAGCTAACCACTTAACTGTGTTTTACATCAAAGTTTGGCATTATCTCATATAGTGTGTGATCTCTAAACAGATACACAAAGCCACACTCATTGTCATGTTTTCCATGGGCTGACATTTGTAAGGGAAGATAGTCAGCTCAATCCTGAAGATTGAAAATAGTTGTAAAACAAGATTCCCCAACCTGTTGAGCACTCAAAATGACAGAAAATATAGGTTAATAGCATCTTAAACTTCAATCATCAGCAATCATTGTACATCCACCTGCTTTCATATGACAACAGCACTGAGAACTGTGTAGCATCAATATTTTTCCAATAAAAAAACACAGATGTGTAAAGCAAGTAGGAAATAAGCATAACATAATACAATTAAGTCTTTAGGGTCACAAAAGCAAATACAGTTGTTTTTTTTCCAGTGAAATTTACTGACAGAGCTCCTTGATCAAAACCTGAAGGTAAATTAAATGACAAATGTATTCTCTCAAGAATGATATGCCTAACATTATCTATTTTTAAAGCTAGACAATTTAACTTTCTTATGATATTTCTAGCAGAAATATGCTCCATATCATATCTTAAAGTTATGATGTGCAACTTAGGATGTAGGATAGCACGAGAGACTCGAAATCATTCTGCACTGCTCTGCTCTGCCCTCCCTCTCCGTGTTCTGCTGTGCTCTCGTACACCACAGTCCCAGCACTTCAGCTGTTTGTAAGAAATCCCAATAAATGAAAATGATTCAAAACGTACTAATGAAGCAGAAATACTTGAAATCCTGTGACTGGTTAGTGTACGTATTACTTAGTAATGGTATCAACTACCCCGAACCCCGTCAAATATGCTATACACAAACACAATTAAGTTGTAATGAATGTAATTTTTAAGAGATGCAGTTGACTAAAGTCGTTTTGGTTTTCAAATACTTCTAGGAACTGGCATGACTTCCAGGCAACCTGTTAGCATCTGAGTTCTTCTTCTTTTTTTCTGAGTATCACTGATGCATCAAAATAACCGCAAGCTCCCCAAACACCTCAATCAGTGCTCAAATCATTTTCAATTTTGACTGAAGTTGTACATTTATTCATTTAATCTGTTTGGCTTTCAAGTTGTATATCTTTTTTTAAGTGAAAAAGTGCTCAGATACTTTATACTTATGAATATCAAAGATATAACTTTGAGATTTCATATAAAAAAACTTATAAATATAGAATTTGACCATTATGTTGAACATTTAAAAAACAAGACTAGTACATCGAAGATATTGACATTTTTTTGGTTCTGAATTGAAAGTTTGAGTGTATTTTAACGATTAGGGGTGCTTGTTCACTTACCCTCTATCACACAGTGAAACAGGAGTCGTTGTGAATCCAATCTGAATAGGTTCTGCTCAGCTGTGTCCATTTATAAATATCTGTACATTGGGTTAATAATAGATGCAATATTGCATGCCCTGCATTGTTTCAGGTTGCCAATGAGGATAAATAGAGAGCTCAGATTATATTTGGGGACTGAAGTCAGTGAGACCCTTTCACCACAACATGGGTCCTCTCATTTGGGACAGTGCAGTCAGCCAAGTTGGCACTTGCTTAACAGCACTCCTGCCAAAGACATCTACTTATTACCACCAATTGTGTTACCTCCATCTTCAGCAAACAAGTCACTTGCGTTGTCTCACACAAGCAAGACAATCTTCACTTTGATGATTTTGTTTTTCTGTTTATATATTTAACAGTACAATTACAGTTATAGCAGGTTATAGTTTGGTTACTTTATTCTTTCGAGCATCCCTCACGCACTTCCACCAGCTTTAAAAAGAAATATCCAATGAAAATTTTATGGATAAAATGAATAAGTGATGCAATAAAGTAACAAACATCTGCAGTCTGTCAGATGTGTGAGTCAAAATGTGCTGTATGATACAGGAGGAATGGTCAAAACCAGTACAACATATCCAGCTAAATCACATTAGCTTAGCATTAAATATCTTTTGTCGTTTTAACCATGAATACAGCTGTGCCCCAGTTTTTAAACTGGGTTTATTAAGAGTAATAACAAGAACTGGTACTGTCAGGTGTGTTTCATGTTTTTGTGTTATAGGTATAGGTAACAAAATGGGTTAGACTGAGTCATATATGATGTAAACTGCACTGACACTGCCTTAAAGTGAGGTGGGAAACTTTATTAAAAACTGTGCTGACACATTATTATAGGTTAAACCTTCCCAAATCACACTCATACAGAGTGGATACCCTTGTTGTGGGTTTGGGCTGCTCATCTATGTACACTCTTAACCAACCATAACGTGACATACACAGAAAGACAAAAACCCAGTTAAGTCATATCAGGACAAGGCAAAGTGTGAAAATATGGTTTGTTTGTTCATAAAAGAGTTGGACAGTGTCTACAAACTGAATAGGACTTCAAATGATTCATTTGGAAAAAGAAACTGACCAGAAAGATATACGTCATTACATATAAACAAAGGCTATGAGAATTTATGAGAAATTGAGATGCTTTAATATAAGGAAATGCAACATGATAGAAGGTGGACAAGCTTGGTGATTTGTTTTTATGTTGTTTCTTTTTCTGTTAATATGCAGAAGGTATTAATGATTTAACTTTAAATGAAAGTTAGTCATAAGGTTAACTCACGAACAAAGGTGGAGAGATTCTAATGCAAGTCTCGAATAAGATGTAGATTTACAGGCTTAAACACCGGACATCCTGGAACCTTTGTTGTAAGTCATACCACACTTTTCCCCCTATGTTTTCTGTCTATTCCAGCACAGTCATAGACATACACAATGTGATCTTTGTTTGATTTTTGTTTAAAATGAAATTCGGAAGGTGTTCAACCAATGAGCTTAATAGATATGATAAAAAACACTAAACTATACCAATTGATAAAATTACGTAATAGGAATTACTATAACTTAATGTTACATGCAATATTTAATATGGCTATTGAACTAATTCTGTTAAATTCAGTTACATTTTTGTGACCTGAACTTTATGCGTTACAGTGATAGACTCATTACTTTTAAATGTGTGATCTGCTTTTACTTTCCTTTCTCTCCACAAACAGGTTGCCTTATTTTCCCACCGCCTTGGTGGAGGCTGCGTTTTACGTTTGCGAGCAGCACGTGAACGCACCGCGCCTTCTTCCTCCAACCTCCCGGAGAGCGTTTTGATTGGCTGCCAGTGACATCATCACTGCTCATACGGCGTACTCAGGGCCCTCCACCTTCACCCCCACTTCCCTCCCCAGCCCCAGTCACCAACCACAGAGGCAGACAGCCCGGACAAACCCCTCCAATCACGGGGCCGGACTTCACTGTACGACAAGGATCAAATTTAATATTAATGAAGTCGCGCATTGGCTCAGACTCGCGTCAATCCCGTTGCGCGACTTCTGTAGGCTGGCAGACTTCCTTCAATATTATTTCTCGGGGAGCAGGGTTAAAGTACTAAAAATGTTGCCGATCCACAACACTGGGATGGACTGAATGGAGGCGACGCTGTCAGCGAGCAGAGATAATAAATCCGTCTACAGCCAACCGCGACACACGCCGGTAAGCAGAAATACAAAGCAAGTTTGAGAATTAGTGTCCTAAGCACAAGTTGTTGTTCAAATGTACAATCATGGAGATTTCATACGATTCTATAATTAATGAAGAGAAATATCAAATTACTTGAACCATTTGGCATAGTTTGTGTTTATTCTCATTATTGTAGTATTTTTGTATGACTCGACTTGTTTTATTTGAGCGTTTATCTTTATTTCATCCCACCATTGCGGCAAAGTTATAATCCCTGCCCTCAAAATCAACCATGGCATATTTATTCTTTACATTTGTGTAATTCATGTTGATGTGAAATTGGATTTCCTTCAGTGTGCAGCTCGTCCGATCAGTTCGTCTCGTCCTGAACAGGCCATATCACATTCTCGGCACGTTCCCATGCCGGTTTCTTCAATGAATTTGCTCATGAATGATTTCAGCTTTTGCTGAACCTGCACCGTGCATAAAGCACGCCACTGGTCGGGACAGGCAATGCTCGGCGGGTGTCTTTATATAATGTGCCAGAATGACATGCTTTTAAAATGCTCAGGGCTTGTGATCTAATGGAAATGTCACCGCTCTTTTTTTGGGACCATTTGGGAGAGAGACCAAACTGCAGCGTTGCACTGATGCAGTATTTTATCGTTATCTTTTTTCCTCTTTTGTTATTAAGGCTTTTGATCAGACAGACTGGAGATGGGATGAAAAATTCAATATCTCCCTCTCTGTCTCTCTCTCTCTCTCTCTCTCTCTCTCTCTCTCTCTCACACACACGCACATACACACACACACACACACACACACACACACACACACACACACACACACACACACACACACACACACACACACACTGTATCTGAGGAGGATGATTCATATTAATTACACTCAAAGTGATTCAGTTACACCAGACCCTCTGATGATTTCACTGTTTATTATTAGTGACCAGTGTGTCACACCTAAATTTTCACACCAACTTGGGTGTTGCCATGCAGGTGTTGACACTACTAATATTTGGCTTCAGCAGCCGTTTTCTAGTTTGCATGGCGATCAAACAGATAAGAGGTCTGTCTGTGTGCTCTCTGTCTGTTCAGTCACAGCCTTGACCTGAGTTAGTGGATGCAGATTTCATTTTAAACAAAACTAGTTTATGCAAGGATTTTCTCCCATCACCTCATGTTTTGGCTCGTTCCTGTCCTCACAGAGCAGCTTGCTGAGTTCTCCGTAGACGTCCAGCCCTCGGCCTCCCCATGCCTCCTACTCCCCTTGACGACAGAATTGTGGTGGCGCTGCCAAGGCCGATTCGACCTCAGGAACTCCAACTGCGCCTGGACACCAGCTACCTGGACTCCATTGTCACCAGCAACAGCAGCAAGACAGTCATCAGCACCACCGTGGTGAAGATCCGGGCGACGGCCAATCTTGTAACGTATATGCCCTCATCCAAGGGCTCCACGCGCTCGTTGTCGTGTGGATGCAGCAGTGCCAGCTGCTGCTCTGTGACTACCTATGAGAAGGACAGCCAGAGCCTCAACCACAGCCAGGTGAGTGCCAGTAGCCCCAACCTCAGCTATGCCGGCCCCCCCACCCCCATGGTCAGCAACCATGAAGCATTAAGTGCCCCTAGTATTACCCCGGGCACTCCAAAGGACATATCCACCGTGAGGATCATCCACCCCAATGAGCTGGCCAAGCGGATGACCTGCTGTCCCATGGGGCACTCTGTAGGGCCCATGCCGGTCATCATTGACTGCCGGCCCTTCATGGAGTACAACAAGAGCCACATCCGGGGGGCCGTGCATATCAACTGCTCTGACAAGATCAGCCGGCGGCGACTGCAGCAGGGCAAGATCACTGTGCTGGACCTCATCTCCTGCCGTGAGGGCAAGGACTCATTTAAGGGCATCTTCTCCAAAGAGATTGTGGTTTATGATGATGGCACCATGGACCCCAACCGACTGACATCTTCCCAGCCTCTACATGTTGTTCTGGAGTCGCTGCGGAGGGAGGGCAAGGACCCCATCGTCCTCAAAGGTAACATTTAAGTGGGTTTAACAAAGCCTGGGGACTCAAACGCCTGGATGACTGAAATAGGACAGAAGACTTTTCAGTTTAAACAGGGATAGAAAGCTCTGGAAGGAGTAAATCAGTTTAGAAATTTGG
>JAUBNQ010000016.1:13544143-13564506 GCA_032353495.1 Ctenopoma kingsleyae | reverse complement strand
TGAAATAGGACAGAAGACTTTTCAGTTTAAACAGGGATAGAAAGCTCTGGAAGGAGTAAATCAGTTTAGAAATTTGGCAATATAAACTGACATGAAGTGAGTGTGGTGGCATAATAGTGTGTAAAATGGTATTATAACTGTCTTTCAGCTGTCTGACCCACATATTTACAGTGCTGATTCAGTCTCACCGTGTCTTCAGTGAAGAAGCTTTGATACTGTAAACCTTCTGCATTGTACCTGTTCAGCACCAAACGTCAGACAGGCACAGTTACGGACTAGCTGGTAAACACACTGGAGCATTTAGCAGCTGAAGAGCTAGATATTTCCCCCAGGAGTTAAACTTCGACCTTTATTGCTGTTAGCTGATATTGCCTGTCAACACACTGCTTGTAGTTTTATCATCTTGTGAGCTTTGTACTGAAGCATTACAGCCATTATAATATCATATACAACAGGTTTTTCACATATAATCAGAGGCTATGCACACTGTCTGCATCACCCTCATACATAAACATATGCCCACATTTCTCACCAGTTTTCTATATGACACATTAAGCATGTTGCAGGGAGTGAGAAGCAGCTGTTAATAAATAAGGAGGTCTGTTGAGATAGCAGTCTCTGGGTTGCTGCCATGTTTTCTATCTTTGGTGTGTGTGTGTGTGTGTATGTTTGAAGCTGGAGCAGTATGGTGTGGCAGGGGCTGGGCTGTGAGTGTTTTTAAGTGCCTCCCAGTCACAGTCTAGCCGTAAGATCACAGCACCTTGATTTTTTTCTCTCTGGTCTTACTGTGTGCTTTGATTGACGAGGCCCCTATCCAGTCTCTCATCCGGCTTCAGTGTCTATCTGAAGCTTGCCTCAGCGGGAGGAACAGGCAGACGGTCTTGCTCTTTCTGGTATAATTTGCCTTAAATACAAGCCAATCTCTCTGCTGAGGGAACCAAATGGCTCATAATGACTTTTATCTACGTTACAAGTCATTTGTCATACCGGGCAAGGCCAATATCCCCCCATATACCTTCATGTACATGTTTGATTTTAGCCTAGATTTAGTAAATGTTTAGATTTTTCACAAGAATATAGACAAAACCAACCCTAAGCACAACATTTCTAATGTGAGAACCTTTATTCCATTATAATACAATTTATTCTTTCTTTCTAAATGTAGAAGAATTTCCCTAAAATATTTTAGAGCTTTCTAACTAGGGGAAGTAGGAAGGGGATTGTGGTTATTGCAAGCAGCCGTAGTAGTGACATATTTAGAACATGCATATACTACAGTATAAATGCTGCTGAATAATTTACTCATACTCCATCATCTGATCACTTACCATCTTATCTTGATTCATTATAAATATGGCTATTGTGTAATAATCTGCTCCAGTGGAAACTGAAAATCTTCCCTCCCTGCCCCGCTGCAGTTAAAAGCAGTAATAGGTTACATTTAATCCATCAGAATTGCCCTAAACAACATGTCAGTAATGTCAGAAGGTTTAGGGTAAGCGTTGGAAATGGCAGGTCTGTGGTGTGAGAGGCCTTTGCAAGGTAGAAGCGGTAGTTTCTGAGCAGGAACCAAGCCAATGGCTTCTGAAAGTGACAGAGACAGTTTCATGTTTTCTCTCTGTGAGTTTAGTCAGAGATAATGACAGACGGTCGCACTCAACAGATTTCATCTCACAGCAGCATGCTGCTTCTGGAGATTTTGTTATTCTCAATTTACTTTGAAAAGTGTCATTTATCAGCTCTGTACCTGACCTGACCTGAAAAGAAAGATGCTGGTTCAGTTTAAAATAAAACAGGAAGCAGTTTTCACAGTTCACTGTGTGACTAGGTTAGCTTTTAGACTGTTTATGTGTGCTACATGAATAGTTTCCAAATAACGAAATGACAGATCTTAACTGTGAAGTTATTGATATCAACCAGTCACTGGCTGATAAAATGACAAGAAACGGCATTAGAAAAATGCTGAAGATATATTAAAAGTAGGCAGTATTTTTACACCAGAGAGCATACTTTACCACACCCCAAACTTGTAAACACAACATTGATAGAACATTACATATTTATAGGATTATAGTAGCTAATATGCTACTTATTAGTTAGTTACTTATCTACACATCGAGCAAACACAGTAACATAACAAATTATTTGGAGCCATGTTTCTGGCCACCTGATGAATAGTCCAATAATCACCCTCTTTTTGGCTTTGTTTTGTTCTCCACCAACTCCTGGTGAAGATATCTAGCTCTTCAGGTGCTAAATGCTTCACCGTGTCAATCAACCAGTCTGTCTCTGTTTGTTTGCAGCACCACAGGTGGTGTATATAGAGGGGTTTATCAGATCTTTATACTGTAGCTGCAAACAGCTGTCTGCTGGTGGCCATAAACAAAGTTGATGAGTGCACAATAAAACTAAAACAATGAAATAAAAGAGGCCAAAATGCTTTGTAGAGTTGAGGTAAACTGGTGATTCAGGTGGTAATCTTATATGGGTTTGCTTTTTTAATATAATACTGAAATATTCATGCACGTTTTGGCCTCAAAAATCCATTACCAGCAGGGAAAATATGGCATATCATAAAGCAACTTTATATTAGCTATGGATAAAATCACTTGTCAAGTGGACAGAAACATGACGAACAACGAATGTTAATGTTACGTGTGTCTGCTAGTTGAGTAAATATGCGACTGTTATGCTAACATGTTAGCCACAACAGAGTTTAAATGTCTGACCTGTCATAAATACAGCTTTTTTTTTTCTCATGAGATGAGGGTAATTGGAAACGGGATAAAAATAACAATATCAGTGGAAATCCCCCCTGGTGTCACATCTCCTGTAAATACTTCCCTTTCTTTTATTTACTGTAGTGTAATTATCACCGCAACATCCCACTGCTGCGAGGGCCTGGCCTTTATTAAAGTAATGTCAGGTTAGCATCTTAGTTCATGGTTAACAATCAGGCTATTTTCTGATGAACACACTGTCTAACAGCTGACAGGGGATCCCCACCTGCCTGGTCACTAAGGGAAAGTTGTGCGATGACCTCACTTGGTATGAGGTCAACTCTTGTGATGTGAACAATACTTTGTGTGAGAGAGACATTTTCCAGTTCTTCACACATCTCTTGTGTTCAAGGGAAATGTTGGCTGATGGCATCATTGGTAACAGGTGCAAACCAGTTATTTGGAGAAGTGCAGCTGTCCAATGAGAAGCATGTTAAAGGACCAGGCTGGTCATTTTCTCTATTTTTACTATTTTCAACATATACAAAGAGTAAAACCAGCAATGAATTGCTTCTACTCACCATATCTATCAGTCTTTACCATAGAGCTCTGTTGTTGTACGAAAACAGTCATAGACAGGCAGGGAAATCACTGTTAGTTTTAGTCTAACATGTGGGAGGTGTTGAAAAAAAGAAAACATATAGAAAATGACCAGCATTGTTCTTCAAACATTTGTCCATTTACCTGCATATCTTTTAGCTGTTGAAAACTGCCTTTGGAGATATTATTGCCTCGTCTCTGTTTCTCAAAACAGAGTTAACAAGAACGGACAGTGGTTGTTGGTGAAAACAGTGTGGATCCCTCTGGATTGATTTTATATCCAAATGGAGACATTCAAATCACAACCAAATGTAACCATGTAGTTGTAGGCTTGGAGATTTCTGTAATGTTTTAGGGCTTCAGAGCTCCTTAAAGGTGGTTGTTGTTGGTTTTTATCAGATGCGTATGCAAAGCCTGTCCACAGAAGCATGTGTGCATATATTTTTAGCATGGGCCACACTAGTGGGAGCTGAACCCTTAATCCTGTCAGGGTCAGCTCCATATTCAAACTCACAGCGTCCAATTTCCATTTAAAAAGAGGCCATGGAATAATAAAAAGAAAAATAATTGAGAAACTGTAGTGGGCTTACATCATAATGTTTTTGTCTTGGTGTTCACAGGGGGTCTTAGCTGCTTCAGACAGAGCCATGAGAACCTGTGCGAGCACTCGCTGCACCTACACGAGGGCTTGGACACAGGTGCAGCTGCTGGCCTGACGGGGGCGCTACCTCACTCCTTGCCCTCCACCCCGGACATAGAGAATGCAGAGTTGACGCCAATCCTGCCCTTCCTCTATCTGGGGAATGAGCACGATGCTCAGGATATCAACCTGCTGCAGCGCTTAAACATCGGTTACATTTTAAACGTGACCACCCACCTGCCGCTCTACCACTACGACACAGGCCTCTTCATCTACAAGCGCCTGCCCGCCACTGACAGCAACAAGCAGAACCTGCGCCAATACTTTGAGGAGGCGTTTGAATTCATTGGTATGAAAACTTAGCTTTGTATTATATATTTGCACTGCAGACATATAAGTCAACACAACTTTGTCACTTGTGAACTTTTAAGACAATGCACTACCTGTTTGAGATTCCTTATCAAAAGCTCCATTAAGCTAATATTTACCTTCTCAGGGTGTTGCAGATTCCAGATGCACTGGAGTCTGAATGTTATTTTGGGGTTTGTGTATTTTTTCCTGCACTCAAAAGCTGAGCTTAGTTGAACTGTTTTTAAAGTCAGTTCTGATGCTGAACAGAAATAAGTAGGAACTAGATAGAGAACGGATAAATTCAGGGCTGGGTATCATTTGAAATGTTTCGATAGCCTTACCAATACTGTAAATGTACAAACATATATTTTTCATTTAAGAAAATATTTTGTCAAATGGCAAGTGTTTTCTAAACACAATCAGCCATATTTTATTCTATTTTATGTATTTATTTAGACATTAAATAAAAGAAAAAAATAATCAGATCAATAATAAGTAAACCATACATAAATCTGTCCTGGTATTTAATGCCAACTTCTGTTTTTAATGACATGTGAACTTCCTCATAAGGAACATAGCATTTATTATTGTTTTTAAACGTTCCTTTCTGCAGAGGAAGCACATCAAGCAGGTATGGGCCTTCTGATCCACTGCCAGGCAGGCGTGTCTCGTTCAGCCACCATCGTGATCGCCTACCTGATGAAGCACACCTGGATGACCATGACAGATGCCTACAAGTTCGTCAAAACCAGGAGGCCCATCATCTCCCCGAACCTCAACTTCATGGGCCAACTCTTAGAATTCGAGGAGGACCTCAACAACGGAATAACGCCACGAATCCTCACACCAAAGCTGATTGGTGTGGAGACGGTCGTCTAAGCGCACCTCTGAACTCAGTGCTCACACTTGTATTCACTCTCATTGTTTTTCAACAGAGGCCGGCTGCTCTTTGAGCTGGCTTTGAGTGTGAGAGAGGAAGAGTCACTGTATTCTTCTTGAATCTCCTCATGCTCATCTTGGACTCTCTGGAGTGTCAAAGCTCTGGGTCAACGGTGATGAGAAATGCCAAAAATCCCTACTGTTTGGACCTGGCCGAAGTCCCGGTGGAATAGATGACTTAGAGAGATAGAGAGGGAGGATGCGGTCAGTGGGAAGATTTCCATTTGTGACAGAAGAGGAGCATATATGGGAGAAAAGAAAATTGGTTTGGAAAAGATATTTTATGCGCTTGGGGGGCAATTACTTTTAACTCTTAAAGCTCACACTGTGGCACACAGTTTATGTTTGCAGACTCAGGCAGGGTTGGCCACGGCAGTGCCTGTCAAAAAGAAAAAAACAAAAAACGATGAAGACATGTTTGGTGTGTTAATGTTGTTGTTCTATTTTTATACAGGGGTTTATGGGGGTGACCATGACGAGCCCACTGTGGCTTACTGTGCAATAATTTCAGAGTGGAATGCAACTGAGACCTTGATCTTATGTGTATATATCGGTAATGATTACAAAACATTTCCAGCTCTTTGCTGAAACACCATTTTGATGTTAATGTAATTACAGTTGTTCAGTTCTATACCTTTTTGTTTATGGTGCACATAGTTATGCTGTTATATTTGCTGCAGGTGTGTACAAGAGAAAAAAAAAATTGGGCTTCATTAATGTGAGTGCAGCTTATGCAGCCGACCCATTAGTTAACTTTTCATGTTTTTGCTTCGAAATATTTGTTTTGCCATTCCTACATCCACATATGAATACATTTTAGCTATATATATCTATATATCCCAGACAGCCATAACAGTTTTTATGCATGGCTGCTGGCAGAGGAAAGAACACTTTGAAATAATCAGTAAATACTGTAAAACAGGGCTATTGCTGAAGTTTAATGTAACAGAGCAGAGGTTATACTGCCTGTTTCTGTGTCCTCTGTTCTTTTTTCTCCAGTTCATCCATGAGCCAGCTCTATTGCATTGTTCTTTACTGTGTTACTGTCCCTGTGTAGCTACATATTTGTTAATACCCTACATTTCCATCTATAATTCAGTCCATTATAAAGTAGCAGAGTTGAGGTGCAGACTTCAAACAAAGACTTCTTCCAGTGGGTCACAGTTAAGTGTGACAGCAGTGGTACAGTAGAGCAGTGTGACCCTTGTCTAATGTTTTGCATCTCTCTGTCGCTGACACTGAGCTACAGTGAGCTTTTCTGCCTTGCATAGGCAAGTGCTGCTGTCACGTGCTGTTCTAGTGCCTCTATCAATGCCTTAAGTCATGTGTCACCACTTGGCCTGTGCATGGTACACCATCACGTGCAGACAAATGTAGAACACAACAAGCAACCTGCTCCTCTTGGTCTCTATGTAACATACAAATTATACTTTCTGATTCTTTCTGCTGTTCTTGAGTAATATGCAGATTTTTACAGAACTGCATTCAAAGATGCTATATAGCCTTGAGGTAAAAATGTTCATTATGTAACTCTGATCTCGTGGTGGCATTTGAAGGAGAAACTGAGCACCACCGTGAATTGTGATTCAACCAGGCACTAAATAGTAGTGTAAAAAAGAGTTCATGCACGCACACAGATTACCCTTTTTCTTTTGCATCTGAATATATTCACCTTTGACTCACATTAAAACAAATATACTGTATGTAGATAGATAAGAAGAGAAAAGGCTTAAAAAATATTCAGCTCCTAGTGCTATATCTTCATGCCTTCATTCATATCCAAACTACAGATTTCACCTTTTCAATCACCTGTATACAACTGAGCACACAGTACAAAGACCTCATCTTGTTGTGTGCCATAAAAACTGAGCATTTAAACAATGTTGATCAAAATGTTGTAGATCAGAACTATTGTCTGACTGTGTCCAAAATGTTGACTTTCCTTTTCAAATTTAGACAAATATGGTTTTTTTAAGCCTGAAAAAACATTTTCACCTAAATACTATTTATTTGATTATCCTAAGGGCTGTCAAAGAGCATGTCATCCTTCAACTGAAGTTTAAACATGGAATTTAGCTTAAAGAATATAGATTTCCAATATTTTTTATGCAGTATTGTATTATTATATTGTTCAAATTATGGTTTCTGTAATTGTTAATGATGTTCTTCTGGTTTCTGTTCAGCTCTACATTGTTTGCATAAAAAAATAAAATAAAACAAAGCACAGAGCTAATAATATCATCGTCTAAGCACCAAAACCAATTTTACCATATTTGTTTTTCACTTTGTGAACCATTATATCTTCAATACTGAATCCAAACTTTTGTAAAAAGAATGATCACGTGTCTGTCAGTAAGATGAAGGAGAATGAGATGAGTTTTCATAGCATAGTGAATACAAATACACAGTGCACTCAGTAAGGCTTTATAAAACCAACAATCACAACAATAAGCTTCAAAAATCCCTCATGTGAAAATTCCCTCATGCTATGCAAAATGAAATTACAACAGGTTGTTTCTTTACTCAACTATTACAAAATTGTTTTATGAGGTCGCTGTGAACATTTTGAGCATGACTAACAAGTTTGCAGCCTCAAACTGAAGTGAGTTTTAAGTGTGACTTGTTGACAAAGAAGTAAAAAAAAACACGTCCTCACTTATGTATTTTTGTTGCTGTTGTTATTGGTGTCTACTGGTGCTCCACAATGTATTTGAATATGATAAAAAAAAAAGTATAGGCTATGATAACCATTTGCCACACATTTGTAGCTTGTGCATTTATATTCAGTGACTAACATTTGGAAAAAAAAAGAAGTCATCTGAGCCAATGTTATGTAAGTACTTTTTCGTCCCATCTGCTGGTTCCTGCAAATGCAGCAGCACATTGCGTTTGTATGTAATAATCAATTTGACTGAACAATGTAACCGTTGTAACCGTTGTACTGTATGTTACTCTATCTGGTTGGAAAATGACGCATGCTCCTGGTCTGAGAGGGACACTCGCAGTCTTTATGGTGCTGTCTGTCTTTCCCACACTGCTCTTTCTGTAGAGGTCATAGCCTGATTGACAACTCCAGGAGGCATCTGGCTCTGTTCCTTTTTATTTGGAAACATGGTTCTGTATTAGAACAATATCAAGCTGTCATATTTGATGCGCACTCTTTATGACTAGACTTGTTTAAGAGTCTCTGCTTTGGGCTCAGAGGCTCTGGTGGAAATGGGCTTTGCTCTACAAGCCTATCTTTCTTTGTGTCTGTAGTCAAGTATACAGTATATAAATATATATATATCTATTTTCTTTGTATGCATATATTCATTACTATTTTTGCACTGACCTACGGACAGATGGATTTATTTTTTTCCACAAAGGGTGCTATTATAACGGAGGCCTTCTCCCACACCTTTTTGCATGACTTGCTCAAAATTCCTCAACTCGTCTGTCATCTCTCCTACTCTTCTCCTACTACTCCTTGAACTATTGCAATTGAAGCACTGTAATTTTGTAATCCCTAATTGTGAGCTTTGAAATAAACAGGGAGGCTTCAAGTTTGGTTTGGCGTCCTGGAAGTTTATTTTTGGTTTCTCCAGATGAACTAATGTCTTTAGCCACACACAGAGTAAAACGGAAATATGTTTCAAATTTATTTCTGTGTTCTGAAAAAAATGTGCCAAAAGTTTTAAGTTGTATTACATTGCTAAATATTTTGTGTGATGCAAAAGGTGTTAATTGCAGTGATAAACATAGTGCATTTCAGCATCTTTCAGCTCATTGTTTTGGATTTACATCTGTTACTGTTTTGGCTCATTCACTGCTCCTGTCAAACTAATTTCCAGCAGTTGGCACCTGTTTTCAGCTAAAAATCTCTGATAAATCACCTTCACGGTCCCTGGTCAGTACCAGAAGTATAGCAGAGACAAATTCAGCGACTAACTGGTGAAGATAGTGGAGCATTTTGCAGCTGAACAGCCAGCTTTTTCCCTTAAGTTAAACAGACACATAATAAATGAATGAATACCAGACTTAATTGATAAATTAATAAATAAACAAGGTTGCTCAGAATCTGCTGATGCGTAATTAAACAACTGTTCACCCTATCAGTTTTAAAGTTTGTTCTGTGCACAAGAGCACTAAAATAAATACTACAGTAATGCACAGTTACACTTGAAGGCATAGACCAGGGCTGTAATTAATTTAATAGCTATTTTTCATATCAAATCATCTACTGATTTGATTTTTTTAAATTAATTGTCTATGAATTAGAAATAATTGGAAAAAAATGTTTCTAAAAGCTCAACATAACACCTTTACACAATGATGCTAAAAGGGAATCAACAAATTAGGGGATAAAGAGGGCAAGAAATTGTCATATGGTCAAGGCCCCATGACACACTGGAAGCCAGGGAACAACAGAAGCTCAGAAACTAATCATTTGGATCAATAACAACAAAAAAGGTCTTGTAGTGTGTATTTTAAGACACAGACTGTATCAGCCTCTTGACATTTGAGCTTCCAGTGGAGTACACGGCTAGAGTTGTGAATTATCTTCACTCCCCTCCATTGAACCATGTGTCACATAGCTGCAGGAGTTATGGCCCAATATTAACTTCACAGGCATCTACTGCTAGAAGAGAAAGGGTGTTTTGGGGGTGCTGGTCTGAGGGTCAAGATCTCTCCATAGGAACAGGCACAAAAATAGTTTTAGCGTTGTTTCTAATTACAAGTGATGAGTGCCCCGCCTCATTAATCCTTTCCTATCAGCACTAGGCAAGCGGGCAGCACCAGAATAGCCCTGATCTTTGTGCTGCTGCACGTTGCTCTCCAGCAATCCCTGCATGGACGTATTAGGCAAAGCAAGTCTGAGAGGAGGACACACACACACAAACAGGTGCACACACACACACACACACACACACACACACACACACACACACACACACACACACACACACACACACACACACACTCAAATCAAGTGTATACATTCTTTTGAAATAAAGCCCGAGGACCACTGCACTGGTTACCATCAAAGCTGTCGTAGGAAGATGAACTCACACGACATCCCATCCACCAAGGCTTCACTAAACATCAGCAGCACTTTGCACTCATGCAGAAAATAATGCTTCAGTAATGCAAATGTTAAAACAAAATATGCATATGGCTACAAAATAGGATGATACGATTTAAATAAATGAGAGGAAAATGGCAGTGAAGAGGACAGTCAGTGGGTCCTCAAGGTGCTCTTGCGTGTTTAGTGGTTGTTGGAAGTTTGAATGGCCCAGGGGAAAAAGCTGTTGGTGATTCTGGTGGAGTGAGACCTGACTGACCTAGAAGCACCTTCCAGAGGGCAGCAGGTCAAACAGGTGATGGGTGGGATGTGAGGGGTCCCCAGTGATGGCCTTAGTTTTCCTGAGGCAGTGGGATCTTTCAACTGCAGCATGCAAAAATATGTTTGACGATTGTTTGCTCCAAACTTTTAGGCTTAGAGAAGGACTATTTTGTCATAATCACAAGTTGTACAGGCCTGGCACACACCTCATCCAACACCTGGATGATGTTGGACATCAACTATTGGCCAGATCTTATTAGCCAACATCATTGCATGACCTGACTAAAGCTATTTTGTTGCTGAGTTGGAACAAATCCCCAGAACCAGGCTCCCACATAGTGTGGAAAGCATTGAAAACATAGAGCTTGTGATAGGAGTGTATTTACATCTGGAATATACTACATTGTGGTATAAGATGTTCAACAATGAGATATGGGTGTGGGTGTCCACATAGTGTAGTATATTCCTGTGATGACGATTAGTCAGGATGAGCTATAGCTACTGTCGCTGCCATTCACTGTAATGTTTTCTTGCTGTAAGTGAGTTCTGGCCTCTGATTCTCTGCAGTCAGTTCCTAGTTGGTGAGTATGAATTATCCTCCTGCATCAGAAAGAGGCAGACAAGAGTGTAGGATAGAGAAACAAGCAGAGCAGTGAAGGCTGGAGTGAGATAGATATAAAGAGAGAGCCAAAGAGATCATGGTCCATTTCATACAGCACAAAAAGGAGATTACAGGACGTCTCCAGACATGACTCGGGCACCATGGCAATGTTTCTGCAAGTAAGCAGATGCAAATATGCCACCTGCGGCAGAGGTGAGTACAGGGAAGGACAGTGAAGGAGATTGAAGAACACAAATGAAGAAACATTTTACACTGCAAGATCATAATGATATCAAGCAATGACGCCAGCTCTGCACAGAGTCAAGATAAAAAAAGCTGTCATCTGGAGCTGCTGAGTCCACAAACTCGCAGACTGAGCGTGGTGTTATCGCTTGTGGCGCATGCTGGACTTGTCATCAAGTGTCATGTCTTGTTACATGTTAGCCACACACTGACCACTGCCCAAGAGACAGGCTGGGGCTCAGTGTGGTGACACCAGGCCATATGTCACACAGTCTTTTCTGTATTGTGCATTTTTGGGATACATTTGAAGCTCCACCTCCACCAGAGTCACATTATCAGAACATAACTTATTTATTCATATTTCATCACAGTATAGTAATAGTTGTACTTTGCCTCATGATTCACAGATGGTGCTGTTATGATGTATTCATGGGCACTTGAATCAGCAGATCCTAAATGTGGACTCATACAAACTCTGATTTAAATAACAGCTTACGCACACACATATTGGTTTTATAATGTCATATACTCAGATCACAGTCCTAGTATGTTCAGACATCTAAAACTAAATAAAATGTAAGCATCGGCTGACGTGTCTTCATAATGAGTTTAATGACCTAATGGGCACCTGTTGTGTCTTTTCTTCTGACTTGTACATGAGTTGTAGCAATTTGTAAGAATATTGGGATCAAATAATATGCAAAATGCTTGTATCACTGAGAACCCTGAAAAAAGCTGTTAAAGAGATCTTAATTTGGTTGTTGTAATTTGTGTTGTCAAAATTCTGCAGTGGTTCCAGTATTTGGAATAGAATGTGATGTCACTCATTATGTGAAATTATAATTTCACATAATGAGTAAAGGTTCACAAATTATAGGATTCCAAAGAGAACTGTGACCTCACAGTGGAACAGCGTGTGGTTCTCTTCTTTAACAAAAGCAAAATGATACACTTGTTTGGGATGATTGTTACCACATACTGTAATGACTGTATAAACTGTGGTTCTTTTTTGGAGGTATTGTGTCATAAAGACTTCATGACACAGTTCGTGTGGGCGGAGTAGAGCAGACGGCTCCAAGGAGAAAAAAAAGTCTCAACATCATTTATCACACTTTATTTTTTATACTAATACTTTTTTTTAAAAATTTTGACCCGGCATCAAAAATTTAACCTTTATTCTTTTAAGTTTTAATCATTTTATCTATGCATTTACTTTGAGTAATTAGACTGTATGTGTTTCCTCCAGCAATAAAAGTCTATTTTTTACTCAAGTAGTAAAAGACATTTAATCGCATACATACAGTAGATTAACACATAAAAATTAATTCAGTCTACAAAGACAGCCTATAAAATAAACACGTTTTAGATTTTATTTGTACAACTCCCAAATGCTCTGAAAAAAAAAAAAACACTCCTGAAATTCCCCTAAAATTATAGAGAGCATATTATGACTACAGTGCAGCTACAGTTCAGCACAGCTATGCCCTATTTTGATATTTCTGCACTGCAACGTCAAAGAGAGACAGCAGTGTTGGTAACTCAAATACTGTTTTATTACACTGATAATGTCAACGTTACTGTAGCACAAAGTAGAACATGCCCCCAAATCTAAAGCCACACAAATGAATTTGGGTGATATGAGCAGTCTGCCTCTTATTTCTACACTGCTGCTGTACTTTTCTCTTTCTTCTGCTCTAGACAAGTTGTTTTTCTATTGCTGGCCTTGTTTTGCTATACCCCCGAAAATCACACATGCACATATAGCCATGTAGAGCAGTGGCTGAGGCTGGTCACAACACTTCCCTGCTGAGTTTTGGGTTGCATCATGTCACCAAATTACAATTGAGACACAAATATAACATGCTCAAACCAAACCTGAAATACTTATTTTAAGAAATTTGTCACCCCTCATGTCTGTATTACTCAACCTGGGACTTCCTGTGTTGTTCCTGTCTCGTTCCTATATTTAGGAACTGGGGGAAATACGTCAAAGCAACTTCCTAGATTACGACTTAAATATTTTAAAACACATAATGTCAAGTATACTGTGGCTATTTTCTGCGATATTATGACAGTATTAAGTTCTTTTTCATCCAAAATTAATAATTAAAATCAATTTTTGATTCTTTCCTTTAACGGTGAATTCACAGTTTTTAATTTCACTACACCAAGGTTTTTGTGAATTTCCTGTTCTGACATTTCTTCTCTAACTACCCCAGGCAGAGTTTCAAACTTCACTACCTATACTGTGGGTATCCTAAATGCTGTCTGGCTCTGCTCGACCACCCTCCTCTTTTCCTACCACCAGAGAAAGAAAGCAGCCCCCCTTCCACCTTCCTCCTCATCTTTCCATCTCCTTTTTACCCTGGGAAACCCCCCACCACAGGCTTCATGACACATTTGAACCACCTATTATATTGCACTGTGGGGGGCCCGGCAAGCAAAAACAATAATTTAGACCCCCAGTGTACTGGAGTATTTATCTGCTAAGTGCTCACACAAGTAGTCAAAGCCACACATTGTTACTATGCTGACGAGTTTTGATGGATGATTGAATCTCACATTTAAATTCTGTCGGCAAATGAAAGTGATTTTTTCAAAATGGTGCCTAAACAGTTGACAAGTGAATGAATATGTTCAGAGCTTGAGTTTGATCTGGCTTCCACCCACTTATTTATTCTCATTCTTTTATTTTATGTACAGTATATGCTGAATGTACAGTATATACACTCCTGGTTTCCTGGTGTGTGATTACTGCATTGTTAAACTATTTTGTGGTGATGTTTAGGCACTCAGCACTTGGTTAAGGTTAGAGAAAGCATGTAGGCTATAGGCAATTTTCGTACACAGCATGTTTATTAAACTTTAAACAAAACTAGCAATAGCTTTGTTGCCTAAAAACACCACACATGCTTATACTTCAGTTAAAATAACTCCAGACATGAGAGTGATATTGTTTCTCTCATTAAACCCCTGCCAAGAAAGGAAAGAGATGAATACCACAAGCACATAAGACTGTTAAACAATGTGTAAACAAGATAAGTCACTAGATTTTGAGGCAACGCTGGAGGTTTGAAGGGGTTTCCACCACCTTTGTTTTATTTATCACAACTGACTTACATATCTGTAAACTTTGAGTTGTGGGAGTCTTTTATGCACGGAGAACATTTCAACTCTCAGCTTGAGAGTGGTTCATTATTCAGGCAACAGACAGTAGGTTCAGTAATCTAAGTATTAATAGAGGCTGACCTTTCCATCACACAAAGACACACACACACACACACACGCAATAACTCATAACAACACGTAGTAACTCAGCTTGTCACTAACTGCTCTGTGTGTAGACAGTGAGTTAAGGTGCAAAGTTGAGCTCATATTAGTATCCTTGACTTTCTCAGCCATGGCCGTTTCATATGCAGCGTGTGTAACTCAATAGGTCCATCAATTACCTCTGTTTCCTAGGTGCCTCCACAAACAACAGCTGCAGAGTTTAATAAACTAGCTGTGCAACTCAATCGCATGGGCTAAAATATCATGATGCCTGAAAATGAGCAGGATGATGAAAGTAGGCTCTTCTTGCTGTCATCACTATCCGTCTATCTATCCGATACAAATATCCTTTAAAACAAACGAGTACAGGCTGAAAATCATCATTATTCTATGTTATTTTGATACAGTGCTGTTCTCAAACTGACACACTGTAATGTTGCTTGGCACTGAGGCATGCTGCCGCTGTATTAAGTTGCTGCAGGCTTCATTTTTGGTTATGGGACAGAGGTGCATTTTTTCCATGGTAACTGGAACCTTATTCAAAAGTCTGGCCTTGAATAGATTTGAGAACGACTCTTCTTTTAGACTGAATTTATGTCACTGGTTCACACGCATGTGCACGCGCCAGAGTATTTATTTACTTTATTTATCTGCACACAAAAAATAATTAAAAAACAGTGATGTAGGACAGAAACCAGTTTGGGATTACGTTCCCTAAAGAATGCTAGATGTGGAATCGCAAACAGAAAAAGCAGCCAGAAAAAGCAGCCAGAAAAACTGTAATATAAAGATGAAGTATAAAAAAAGAAAGAAAATAATTGTGAATGAAAGTGTGCCAATGAAGATATGAGGAGGTCTGTGAGGGTATTATGGGTTGAACGAAACAGGAAACACAAAGAGTTTCCACAACACCCCCAGACGTGGTGCAGAAGGTGAACCTCAACGTACTGTACGTCTAAACTTAGACGGTGATGTGGCAGATTAGATTTATACATAGTGTCTGAACTGAAAATGTCATTGGGAAAGGTGACGATTTCCTTTTTGGTTGTTGTTTTCCAGTTTTGGTGTCCTTCGGTATGAATCAATCTGAGGATAAACAAAAGCCACATGAGAATCTGACACTTGAGATAAAGAACTTTGATATTTAAAGGGTGTTATTCTAAAAAAAAGCATTTTAATAACAAACTCTTTCAGTTTCTTACCTCAAAAGGCTAGAAAAGCCCAAAAGAGATGTTCAAACCCTGCTTAATGTACTTTCACACCTCCTCACATGTGGTTGAATGATGTGTAAATGTAAAATGGGCATGAATGTTGGTTTTGGTAGGTTAAAAAAACTATTTGTGGATATTGGATAATTTTTTTAAAGGTGGAGTCATTTCTAAACAGATGGGCTAAGCAGTTTTAGCAAATGGACTAAACTGGAGTGTGTAGAGAATCTGTTGAAATCAGACATTTGTTGAATTTGAAGAAATAAAAAAACAGATCAAATATGTGATCAAATCATGCACACGCACTTCATGTGATAATGTTTATTTACTGAAATTTGTACTGGCTTGTTCATATAGTTCTTAGTATTTTAATTGATCGATAGGATTTTTAGTTTGAACCATGCAAAGTCTGAACCTGACCCGTTTAACCTCACAGCAGGAGCACAACAAAATCCCCATCAGTGCAATGACAAGACACACATTACATTGGATTCCACATATACTGCAAATTAAATCATGTATAATGCTTTTTGCAAGATATCATCTACTGCGATTACAGTACAGTAGCTGATTTCTTCATGTTCATGAATGTGCTAATAAGAAGTCTGTAAGCGCCGATTGTAAAGTGGCACCTCCAACAGTGACTTTGAGCAGCCTTTTGTTCCTTTAGCTTCTCATTTTTTCTCACAATGGAAACATCAGTGGAGCTGAATCAGGACTTTTATATATAGCACAGACTGTGATAACATAACAGAGCATCTCAGTGGGGCTGCTGAAGCTCCCTGCAGCCACACACATACAGTACTACGCAAAAGTGTAGGAAGATGCTGCTGCACTCTGGTGGAGAGAGAAAGAATCTGTTATCATGGTAGTCATTTGCCATGGATGTAAATTTGTTAAAAAGTGTAAAAAATTTTGAATTACTGTTGCACAATTATAATGGTCTGTATGTTTTTCCATTAATGGTGAATCATCAGTACTAAGAGCAGAGTACCACATGCTTACTCAGATGCTCTCAGCTCTGTCAGGACAAATATAATTTCAAGGAAACACACCTGGGAGTTAGTGAGTGTTCATGCTACGTGCTTAAAATTTTCACTGAAGTGTGAACAAACCAATTCATATTGTTTTTCTTATCAGATCTGTGCAGCCCAAATGTGAACTTTAATGCTCGGTTCTGGTTTCTGACTAAATCAGAAACCAGAACCGAGCATTAAAACCAGTAACGTGAGCGAAGACTTTGTTCTCTGTTATTTGATAGTCTGACAGCTGCTGTTTGGAACAAATGTGCGATTAATGATTTGATTGAAATCAGAGCTGGTGTGTGACACCTCATTTTCATGTGTTTAATGTGGGTTCATGTATCTCCATGAAAGACTGTCTGAAGTCTGAAGTCAGATTTTAACTACAGTAGTTTACTTAATAGTAACTAACTAAGTCTAATATTTGGGAGACAGCTGTAAGCAGTTCAATCTGACGGGCATCTAGGTGGTGGTCACCTGACCACATCACTACAGTTTCAACCTCCTTGCACTTATGTGTTTATTTAATATATTATAAGCCATTTTCAAATAGAACTCAGACCTGTGTAAATGAGCTAAAGCGTTGTCTGACTGGAATCTACTACAACAGCCAAATATTAGTGCCCAGCAAGGTGTTATAGGTAGTAGATTGTACCTGTAGACTATAGGTAGAATCCCTCAATAGTTTTGCCAAGATAGTATTTCAGTTTTCTTGTTTTGCCCAAATGACTACAGACCCAGATATTAATTAAGTTTATTAGCCTTCAAGAACAAAAAAACATCAAGTCATAATTTTTGGGAAGCTGACACCAATAGATGTGTGGCACTTTGCTTGGAAAACCACTCAAAATGATCAAATTGCCAATAAAATGAATGAACAGACCAATTGTATAAGCTCTAAATAAGACACATTAATTAATAATAAAATCAAACATAATTCTTGCCTGTTATATAGAGAAGGATGTTTAATAAGGATACTGCTTCTGTACTGCTGCAACAGTTACACTTAGAATCACTTTACTCTGTTTTAAATAGATTTTTTTAATCGATCCATCTGGTGGGTCAAAGTTGATCAAAACTGTTGCACTTCGCAAGACGTCACTTACCATAAGGGTTGACTGACACTAATGATGACAGTGCTGATGCTTGTTGTTGTTGCTGTGCGTATGTGGTTGTCTTGCGTGTGAAAACCACACTGATAAGTCACAAACTTGACTAGAGCACAAATTATGAATCATGCATCCACCAGTCTCTCTGTCTCTTCCTCTCCCTGTCTTGGTTCGTATGCCACTGCAGTTATACCAGCCCTCTGCTGTGATTAATGCATGTTTATGAGATGCTGCATTAAAGCTGTTATTGTCCAGATAACCCATCCTCACTCTCTCTCTCAGCTGTATTTGTATGTTGCTCTCGCTGTCTTCTT
The DNA here is from genome assembly GCA_032353495.1 of Ctenopoma kingsleyae. NCBI lineage: Eukaryota > Metazoa > Chordata > Actinopteri > Anabantiformes > Anabantidae > Ctenopoma > Ctenopoma kingsleyae. Next base: position 13,546,163 of record JAUBNQ010000016.1, on the reverse strand, counting down.
GTTGACTTATTTTCTCCCAGAAGTGCTCCGTTAGGGTGACAGGACCAGACAGGACAGGCCGGGGCACGGCAGGATAGAAGGATGCTGCAACAGGCAATAAAAGTGTCATTTTTCACCTCGTTTATAAACAGGTTGTAACGTTGAGATGAGCCATTGCCTATTATGGGCTCGGTCCAACCTGTGACATCAGTAAACAGCAGCCCAGCTCTCTGCTGAGCCAATGAGGAGTGTGTTTTAACAAGCCGGCGTGGGCTATTGGGAGTCTGGACTAGCTCGTCTCATGGAAACCCAGGTAGACAATGTACTTGTTATGGTTGAGCCTGGGAACAGACTCAGGTCTAACACTTATCAAGCTGTCTTACGAGGCACAAACTTTGGATCATGAATATTACAAAGGTTGTGGGGTTATGGGACAGCTTTATTACTCTGACACACACCATGTCTCAGGAGGGTTGAGGTGGGAGGATAAGACAGCCATATGCCTGCCTCTTTTGCTTTGCAAAACAGGCTGCTGAACTTTTTAACTTGTGACTTTAGATTCACCTTTATTCTACATTGCTTGACCCATGCTGTTGCTGCAAATGGGTATCTATCTTTAGAAGCAATGATTCAGTGTGCTGTCTCAGATCGCAACAGGACTGAGGCTGAAAGGCAGCAGGAATCTGGGGAAATGTGACTCAGACAACAATCTTGGTTGTACACAACAAGTCTCCCTGCCTGTTTTTGATGCTCTTATTCAAGCTGTTAAAAAAGTCCACCACACTGAAGGTGCAGGGCCCACAACAACTCTGCTGCCCTTTGGACAGAGATGCAGATTTTTTGTCATAATGCAGGTGGCTGGCTTCAAGCGGAAAGAACAGCTGATGGAACAAAGGAGTAAAAAAAGAGGAGAAGGAAGACACCTTCGTTTCACATATTTGATAATCCTCTCCTCCATATAGATGCAGATTGTGTCCAGCTTCTTCTCAAAGGTCACACAGGCAGTAGTGATGCATTGTGAATTTATACAGCTCTCATTAATCTTGCACAGAGGAGGCAACAGGCCTGTGACTGAACACTTTATGATTCAGTTAGAAAGGAGGGCAGCGCCCTCTTGTGCACAAAGGAAGCGCTGGCACGATGTTCACTGCAGCAGAGCTGTGATGACAAAGGTTTGCAACTTGTTCCTTGATCTGTGGAGCATTTAAATCTTTACAATTAAAAAAGATGTATTCACCACAATTTTAAACAAGATGGTCAAATTATGGATCAAGGAAAACTTGAAATTTGAGTTTATCATTCTAGTTGTAACTTTTATCAAAAGTGAAAGCAAACAGTATGTTGAGTTTGTGGTGGCAGAAAAACTCTAAGAGCTACAGTAATATATTTGACTAATAAAACATATGACTCCCTCCATCACCACCACAACTGGTGGATTAAAATTAAATATTGTCTTTTTAAACCTTCAGTAACTGACGTTGTGGCCACTAGGGAACAGGAAATGAGCGTCGACATATTATTACCTTGTTACCTTTTCTGTTGAACCTTTAAGCAAAGGTGGGGGTGCTCTCATAGATCTCTACAATGAACAAAGCCCTTTGCAGGAGTTTCACCATGTCGTCATTTGATACTCATGTTATATCAAAATACAGTATTATTTATACAGTTGCTGCTTTAAATGCAAACAACATTTCTGTGTGAAATAGTTTAATTCAGTGGTGATTTCGGAAGAACTATTGATGCATTGTATATCTTCCTTGTAAATGTAAAATGTTATTCATTCTCTCCGTAAGAGCAACATGTAAATTCAGTGCTGTTCTCCTTTAAACATATATGATTTAGAACCACACCGACTGGACAGCCATTTAATGAATATTAAATTATTCTGTAAGGTTCAGACTTGACATTATGGTGAACTGGTAGTGACACACACTTTCCCCAACTCTCTCACAGTCTCTCACACTGTGCTTTGTTCCTAATATGTCTCACTTGCTTTATTCTTTCATTTCATGCCAGTCATACGTTTCTCTCTCTCTCTCTC
>JAUBNQ010000016.1:13528073-13544043 GCA_032353495.1 Ctenopoma kingsleyae | reverse complement strand
TCTCTCTCTCTCTCTCCCTCTCTGTATGTCCAGGAATCTCAGTGGGCTTGTAAAGAAACTGTAGTGGAGGGGGATGTAAATCTGCCAGTGACAAACTCCAGTTGTGGCAGAGCAGGGGCTGGTGTGTGCGTTGTGAACTACTCCGCTGTAAAACCAGGACCTCCAAGGCTTCTGTGCCCCCTGCAATTCCCGCTGGCACTACTGTAAGACCCTGCAACCGCTCATCCTGAACCACAACACACAGGCAAACATGCCCTGGACTTTTTGAAGTGTGGGCTGAAAGTGAACAGTCATCAGGCCAGTGCTCCCTGAAGGATGTTAAAGTGGCCAGTTTCAGGATCTTAAACTGCTGGAGGCAGACAATGTTTTATTCTGTCTACATCAGATTTCAGTTTCCTTTCATTTTCCAGAAATTATTAAATGCTGCTGGTGAAGAACTGGTCCAATAACAGTTTGACAATGCAATAATAATAAGATTACAGTTTTTAAATAGAAATACTACAATAGAATAAAAATATAAACCCATTAGACCCAGTGCTTGCATTACATCTACCCGTGTGTTAAGAGAATCCAAACAATGTGCATAAAAGTTGTGTGTCCTGTGTGTTATGTATTTGTAATGATGTTTTGTCTTTTTAGTAAACCATTGAAAAGGGTAGTGATATAGTTGAAAAGATGTGTTGATGTTTTTTAACATTGCTGATCATATTGTATTAAAGTAAACATAAATTCATAAATACTTTTGATTCATTATGTGGATAATTGTCTTCAGAAATTGGCAATTTTCTAACAGCATTGTTTATTCTGAAAGAGATAATGCACAATACATCTGTGCTGGAAATGACAAGAGACTTTTAGAGGCAGATAAATGGAAATAGGACAAAAATACAGTTTTTGGCCAGGGGCTGAACAAGTTTATACTCATGTCTCTTGGGGAAAAAAGATATTTGGCAGAATATTGAACTTCTGTCTTTAATAGTAAAGTATGCTGACGAATACAAGGAATTTAACTCCAGCTGTTAGTAACTTATCATATACATATACACAGCACTGTGAACAGATAAACTCTAAGAATATCTGGGACTTCCACATATCTGGAACCGATTCCTGCAAAAACCTCCTCATCTCTTTTCGATTAGGAGGCAAGGGCTGTAATTTCCATTTTATGGATGAATAATTTTAACCTTGAACCTCCTTTGGGTCTTTTATTCAGCACTAAGAGCAGCACTTTTATTCAGCCTTCCAGCGTTTTTATTTTTAAGGAAAAAACAGCTATTGAGACCGGTCTGTTCCATTAAAAATGCTGATGCTAATAAAGAAAAAGTGGCAAAAAATGAGGAATGCCAAGAGTGATCTCACCTAATGTTGAGATGTAACAAGAGCCATATCAAATCCAAATCCTTAAGCAGCAGATAATTCCAATATAGGAAATTTTAAGAGTGTCCATGAGGTGGCACCACAAAGATTCATTCAACAGAAAGTGTGTAATGTGTGGTAACACTTCCTTGTCTTGAAGTGGAAGATCAACCAAAGTAAACTGTTAGAACAACAGGTTGAGCTCTCTGGCTGCTGACGTGCAGGCTGCAAATGTCCTTTGGATTCCTGTTAGAATAATGCAATGATAGATTTAACAGGCCCAGTTCCCAAATTAATAATTCTGTTCCACATTGCACAGCGTATCGAATATGTCAGATAGTTTTAACAGCTTTTCGACCCCACCTTTTTCCATTTTGCTTGAGTTGAATTTGGCCCCATGTTTTCCATTCCCCAGCAGCTGTGTTTTGAGTCATTTACAGCTCAGCTGACATGGCTGCTCCATATAATGGATTAGAGGACAATGAAATCATTTTTTGAGAGACGTCTTTGGGGAAATGTTGGACTCAGTGAATACAACAGCTGATATAATGCGTCTTTGACTTTATATGTGTTGAAAATCTAGACAGAGTGGAAGATAACATCTTCATGACAGAATTTAAGGTGATCAAAGTCCAAGAAAGTGTTGAAATGCAACATTTCAGTCTTAGACAAACATCAGCTTTCAGTGAAATTCAAAAAAGGAAAAATGTAGCAGCTGAGTTAAGAGACTCATTTGAAAAAAACTGTTTATTTTAAAATAATATAAGTGTGTTTATTCTAAAAGTCCACATTTAGGTCTTTCTTCTCACTTCATTTAGTTTTACACAGCACAAAACATGACAGGGTGTGAAACACAACAGAAGAGAAGAAGATCACTGTAGAGTTTGTACATGTACAGTATGTGGTACTTCAGACTATACATTATATGTGTGTGTTTGTTTGCATTGGGGTGGTGGGTGCCAGGCAGAAGACGAGGGGGAAGGTAGCATGTAGCATGGGCAAGTACTGGAGGAGATTAAACAAACAAACAAATAAATATAAGAAAAAGGTGTTTGGTAAATAAATAAATGTATAAATAAATAATAAAAGCTGATAAATACATGGAGGGCAGTGCTGACAGTCTGTCGGCAATGAATCCGTGAATACAGTATAAATCTGTTACTGCTGATATATTTGCCTGAAAAATACTATAACTTTATATTGTTTAGTTGTCAGCAGCCTCAGTGTAAAACTTCCAGAAAATTTTCACCCACTGTGAAATAACTGGATTTCCGTGCTTGATCACACTGGGTGGCAGGGCTGGCACCGCACTGGAAACCATTACTCCTGTATAGTGTTAATGGACTTACTTAACTCCTGGGTCCAGATTAGTGTTTTCCAATGAATTAAAGTGTCAGGAGCCACAAATCAGTGTCTGGGATAGGTCATGTGGGTACTGGAGGAGTGAGGGTCTGGTGGGCTCAGTGGTCTTTCTTAATGGTTTGTTCCCTCGATGCCTGAAACTGGAGCCTTAAACCCAACCTGTTGGTACAGCACCATTTATACTCTCATCTATCCGTAACACACACACACACTCATGCACCCACAACCACACATGAATGCCATTACATGCTCACACACGGGCTAATGCACTGGGTACTACTCTCCAAAAGAGAGAGCTACTCCCACCCCACACACACACACACACACACACACACACACACACACACACACACACACACACACACACACTTCCCCTCTGTGCTTTGGCAGACCAGTAACATTTACTCAGCTAAATGAATTAAGTAATCGCGCAATCCCGCAGCCTCTGCATTACAGAGGAATTTCCATATTACAGCATCTGATACTCCCTGTTCACAGCTCTCCTACGCCACTAATGCAAGCTCCTGGCCAGGCAGTCCGTAACTGGATAGCTGATGGGATTGTGCTGCAGCAGATGCAGTGAAATACAGAAGATGTGTGTGTGTGTGTGTGTGTGTGTGTGTGTGTATGTGTCTATGTTTTTTATTAGAGCTCATTAGGACAGCAGATAACTCACTACTCAGTTTTCATTTAAACAACAAGCCACTTGAGGCTGTTTCTTGCAGTGATTTAGAATAGCTATGACGCATTGTCATTGCCAGGGAAAAGATGTGCTAAACTTACTGTACACTGGTATTTGTTTTTGACAGCATTAAAGTTGCAAGCCTTAAAACGCAACTGCAAGTGTCAGTTCAGTAGAGCCACAGATACTGCCCTTCTTTATATGGAATAAATCTTCATTCTTCTTCCCTGTTTGATGTCTACATTACCCACAAGCCAACAAACAGTGCTGAGAGTTCAATCAGGATTCAGGTGTGTTTTGCTAGTAACGGCCTCAAACTGCCAGCCTCACACAGAGATGAGGAGCGGACAGAGGTCACTTTCTCACAACTCAACACAGTTGTTTTACATTTTCAAACTTGTGGTCTTCACACATTATTAGTTCTACCTCAAGCGATGTCACTTGACTGATCAAAGCTTTGTCAATGAAAATTCTCAGGTAAACTTCACTCAACTCTGGAAGTCGAGTCATGGCAATTGGACTTCCTTGCTGTTAGGCTGAAATGTAAATTCATCAGTCTGACTGATCAGGCCAGTTGATTCAGTCAGAGCATGAATACATAAGTTATTAGTTAGCCTAAGCTCATGAGCAACTAACATTGTTCATAAAGTATTGTTTAAGTTAAGAATGAATAAATTAATCTTTACCTTTCAGCTAAACCAACTTTATGAGTAGGACCCATTAAGTTTTGGAAAGCATGTGTGATTGTATTCAAATAGTTTAAATTACATGAGCTGTCATGAAAACATTAGTAACATTAGGCTTGTGTAGGTGATATTTGGCAAGTATGTTGGTAACTGAAGCTTAAAACTTTTACTCCATATCAGACTTAGTGTAGTAATGGTATGTAAACTTACTATTAATGAACAATAATATGTAATATGTTACATACACTGGTGGTTGTGGAGTGTAATCTTTGGTCATAAACATCCACACATGTGCTGACAGATGTATGTTTAACAGCTGCCTGATTTGTGTTTTGTGTCATTTTGACTCTGAACAAGATTCAGCCAATCAGGGTTTAGAATCAAAACATCCTGTGTTGAAGTACAACCAATAAGCTACATTCCCGACCCTCCTTTTCCTATAATTCCTTGCCTGCACGCCTCCTGCCCCATGTGGCAGGCTAATTAACCAGTCGATAGGTCCAAAAAGGACAGTGGGCCACACACAGCTGCCTCGAGCTCCTGCTGAGCTGGGGGGCTTCGGCTTGGCGATGGCGACTAATACGTTTGGATGAGCTCACAGAGAGTAGATGGAAAGGTTCAGTCAGAGCCCAAGCTGTCTCCTGTTAAACTGTCAAACTGCTAAAAATGACAAACTGTTAAATGATGCTGTTTGGCAAACAAAAGCACTTGAATCTGAGAAAATATGCTTGTTTTAAAAAATGCAGAAAAGGTGATTTTTAAATTCCTCAGTGACCTCTCAAATATTTTTTACTAACCTTATGTTAACCATGTTCAAGTGTCCTGGGAATGTGAATTTCAACTAACACCTGAAATATGTGTTTCTTTTTCCAGACAGAAAAGCCAAATCTGCAGTCACACATCGCGCACAGAACAAGAGGAGAACAAAAAGTCACCCAGTCAGCACACACGTTTACTCACCCTTTAAATCTCTCTTTTCACTCTCCATCGCTCTCAGCGTCGTGTTTCAGGAGCTTTCTGTGATTGCAATCAAATGCATTTTTACATTTCAGGCTTTTTACTAAAAAATAGGTCCACAACAGAAATATGACCAAAGCTCACTGATGTTTCACACAATCAAAACTCTTTCATATGCTGTTTGTGTCTCATTAGTATCTGTTTTGTTTAGAGATGGCAGTGTAACTTGACATTTTTGGGAAATATGTGCAGAATGAACGACGCCATGTGTTGATTATACTGTAGTTTCAAATTATAAAAAAGTATGAAGATTCTTCACTTCAATAAAATTAGTGATATCACATTACAATACTCTTATATAAGTAAATTTAGTGCATTCATGAATGTACAAAGTATTTAAAAGCATCAACAGTAAAAACGTATTATACAGAAAAGGCGTTTTCATAGTGTTAAATACTCAAATGTATAATATTTTATTACATTGTGTAAACAAGGTCAAACTCATTTTATCTGCTTTAATTTCTGCAGGCGTTAATAATTCTTCTTCAGAAGAAAACCAAAGGTATTCTATTGATACGTTTAAACTGTTCAGTATTTTCACAAATATGTACTGTATTTTGAGTGTTTTATTATATTCCTTCCACTTCTTTGCTGGATCTGGAATTAATGCTGGTGTGGTGTTGTTTTAATTTTCGTAACATTACGTTGAAAGGTGCTCTATACATTAAGTATTTATTTATGAAGATATGTGTAGTTATCGTCTTCTATTAAATGCACAATGTGCAAACAGTCAGCTGCATCTGCATTACACCAACACGTTGCACTATCCACTGAAGAGCAAACCCATTTGCAATAAACTGTTCACAAATGCAGTGGCTCTTTACCTCCACTAGGAGTCAGTTTTTGTTATAAAATTTATTAATATTCTTTTCCGAAGGGAGATATAAAATAAAATAAATAAAAACTGATTTATATTTTTCTGACTTTTTGATGGGTTCTACCACGTCATGGTTTGTCATGATGATTATGTTAGTGATGATGAGGAAGAGAACATATAATTAGAGGAGTAAACTTTTTTCTCTTTTTGAGATTATCAGCAATTAAAGCACACTGTTTTGACACAGTTTGTGATTTTCTCTGTCTCATTGTTGATGATCCTACTGCGCGTTTATATCACTGATGTTAATCTTGACATCCGTGCTTGCAGCTGGAAGCTGGACAAACATGGTAATAATCAAGAGCAGTAAACAATATGCTGTTTTCCTGTAAGAAGACAATCATAATCACCAGAGAGGTTATGACTGCTTGTAGAAAAACAAGATATATCATGACGGAGCAAAACTGCAGAGAATTTACCACATACAAGTACTTTCCAATGATTTTTAATAGCTTTCATAGAGAAATAAATTATATGCATGTAGGAGAAGTTGCTGTGTCAGTTATGGTGAACTGAGGCACAAATGAATAACAATCCACAACACAGCCCATACAGGCCAACAGTTTCCTTATTTTCTGCTGAATTAGTAAAATAAGATGATGAATACTGAATGGATTTCATAAAATACATGGAACATGATGACAAAGGATGTGATTAGTGGTGGACCGTAATAGAATTTTTACTTTAAGGAGTGAATATAAGTATGTTTTGGAGATAATATGCAGATGTCGATTTAATACTAGTTTATATTGGTATTCTGTTACATTTCAAAAGGAAATTTTATACATTATGCATTTTAGAACTGAAAAGGTTAGTAATTTAATAAATCAGTCAACTGATCTACAACTATGTTGACATGTGATGAATTGTGATGCAAAAATAATTTAATCTTACTTAGTTCCAGCTTCTCAATAGTGAAACCTTTTTTGTCATATTTAACAGTCAACTGAAAGTTATGCCATGTTGTTGTCAGTAAAAAAAAAACTTTCTGATGTCACTCTAGGAGTGAGAGAAGTCATGATCAACATTTTCTGACATTTAAATATACAAAAATATGAATTAAGAGAAAATAATCAGAAGCTAAATACCTGAAGTCCAGTACTTTACTTAGTCCACTAAATTTATTTGACAATTAATGCACAGTCAGTAGTTACAAAGCACAAACAAAAAGTTTTACATAAGTAAAGGATTGTACAAAGGGTACAATCACCTGGATAAATAATATATGAATAAAAGCCAATTTTACACATGCTGTTTATGTTATTTTGCGCAGAAGTATTTTGTTTTAGTAATTGTTACCAACTAAAAGAGCATATTAATTGTCATATAATTATTTACTTTTTTCACTCACACGCACACACACACACACACACACACACACACACACACACACACAACAGTATTTTCATCTACTGGAGCAAAAGGAAGCAAATAACAGTGCATTAGCACAGGCTGCATGAAAAAAAACACACACACACATACACACAGAAGTACTTGGATTATTTTGGCAAGCGGTGAGTTTATTATTTTGTTTTATGGGGCTAGCAGGCAAGGGAGGTTGTTTTGCAGCGCTGCCGGTGATATGGCGGCTCTGTTTGTGAGCTTGTGAGAAAGGAAGCACCAGTAAGATCAATACATCCTCTACGTAGATTTCCAGCAGAGTGTGACGTGCGTGTGGGGAAATGAGCTAGGCCGAGGATACTTTGCTTGTTATGGATTTGACATGAACTTGGCCCCCGGTCTCTCAGAATGTGATGAATGTATTATTTAATCTTCCTGTCTTTGTTAACCTCATTCTGGCCAAAGTCACTGTGATTCTCACTCCCTCAGTGGATGAAACAACATCTCGGGTTTGGCCTTTGGATTTTGATGAAGTATAATAATGGCCATAATAATAGTGCCTCTCCACAAGGACCTTTACCACCACAGACACGTTAATGGGAGCTGTGCTGTATTTTAGGCACATGTGAGTCAACTGCACAAGTATAAATTAACACTCAAGGCAAACTATCACTGAGGACAACACTTAAACAGCTGCACTGATAGGCCTTGGCACCTTATCAGTGTCTTGATTCACAGTTTGATGGATTCATAAGAACCAGTCTTGAATTCTAGATTTTAATTTTAGAGTGAGGACATTTTGCAAGGGAAAATAATTTTAGTCAGATTAAGGTTAACAGGTTCATGTTGCACATATAGTTTAGATTCAGGCAGACTATCTGGGGTCACAGCTGCAAATGTAAAGAAAATTTAAATGCAAACCAAAAAGTTGGAAACACAAACCAGATAACAGGCAATAAAGTGGCACTGAAATCTGATATTTTGGAATACAAATAACAATTCTTCAGATTTCACATTTTAGATCTACAGTGTATTATACTTCGTAATGATACTAGTTTGCAGTAGTTAATACTTTTGAGTCATTTGTTGGATGGTTTATACATTTTTTTAACTACCACCACATGGAGTCACTTGGTTCTGGAATAGTTTTTCTGGAACATTTATTTAAAATTACATTAAATTTTTTTATTGTTTCCAGTTAATCATTGTGAATCATTGCATTGATATTCTCAAAAATAAATGTAAATTTGGTCTATAATATTTTATTTCTTTATTGCTTAATCTGGCAAAAATAAAATGATATGTTACATCTCATTGTTTAGTCAAAAAACAATGAAAAATTCTGGTTAGAGGCTGCAGTAGTCAAATGCTGCATTTTTTGAAAAGCAGGACATGCTGTAATCTGTGTGTGACATTTTTCCTAAATTATGAAAAAGGTTGTCACAACATCAGAACAAATAAAAAAACAGAAATAAAAAGTTGAATAAATCTGAGTTAGTAATGGTTAATAAATGGCACCAGTGGATGATCCTTGAAGACCGTGACTGGATTGTTAAGGTGTGTGTGTGTACTGTGTAGAGGCAAAGTTGGAGGCTATTGAAAATAAATATCTTGCCAGCAGCTTCAGACAATGACAGGGCAATAATCTTTGGAAGCTGGATACGTCAGAACTACTGGACAGGAATCAGACACAAAGACAAAGACAAATTTAGAGCTTTGGGTTGTCGTCTGAGTGGAAATGATATTCGTCACCTCTGGGTCAGAGATATTACAGTAAACAGACAAGCCATGACAAAGGAAGCACATTTATGTAGAAACCAAGTGCAGAACTCACCTTCATGTGCAAATAAATAGATCTCGACAGCAGCGGGTTTGTAGGAAAATGTCTGCACTTTAGAGGTCAGCTCCATGAGGAGAGTTGAGGTTGTCACATCATCAACAGCTGCATTAACCACAAATGAATATTTACATGATGAAGTATAAATGGCTTATCATCTCTGTCAAACAAATGTGAAAAGACGTTTATGTTTTACATTTACTTTTTATGGATTTTATTGTGCCGGTTTTGACTGTGTTATGCTTTGTCTGATTGCAGTGCAAACAAACCGTTAATTAACATATACACATTAGCCTATTTAAAATGCTAATACTGTACAAATGATTGTGAAAGGTCACCTACAAACAAACAGGTTTTGTGCCTAACAATATTTAGCTGCATATAATACAACATAAATACAACTTTAGGTTACCTTGCTTATTCACTGGGCTGCCTCCACTGTGAAGGCACAGTGAATAAGGTTAATTCTCAGTGTTTAGAATTCACATAAACATTACATTTATTAGTAAGCAATATGGAGTATAGACATTTATACATCAACAAATGCTTAAATACTCAAAGTAACTCACCATACAATGTTAAGTCTGAGTGAACCTCAGATGTTTCAGGTACCGCAGCAGCTCAAAATGTGTGGTATAAATCTCACATAATCTCATACAAAAATCCTCTGTGTGATCCCAGGGCCTGTTTGAGTCACTTATGCTTAATGCTTCAAAACACAAATGTTAGATAGGACGCTCAATATGCAGTGCAATGGAGCTTCACAGAGCCGCCGTGACCTGAAGCCAGTGAACTGGCTCCGCCACCAACAAAATGAGCCAAGATCCTTTCAGAAAGGAGAACACATGAGCGACAAGTAACATTTATGTTGGAAATGCATCAAGGATAAAGAGAAATGTTCTGTAAACGTTTACAGCACAAGGCTAAAAATACTGTACTGAGTTGCTGGCTATTAATGACAGCCTCCATCACAACTCTTGTTGTCTCAAAAGTGGCGGATGATCTGCTGTCAGCTGTGGTGGGCAATCAAACAAATATAGAGTGCTGGATTATGAACCCTAAGTGTTGCCAGTAGGAGCTGAGTGGGCAGCCTGTTGCCTGCTCTCCTGTGCTTCTCCTACTCTGGTCGCTTTGACGTCTCTATACTGCTCAACGCTTAGGTTTGAGCTCATGGTAATTCTTACAAAAATACCAAATCCTCACCACCGGAGTGACCCAAAGGACTGAGGACGTCACATCAGGCAACCCAGTGAAAGCCCAACTCCCCCACAAAACACACTAAATCGGTTTTCACTTTGCAGTGCCAGACCACAAGAAAAAAAAAAAAAAAGCTATATAAAATTTGCAATCATAAAACTTGTTTTTTCAACTCTATTTAAAGATAGGTTCAGGCCTTAACCCTCCAATGAGAATAAGATTAGAGTAAGCTTTAAAAGCAACTTGCTAGGTGAAAATTATAGCAAAATCCAGTACTGCACGACCAGAAAGGATCAAGCTCCTAAATCTGGAAGCTCGTCTCCACAGTTAGCTGGACACAAGCTACCGCAAACCAAGCCGAGGCACTAAGGGCTTTCTGGATGGTCTACTGTGTGCTCATCTTGGTCACAGCACAGGTCATCAACAAAACAGCCATTCACACAGACCTCGAGATAATCCCAAATGATGTGCAAAAGCTTGTCCTAATTAAAAAGCCGTTTCTTTGAGAAAATGAGCATTATTTAGTGGCCAGGATCTGTTCAGCACATTTCTGGCAAGGTAGTAAATTTCAATACATGCAGAACTTTTTCTGTTTCTTTTTGCCCCAAATGATCCATTATATGACAGTGAATCAGGAGCCTGGAGTTGAGTGGTCTCCAATGCCTCTTCACATGCATACCTCAGCCTCCCCCCCTGTGCACAGGATACAGGAGATTTGGATGTTCAGAGCTGTGCTCAGCCCCTGATGTCAGAGATGACTCAATCCAGAGGCTTGTAACTCTAAAACACATTTTAGAGATCCTGAATGGAGGCAAAGTGGGAGGAAAGAAATAGAAGGAATTTGTTTCCATGGATATACAAACATGTTTTCTATGTTAGATAAAAGTATTCTCATGCACATGTCAGTCATAAAGTGGATACAAGACCAGGCTGTTCCAAAGACTACTTGAGGAAGAAAAAATGTAAACATTTCAACAACGCTGTCTTTATTTTAGCGAAGTGTCAACTTTCTTTTGCATCGGACTCTAAAACCCACTTGAGTTAAACACATTGATGTGTTTTCGTTTACCCTTTGTGAGGCGGGCCCTCACTACTCACACTCCCAGGGGAGGTTGAGATTAGCTAGAATGTGATGAGATGGTGACAAATATCCAACACTCCCCTGTATCAACAATCCTGAACGCAACCGCAATGGAGGAGAGGACAGCTCCGATTGGGCCAGGAAACAAAACAAAACAAAAAAAGAGACGCAGCCAGGAAGCAAGGTATCCATTTCGTGCCCCACTCTCTTTCCCTGCCACCTGTTAGACATGATCATTACCACGAAGCAAGGGCGTAGGGGGCTAAGCCGGCCACATTTATATCAACAAGCTGGGATAAAACTGTCTAATTATCCCCAACGGCCCCTGGCTTGGCCCCCTACTCTCCTCCCTGAGCCGGTCCCATTTGCCAGCCTGGCCTCCAGCCAACGCTGCCGGCTGGTATGTGAAAGCACATCCTAATGACAGCGCTCTTTCAGTCCCAGGTCTTTGGAATTGCCCTGAGTAGCTTATACACATTATATGGCACCAGGCCAACTAAATAGTTAGAAGGTCAAAGCGAGGTTTAATGGAATAAGTATGTGAATTTATTGCTGTACCTAGTCTGAATAAATTACTGTCATGTGAAAGTGTTGAGGTTCATGATGACAACTGTGCTGTATTTTGAAAGAAAATATAGGTCTGGTGCTTGAAAACTCTACTGAACAGGGATGGTGGTCTTTAACACAACAGCAGAAAGTTCTCGTTCAGTCCTCAACAGTCGATAGCTCCGAGCCCAAGGTTGAGAAACTGAAAATAACTGTCATTTTCTACTTTAAACTTAACAGTATCATCCAAGCAAATTTGTGAGCAAATACTTAAGTCAGGCTGTGTTAAGCTTTGATGATCACCCGTGATTGAGAACAAATGTACCCTAAATGTAAGCAATTTGCACCTGTGCAAAGCTGACTATTATCATAACAGTTTTGATGGCTACAGAGGGAATGTGGTGGGTGGGAGTGGGGCATCCACATCCCCACGGGACGTAGCATTAAGGTCTTAATTAGGACGCAAGGGGAAAGATTCAAAGTACTCCAAGATGACGAGGGACGCAGCAATGGGAAACCGGAGCTGATCGTCTTTCCTAGTTCAAGGCTAATTGCTGAAAGGGATCTGACATGGATGTGCAGGAAAACACGGACGGTATGTAATAAGATGACGTGAGGTCATCTCTAAAAGCTGTTGAACTAATTCTGAATGTCTTTGGTAGCTTGTAGATCTGTGTTATTAAGACATCATAGACACTATAAGGACATGCATTTCAGTAATATAAAAATAACCCTTTAGTTCACAGTGCTTCTGATTTAACTTATTATTATGTAAAATCATTATTTCAATAAGGTTAATTGCTAAAGTTTCCTTTTCAGCAATTAACCAAAATGATTACCCACAACCATAAGAATGCTTTAACTAAGCTTTCTACAGCTTACTAAGCTTTCTATGTATTATGATGTCCTATTCTGTAGATTATGGGGTGACAGAATTGTCAAGCAGCAAAAGCTGTGCCAGCAGTCTGTTTGCTTCCAGGAATCTATTTGTCCTAAAGAGCTGAAGTGTCAGCTGTGGTAGATAAGATTACTGCAACTGGGCACAAACTGGAGTCCTTGACCTGTCGCTGCATTTATAATCCAATCATCTAACAGAAAACAAATGGTGTTAAAAATCCAGTAAAATATCTATTGTCAAAACTTTTATTGAACATGTTTCACATTGAAACTGGAACCAGAAAACTGTTTTTTCATGTGTTCTTGAAATAAAATGTCTGAATAGACTTTCACAGTTAATGTGTCACAAAATTTCACAATCACTTTGCCAATCTTATGAAAAGCACCTATTGTAAAACAGGTTACACAGGATTTTTTTATATGTAAGACTGCCGAACAACTGTAGCACAAACAAAAATCTCTGTGGATTGGTCTGAATCGATAACTGATGCATCATATCCTCAGTATATTTGTTTTATTCCTCAGAACTAATTGTGGTATAGATGGTGGGAAATAACCTCAACACACAGGAAGTGAATAATCAAATTTAAGAGTGAAACATAAATATTTCCCCCCAGACTGTGAGTCAGTGGAGAGATAAACACAAAGACAAAGAAATACTTCATTTCTGGGTGATAAAATCCTTTGAACATCCAAACAGTTCATTGTTATTGTAGCGGAAAACTGACCACACTTATTTACAAAAAACTGTTGGACCACAGCACACAGTGTTGCGGTAAAAGTTATTCCAGGTGTAAGCACAAATAGGAACAAGAGGCAAGTTTAAAAAATAAATCACCTAGAAAGCAGATTATGTTATTTCATTATATGATTTCAGGTGACATACCAGAAGAAAATGCTATTCACTATGAGGCTCTGTTGACCTAGGTCAATGCAAAATAATAGTATAAAATAAAACATCGAACCCTAATTGCTCTATTGAATGATTTCTTTTCACTGACATCATTTCAAACATTTCTTCCGGATACAATCCTTTCGGGTCAAATTTGTATGAAGTAAAGCGCACTGCTGTTCTAAAGATCATCAGAAACGATTCCCCTGGTAGTGTCCAAACTTTATAGAGTAGTATAAGGCAAGCCTGGCCCTAATAAAAACACAGGTGCTTCTCTTCCTCTTTCAAAGACTTTTGCAGACTTCTGTTCAATTACAGCTAAACTGTGATATATCATTTATTTATTTTTTGACTGATTTGACTGATGAGAAGACAGTGTTTGACAGACTGCCAAGTCTCTTCCTTGCTGTTTGTGAGTGATTTGCTGATCCCCTCTGAACATTAAGATGCTAGCTTGTACATCTCTCTGGTTAAAAAAAAAGACAGATCCCCAGCTTTGAAGCAGCTGAAAGCACATAGGGATAAAAACTCTATACAATTTCCACATGAAATAGGAAGACAGGAGTCCACGGGGAGAAACTAAATTGAAACTAAGGCTGTACCTGATGGACCACAGGATATGCCTGCAAAATTTAGACATATCAAAATGGCGAAAAAGTCTGTTAGTGCCCATTCATATAAACTGAATGGCTTGTAATGTTCTCCGGCCCTTGGAGGATACTTGCAAGGTTGAGGAAAGACTGCAGGAAGAACAGAATGGTTTTGACATAACTTTATTTTAGTGCGCTACAGGTTTTCTCTCCTCCCTGCAGTTTAATGTTGTATTCCACTGGGTCCCGGAAGGAAGCAGCCAAGTATATCCCTCCAGCTCGACTTAAAAAGGAAACGGTATCTGAAGACAGGTGAAAAACTGAAAGATAAATACATGCAGGCCTCTTGCTCGTTGCGTTTCTCTCCCGGGGGTCATCCTGCAGCTACATACACACACACAGACAAAAGAAAGGCACAGGCGTTAGGTTTAAATTTAGCTAGAAAGGAAGCTGTAACGATGAAATAACACTTGTTCACGTTTTAACACATAACTCATTTTGATGAGTAACTTGCATTAGTTGGTACAGAGCACTGGCTGCTTTTTCGATAACTATGTCAGGTGAAGGTCATATCTGGGTTTTCAAGTCAATTTGCAGCATTTAAATGGTAAAAAGTAGCTGGGAACTTTAAAACCACACAGGAGATACTCTGGGGGGTTGTAGGGTGGTAGGAGAATTAGGAAGTCTTCACTTATCTGGGCATAATGAACTGAGCCGATGTTCACCCCTGTAAGGTTTTACATTTTACCTTTTATTTCAAGGAAGAAGGTTGGGGGTTGAAAGATACACAATGAGGATTTCTGCAGCTGCCTCAGCAGCTCCCAGAGTGCTTCAAAGGGGTTTCCATATGTTTTCAAGATTTGAACCAAAATCCACCACTTAAAGATAGTCAAGTTACAGTGTTTTTCCTTTTTTTCTTGACAATTTATTTTCACTTTAAACTGCTTCAATTCAGCACGGTGCTGATTTTACATGCATTCAGAAAAAAATTCAGAATTAATTAAATGCCAGTGTCAAAAGACATTATAGGCTGCACTTCTAACAAGTCTCAGTGGCACTAGAGTTTCTGTCGAGTACTATGTTTCTGTGTTTCTAAGACAGTCTTGCTTTCGGTTAGTAATCGCTATCAGGGTGTGTCTGTTGAATGGATAAAGCATCCACCATCTGCTGTGTTCCAAGTGCTTGTCATGGTAAGATGAATACTACTGTACTAGTGTGTAGCTGGTATCTAAAACATCACCGAGTGGTTTATGGAGTCATCTACTTAGACTCCAACTGACAGCTGAGTAATAAATTGAGAAAGTCAGACGATAAACAGTCAGATAGTCAGATTATTTCCAACAAGGTACTTTCACTTGTACAATTTATGAACTGTATTTTTCCATTTTAATTTGATGAAGATAGTCTAAACAGTGTTTCTTCACTTATTCTTTTTTTACTCATTACAACCTATTTTACCTATTAAACTTTTGCCACTACAGTGTATACACAGTGTATAAAAACTCATAAAAACTGTTTCAGTTTTTATGAGTTCTAACAGCATCGAAGTTATGAAGAGACTGCTGCAAACCAGATCTGTGCACAAATGCATTAATAGAATAGTTTCATT
>JAUBNQ010000016.1:13491497-13517927 GCA_032353495.1 Ctenopoma kingsleyae | reverse complement strand
GCAGTTATCAAGTTTCACTGTCACTTCAACCACGCACATTAGTGTTTATCTTCATGCTTTTTTCTTTATTTTGTTCTTGTTTTGCTCATGCCATCTCACCAAAACAACCACTGTGTCCTGCACTGATGACGTATTTTCCTGGAACGTCATTATCAAGGGCGCATGAGGGTGCATCAGGGTACACCTAAATGTACAACAGGTGCATTTGAGGGAAACACCTGGCAAAAAACATGAAGAAATTCCCACTCACTGTCCTGCTTGCCTTGCACCATTTCTATGTACTGGAGCTTTTTCAGTTGTCTTATTATGGAATGTTATATTTATCAAATGTCTAAATGGCTGCAAAAACCCTCTTGAGTTATGGTTTTACTAAATGTGCTTCAAAAAAGCTTGCAAATACTGTATGTATCACATTTGCAAGCTTGTATTGCAAGTCAGTTACCACATCAGTCAGATAGTGCAGTAAAAAGTACAGATTTTCCCTTTGAAAGGTAGTGGTATAAAAATGAAAACTCCTAATACTTCACTACTGGGAAAATGTATTTTGCTTCTTTCTATGTCGACACAGTATTATGTAGGTGTTTAAATTTGGAGCAGCTGTAAGAATGTTTCTACCATTCATGTCAGTTCACTGAAGTATACTGCAGAAGCTCACAAAAACAAAAACATCATAACTGTGTAATACGCTATCACTCATCATGAATGGCTCACTATTTTCTTTTCCTCTTTTGCTGCGTTTCTCCTTTTCTCTTTCCCTCCCGCGCGCCTTTGAATGCCGTGCATTCCTCTTTGTTTGCTCATACTGAGCCCTCCCCGTGGATCCTGGGCCTGACTTTCCCAAAGCCGATATTAATATCACAGGCCATTGTAATGGAGTTATTTTCATGGAAGCCCCGGAGGAAGTCACGTGGCTATGATTAGTCCCCCGAGGGCCCGGAGTCTCCATTAAGCTCGTTGTTTTAACTCACATAACCATCAATGAAGTGGAAAAGCTGAGGAAGTAGCAATCACTCTGGGCTGGCTGGGGTGTTTTCTGAGCACCTATTTTGTTAATGGGGCCAGAATATTTTCCCTCTCTCTTCTTTGGGAGGGAATTATTCTTAAACTATGGCTCGCAGAAAGAGCCTACACATGTGTGCGTTTACACTGACCCACAACCATTAAGATTGATAGCGATGGGATCTAGTGGTTAACACACTGTTTAAGCTCGGAGAAAAAAAAGGGGCAAAAATAACATAAGGAAAAGCACAAGGACTCACACACACTCACCAACTACACGCAAGGGTGAGCTCCAATGCATCTGCCATCAGGAAGACAACTTGAGTTAAGACGGGGAAAAAATGCACCCTGGAATACATTCACTCTGTCAGGTTACTACTTAAACACACATGACTGGGGAAAGCAGACACTGCCACATGCATGCTTCCTCTCATAATTCTGTTCACCTCTCTTCTTGACCTAAAAGCCACTGGGCCACTTTACCACTGGGTCACTTCCAAAGAAACAGGAAGAACTGGGCCAGCGAGGCAGTTGACAGCTTTCAGATGGACTATTGGTGATGTCTACCATGTTCAGAGGCTTACTCTGAGGAAGTGAGAGTTGTTCCCACTCTGCAAAATGCAGTTACCAAGAGATGACCCTCATAATTGTCAAACCAAATTCTCTTGCTGTCAGCTAATAATGACAGGGAAGAAAAAAATAAGAGAAACTGACTTTGAGCAATAAAAAATGAATCTGCGAGACTTATGACTCTGGATTATCTGGCAATTTACTGACCCTATCATTCACTCCTTTCTGTCTTGGAAAATATATAACAGACATTTTTATCAATGGAAATATCAGACTGTGAAATAAATGGATCACATTTTCAGGCCGGGGGATTTCTGCCTGGTCTTCCACTTAAGAAGCTGATATACCATAACGAATAAAGGAAAAAATCTGCCCACTTTTACTTTGGATTACTGACAGTATAGAGACCCCTTTACAGTTAGTAAATTGTATTCTAACAATGGCTGAATAAAATAGAAGTTTATACACTATGAATATGTACTCACTCACCTGGAACCAGAACTTGAACAGATTTTCTGACCGGAACCTGCTAACTCAGTGATTCCCTACTGTGGCCAGACACTAGACACCTTAACTACATCACCAAAGATGTCATTTTACTTTGTTGATGGGTTCCAGAATCAAAGCAGTAATAGCTCTAACTTGCTACTGTTACTTTAAAATCTAAAAACAAAGACAACTGTGGTTAAACAATAAAAAAAGGGATTCGACTGAGGTGATCCTGAAAACGCTCATGTTTGTAGCACTACACTATCCACTATTGCCTTCATTTTTGTGACTGGTAGTAGCAGCTGGTACTGGATGAAACTAAAAGTTAGAGCCATTACACCCAGTTACATACCAAGATAATATTTTTGCCTGAAGTCTAAAGTAAATGTGTTCATGATGTAATAATGGCGTCAGCTATAAAAGGATCTATGTATGAGTGACAGTGGTATAGGTCAAAGAAGGGTCACGAAATTGCTCAAGAGTCCTCACATGTTAGTGGCAATAAGACGCTGCTCTCTGCTGTAATGTCCCTGAACTACTGAATGTTACACAGCAGCCCCTAAGGTTCATAGCTGTTGTCTACACACGCTACCCTGAATCACCCTACTCCTGCATTTCCAACATTTCCATGTTAGTTGTCATTTTAATATGGATCACAGGACAAACGTTTTTATTATTATACTCACTTGCCAGCAAATAAATCTGGTGATTTTACTGTCTTTCTTTTTCAATTTTAGAAAATGTAAATACCATACTGTTCACATCATTGTACAAATGGAAGATGGCTCCATTCGGCCACATCTGCATGTCATCTGAAATGATGTAAGCAAGTTTTCATTACTTTCCCTCATTAATGTCAGTTCACCCACACACATTAATAATGCACACACAGGAAGACTCTATCTGGGCTCCATTTGATCTGTGTATGTTAAAATGACACATATATAATACAGCATCTAGCCCTGATCCCCAAGTTACTCAGGCCTGACTGGGCCAGCTGGGGGAAATGAAAGATCCACATGGAGCTTGTGACACAGCGGCCCTCTGCTTTTCCCCAGCCACTGAGACCAGAGGAGGCCGACCGGCCTGCTGCACATTAACTGGAACAGGTGCAGTGAGTGGGGGCTTGTTTTTCTTCATCGGCTCCTCAGGAAATCATAAAGCAAATATATTGCTGGAGGACGGTTTTTGGGGTGCCCTGTGAGCAAACTGAGAGGGGAAATGGATCAACGAGCGGCCACCGGGGACAGTAAATCAACAGGCTAAAAGGAGAGCTGAATGTACTGTGGAGGCCCCAGGAGCCTAGCCCAAGGCCAGGGCCTCTGTCAGTCAGAGCCTGGTGTTAATGTCAAAGCCAGCTGGACCTGGCAGCACACGCCTATAAGGAAATGATTGAGCTGTCTGTGTCAATCACCAGTGTACCACTAGAGGCCATCATGTCACAGGCAGCATTTTGGGGAACATCAGAGTTTCTCCTTCATATCTTTCTGCGGCCTTGACATAAGGGAGAGGATCGGGTTTTGTTGCCTGCTCAAAGGCATCCCATCCCATGAAAATATAGAAGCCTTTCCACGCACTCTTTGCTGTAATGGGTCATCACTAATCGATTTGTCCTGCCTGTTTAAGCTCCACTGTGGTCTCCCTGTTCCTCTGTCAAATGCCTCAGTGCACACAAATTTCTCTCTGGCTTGATAACACTTTCTCTCTGCTACTGCACTTGATTCAATCATCATCAATCAGGAACATATGGTGTTTCTAGCCTGGTTACGCCCCCCACCACCACCTCCACTACTGCTGCGCCACCATATCCAGTGCCACACACATTCTCCGAGCATTTCTTTCTTGCATAGTTTACAAATTAGAGCAGCTGAGGTTTACTGCCACTTCAGGCAGGTTATGTTGTGAATGGGCCATTATTATGAACTGGAGACATGAGCTGGTCCAGCCCAATTTTTCTGATTGAGTATTTCAACACATCATATGGGGAAACAGCTGTACTACAAATTAGTACCTTCTCTGTGACATTGACAAATGTGCTGCTCGGACTCCAGACAGTTTCCAAAGCCTTCTGTTCTTGCCCACCTTTCCAGCACGGACACCTTAACCACCAAACACACACATTTACACATCTTGGAACCTTGCACTTGCCAGAAGAGGCAGGGTAATAGAGGCTCTTGTGCATGATCACTCTGCTTAATCATCTGTCATTCTACTTACTGTTGCCAAAGTAGAAACGCAGAGGGTTGTGCAACACAATACCTATTGTTGAGAGAAAGCTGTCAAGTGTCAAGTGACTGAGCATGAATTAAACTTTACCTCATACGCTGATTGATTTAAAACCATTTTGAACCAAATTTAAGTTTTTTTGAGTGGATAAAAGTAACAGTTAGTTATTTTTCAAAATGTAGGCAGATACATCATGAACTGGGGTTATACCAGACATCTCAAATGCAGTAAGTACTTAAAGACAACCAACTCCACCCAACTGAGAAAGGGTGAGTCTATTGCATTAGTCTATTGCAATTTCTATTACATTTTGCATTTGATTTGTATCCGTTTTTGGTCATTGAGAATGAGGGTTTTTGCGCTATGTTGTGCATCTTGGAGCCATCTTGGAAAATAATACATTCTATCTCGAAGATATTTTACTGACACAGTGATCCCCACACTCTAAAACCAAAACCACTTTGCTTTGAAACTACTCATACAATACAGTGAGAAATAAAATTCTACACAGAAAAAAAAGATGCACGAAGATGCATCGATTATTGTTTTATCACATCCCAGCTCTCTGAATCGTAATCAAATCTAAACATGAGGTACCTAGATATTCCTACCCCCCTGTTACACCATGTTGTCTCAGGTAAGAGTGTGACAGTGGAAAACAATCAAACAAGTTTAAGTGCTGATCAACACATTTGAAGCCTTATCTGATGCCAAAACACAGCATTTTATAATACTACAACTATACTACTAATACTACAGTTATTATGGCAACAATCATTGTACCTTACATTGTGGTGATACAGATGACACTTTAGCTCTGCTTTTACAGCCATGGTGCAGAAAGCAGGAGTAAGCCTGGAAGGGTCCATCAAGAGCATTCAAAACCGCGAACAACTGTACCTTTAAGCAAGGTGGGGCAATTAAAAGGAAATGCTGAATTAATGTAGATAGTTAGTTCTAAAAGGAAAATCCATCATGAATAGATAAACAAACATCACCTCAAGAAACACAAACTTCATCAGCGGAAAATCTCAGTACACAAATCACAGATTTACACATTGGGAAAACGAACAAGAAACAAAAACAACAAAAAAACAAAAACAAAAAAAAAACAGCAGTGCTGGTAACAAAAAGGTTTTCCACCTCACGCATTCCAAGTAATTGAGGATTTCCACTTTAAGTATTACAGGTAATTGTAATTATATGGTGGAACTCTCCATAAACATTGGTTCTAGTTTAAGCACAGTCAAACTGTAGTTCTTTGCAAGGAAGTAAGCCAGATCCCTTGTGTAAATAATTTGAAGTCCTGCAGTGAAAGTAACATGTGGCTTAGGAGAGAGTGATTGTACTAACGACCTCACTAGGTATTTTGCAACTTAAACGAAAATCTTGAGCCAAAGAGAAGTGAAACTACTTTTGGGGTTGAGCTGCTGGAGCAGCTGGAAAGTTGCATGTTCCAAGGTTCATGTAACAGGAAAATAAAAACGGTACTTCCCCATTTTTACACTATTTGTAATTTCATACTATATAAAAAATGTCTGTGGCAGGGGCAGATGGTGGAGGTTTATTCCTTAAACACTTTGCAAGGTTAGTTGCTGGGACCCTCAATTTTAAAAAACTGTTTTAATAACCTATGCCAGATATAAAACAGGATCCCATTAGGTAATTTAACTGGTGACTAGTAACTCATAATTTCTTCAGAAAACTATATTGATACCGCAGCATCTTTACTTCCTCATTCTGACAATGACACATTGTGACTGTTTCCTGTTTTACTATCATCATCGCTACAGGCTGCCAAAGCCTGATGAAGAAAGATCAAAGTAACTAGTTATTTTAGGTACTTTAATACTGACTTATTAATAATTATCAAAATGTCATGCTGACTCTACAGATGTATTTGGAAATACATTTTGCTATGATCATCCTCGGTTTGATCAGAAGGATAAGTATGATGTTGCCATAGCGACCAAGTTCAAAATGAGACTACAGGCCACATTTTAACTTTGAAGAGCAGAGTAGGAGGGTGTTTCTGACATTTTTACATTACTCTAAGCAGGACTGTGATGTGTGGCCAGACTGTTTCCTCTGAAGGGAAACATCACTATACTTGAAGCACAAACAGCGGAGAAGTCTGATGTTATTCTTTCTGCTATAGAGTGGCAGAGACAAGCTAAATATCTAATCATAAATTTGTCCTGATGTGGGTCAGGCTGCTGGCTGAGCATCAATAGGTTGTACCTAGTGTGTGCCAGGAAGCCAAGCCCCTGTTACCACAGAACTGCTCATATATCCAACTTCTCACATCATTCTAAACCACTCTCCACATGGGCACAGCACCTGAAATTGACATTATCAAGTGTTTTTTAAGATAGAATCAAAATGCTGAAACACCACATTTCAGTATTTAACCATATAATTGTCAAATTAATTATGATACATTGCTGCTACCAGTTTAAACAGCTATTGCTGGTGGTTGTCAAAAAAGTCAAAATACTACATTGTCCATAGATCCACAGTTGCTGCTACTCGGCCCTGCTGAACCCCACACAGTGTTGCTCTGTATACACTCATTTAATAATATAAAAATACTGTTTCTGCCTTTATTCAAGTCACTGACTGAAGTTTGGAACCCATGGATATGACCAAGAGCTGAGTTTCCTCCCTTGAAATACTTTGCCGTGGCCTTCAGTTACTGTTTGTAGGTCTTTCTGCTTTCAGTTTTGTCTTCAGTGAGGGAAAAGCATGTTCTATTGATTTCATATCAGGTGACTGACGTGGGCGGTATGGAATATTTTGCTGAGACATGGTTCTATTGGCAGCTGCAATTCCGGTTAATGCCACACTTTTGTCAGACCCTTAGACTTAGAGCTGATCTTGAGTGTTTCATTTCCAATTCAATGGTAAATTCTCACCATCATTCTATTATATACTATCTCTAGGTCTTCAGTGTGTGTGATCTATACCGCAGCAGTTGTAAACAAAGTCATGTCACGTTGGTCATTTCATGAGACATTCCAATTGGTTGCTTAGTAGACTGAGGCTGTGAAATGGTCATAATTTTGTCCCAGCTTGGCTTTGGTTACAAGACCATGATAATGCCAGCCCTCAACATAAGACGTAGGATGCAGAAGCCATAACCAAAGGTAGCTCCACATTTGGTACTCTTTTTGTCTTGGACAGGCCAAAGCTGTCTAGAGAAGCCCCCCACGTCTAATGTGCCTAAATGACCATTTTGTGAATCAATCCTTTGGTTATTTTTTGATCTGGTGATTAACCTTTGGTTAACTTTAAAATAAATAATAATCATCCTGATTTAGATGTATTCAACTATCATGTAATTTCCAGAAAGGTTGTTGGATGACTGAAGTGAACATGTTAGATGTTATTAAAAGAAAAGTGTGTGTCTTATTTGCACAACTGTTTTTGTGGATATTAGATTAATCTGAAGGACAAAGGAGTATTTTCACTATAAATTTCCATTTAAAAAAACAGCTCCTGAAAACCAAAACCTAAAACAACAATGGTTAAAAACCATATTCAACAGATCATTGTACTGGACAAGTCTCAGTAACTTTCCACCCTTCATCACAGAAGTTTTATTTATCTCTTGGCTTTAGTATATAAGAAATGTGCTGCACTAATCAGTCAGCACATGACTGGGTAACCTCACTGAGATTTGCAGGGTTTTATGTTGACGTGAATGCCATCACCATCATGACAAGGCACATGGTTACTGGGCTGCAGCCAGTTTCTTCAGACCGAGTTGACAACAGTCACAGTCTAGATTATACACTTTTAAAAGGAAGTGAGGGCTTGGAACTATTTTAGCCAATGTAAAAACCACATATTTTATACACATTTCTGCCAAGGATGTAACACAATCTCACATCCCACCAGCAAAATTAATGCTTATAAGTATTTTTAATGGGCTACCTCAGACCCAAGCTTTTTAAAATTATGCCAGTCCTACCAGAGCCTGTGAAATTATTTCAGAGCTATAAAGGAAGCGTTATGTTCTGCCACCTTCTCTATAACTGAGCGCAGCTCCCTTCGACAAATCATGTAAGTTACGGCAGAGATGGAGAGCCCTCATTATTGGGCTTTCAGTAAATCAGTGCTGAAATTTCTACAGTAGAGTCATTTGAAAATGTACCAAGTGCACTTCTAAGTGTTGAGCACATGCAGGATGATGAATTTTGTCAGTTACATAGGGAGTCCACTGGGAAATCAAACATGAATTTAAAGATGGACCCACAAAACATACATGTGCCAGTATGAGATAATTAGGAATTAGACTTTATTACTTTATGAGTTTATTGTTTTAATTACTTTATTTAATTTAATCTTTAAAATACATACAGTTAGTTCTCTCTAATTATGTGAGAACTAACTGAATCTGACTGCTTTTGCAAAAATTTATGACAGGAACATTACCTGAGACCCAGTGCAATATTTTACTCTACTTCATCCACAACCAACAATTAATATGCAGCTCTCCAACTTTCACCTGCTTACCAATAGATGACACATATCTACTGTGTGCGGAACACAATGCAGATACAATACAACAAAATATTTTTAAAAACTGCTAGTAAGTTTTTTTTTTGTCTTTTATAATTTTAACAAATAGTCTAAGTAACAAAACTAAGGTAAATTAAAAATCCACCAACATAAATATTCATCTTTTATAAACATGTTCCGCTAGTTAACAAAAATCCATGCCATCAGAAGCCAGTTGTAAGTTACTCACTGGACATAGCACATAATCTTGACAATAAGCCAGAAAGGATAAAAACATGAGGAAGTTTGCAAACTGTAAATCTATATACAGTACATGATTGAGACTGAAAACTGCTTCTCACTATGAAAGTATCCACACTTGTTAGTGGATAGAAGGGAAGTAAAACAGAGCTGCCAGTCATAACAGGAATCATTCATTTTAATCACCAAGTACAAGAGACAATAGAGTTTGTCTTGTTGTCAGTGGCGCTGAGACATTCTGAAAATGTCCAGACTTTCACAGCCCATACGGACACAACACTGAGGCACAGTTCCTGCTCTTGGTGGCCTTATGAACAGCATCTTCCGTTTGTTTGCAATAAACTCAATAATAATCTACAATCTAAATTATTTTTGACCTCTAGTTTTCATTCATTTAAATCCTGAATTGGCAACAAACTACTGAATGTTAAAAAATAATCACTCTTCCTGTCTCCCAGCCTCACAGTCTTGAATTACTCAAAAAACAGCAAAATGACACTGCAAAATGCATACTTTTACTTTGAGACTTCATGGTTAAGTTGCACTTAATAAACAAAAATAATGATTCCTGCATCTTGCCTGTTTCTCTCAGTGCCTTGAGGCTGGAGATACTGGTTAGTTGCTAGGAAACCACTCAGCAACAGTGGAGAAAAGTCCCATCCTCCATGTTGTGCAACTGGTAACTAGTGAGGTGCCCGTTGTTCTCCTACTGTTAGCAATGTCCAAAGCACTAGCTAGATGTTAGCAGTTAGCTGAGCAAAAACACGCTGGTTTAAAGTTAGCGCTCCCACTAGCTAATTTCTATATTAACTCCAAACAGTGTGTAAAATACTGACATTAACCAGTATAATCTATGTCTATAATCAGTTGCTTTACTAATAATAATAAAGTAGGGTGTCTGTTCTTCTACTTACTGTGAAGTACACTGAATTTGACCAGTTAGTGAACTTGAATCTTTCTTTCTTTTACTTATAGGTTAGTATATAGCATAGCATGAACCAATGCCACACTATAGCCCAAGTATTTTGCATTGCCTTGAGTTTAATAAAGTTGTGAAAAAGCGTTTAAGTGCAAGCTGGTCATGTTTGTAGTGTCATGTACTCTTCATACACACCACACAACTTCTAAAGCTTGTTTGGAAGTCACTGAAAGTATTCAGGTTGTATTGTGCACTTCCTAAGTAGTGATGCATAAGCTCTCTGTTAAGAGGAAAATGGTGACCACATGAACAGAAGTGCAAATGGAAAATACAGACACATTTAAAATTCAGTACTAAAATAAAACTCTATACTTTATACTTTTTGCCAAATGATGTTATTATGAAGACATTTTTATAAGTACATGAGATGTGTTTAGGCAGCCCTGTGTTAGAAAGCTTTCCTCCTGACCTCAGTCATGTTGGCCATGGCCCTGTTGAGGAGATGAAATGTTGCCTCAACATAAATGGATGTGTGTGTACCACAGCACCCCTGTGAGAGGATCTGGGAGCCCTTTATCACCTTCCCTGGCTGTTGAGCAAAAATAAAGCCCCCTCTGTTATCCTCATCACTGATGCAGTGAGCAAGTCTAAGGGGATATCCTGTTGGCGAAGTAAACGCATTCATCCTGCTTGCAGTGGTTTTGGTGACACAAGATTTACAAAATGTTCCACCCGCCTCCACTTACCTCTTTACAATACTCTGTATATAGAGTAATGGACCTTAGATCCTCTGTTATTTCAGAAAACAGGGTATTCTCTAAATGGTGCCAACTTGAACAGGGTTAACACAGAGACCAGTACCAGGAGGGCTGCTCTCACAGAGTCTGACAGCCAGAATTTTAAGTACACACTGCGCTTTTTGTAACCAGAGCATAATATTGAGTTTGATTTAAACATATTTATGACTCTTGTAAAATATGTGTAAACTATGACCGTGACCGTGTGTTCATTTCAGTGAATCTTAAACACCTCTAAACCTGAGAATAATCTGTGACCCCTTACGTGATGGTTCATATTTTAAACACTACATTTTATTTGCCTCATGAACATGAACACCTTTCATCTTTGTCGCAAATCTGTAATGTGTTTTTGACCCTAATGTTGTGGTGTATTAAGCACACTTGAAATGAAGTAAACATCATACATGTGCCAATTTTACTGTGAAGGGCAGGTTTAAAAAGCAAATTACTCAACATCCAACTCAGTGACTTAAGCAAAGTTTTAAAACCACTATGAAACAATTCTGTGGGTTGGGTAAGGAGGAACCATTAAGTAGTTGAAGTAATTCAAAACATCCACTAACCATAATACACTGTGTGGTTTCTGATTTCTGGAAAAGTGAAGTGCTTAAAAACAATCGGACTTGAAAAATGTCATTCTCCTCTTCATTCCTTCCTTCTTTGTGGCAACAAACTCCACAGTGGGACAAAAATACCCTGATAAACATAGAGTTTTTATTTTCTTCTGAAATACGGAGTTCTATCCTGCTATCACAGCTTGCCCCTTTTGTCTGACCCAAACCACAGTTGTGGTGAAGCTCCTGTCATACCAGCAAAAGCAATGACATTAACATCAGAAACCAGAGGAAGCCTGGTTGCAGGCCACCCAGGTTTTCCAAAGGTCTGGAGAGCCAGGGAAAGTATATCTTGGACAAGTCACCGGAATACCCTTGCATTTCCTATTATTAATTTTACGCAGGCGACCAGCCCTGCTCTGTAAATCATACCTGTGGTTTAGGAAGGGTCGATGGATCTCTTCTTTCTCTCCCTTCTGATTCATGATGAGTTCTGTTGATTGTCTATCTCTGCTTATCTGTCTAGTTATCCCAGAGATTGTGCTTGTCACTTACAATACAACAAACACACATGATATAATCCTGAAATGCTATTGAGAGTCAGGCATGTGACATTTGGATTCAGATGTAAAAAGATCTGGACAAGGTTAAAGAGACTTTTCCCCCGAAAATCATCTTGTTTTTGGCACATTTGTGTTATTGCAGCATCAGATCTACTTAAGAGAGGAAACTGTGGTGAGAACTGGCAACTCATTTTAACCTTTGCCCTTCATCTTAAGGAGAGGAGGCACAAAGTGTATAACCCCCTCAATTCAATATAAGACAGACACACAAGGCTTAAAAGCAGGGTTGAGAAGCCACACTCCAAGGCTTAGGACATTTTATATACATTTTCTTGAAGGTTTGGACGCAGAGAAGCAAATGTTTTCTTTTGAAAGAAAAGGGCAGTATAGGACTGCAAAAAAAAAGAAAAAGAAAATAAGAAAACATTTCAGCCAATGTATTGCTTTTATTCAATCTGATTCATGTATCCTGGATGAATTTCCAGGCTGTGAGACAGATTTTTGCCCTTTGTCAGTTCAGGCAGTCAGGCAGTAGGTTACACAGTATGAGCCTATTAATATAAAGATAAAGTTGATGGAAATAGATATTTGGTGCACAAATTAAAATTGACTGATCACCTCTTAGTATACCCACACTGCTGCGTTGTCTGCCAGTACAAATTGTATTCCCTGAAATCTTTTGACTCACTGTGGGCACTCCTGTCTGAAAATAGACTTTTATTCTGACAACTTTAAACAGCCTGGCCCACAAATGGCTAATCCTCCTTGAGAACTAAATGTATGTGCATTTATGGCGTCATAAAGCTGTCCACCACTTAAATATGCTAGCGAAAACCAAGCAAGGATTATCAGGTACATATTTTGTTTAATATAGCAAGGCTATTCTTTCCCCTTTTTGTTATTGTACGTCTTAATCCCATTTGCAAAAGTTTGATTTTTATCTCTCTTGTGTGTTGAGTCCTGCAGCACGGACGGAGGGGGATACTGCCTGCAAAACCTCAAGTGATTGCTGCAGACATTCATTTTAAAGTTTCTGGCATGTAGGGATGTGGCAGCTCCCACTGTGACACATTTACTTAACTGGAGTCCATTAGAGCACAATGGTAAGGTATAGTAATTGTCGAGCTGTAAGGGATCAGAGGAGAGGTAATGAGATATGCAGAGAAATAAAAACGAAAACGTTTTTACTTCAGTACAAATTTGAAAGACTTGCACTTTACTTGAGTATTTCCATTCATTCCACTACACTTATGTACAAATATGTTCAGCTTGTGATTGTATATTTTTTCAGCAATGTGTGGTGTATGAGACTTGTATGAGCACTTTGTGCTTTGGTTTTATTAATTGTTACACATCAGCAAAGTGTAAAACCATTTTCTCTAAATTATTTAATGTTTACCTTAAAGGTTTTTAAGTTGCATAATGAAACTGCTGAAAATGCATAAGAGTAATATCTGATGAGTGACTGCTGTAATTACGTTTGTCTTTCACAACACTGTTTGTGAACATGGCCACCTCACAATGTTAAATATGAATAAGAAGTACCAGTCACTAATAATATGATAGGAGCATTTTTCTGAATTAAATATAACTTAACTTTTCTATTAATACTTCTATACTTTTACTTACTATGGCTTACTTTTAACAGACTGTTTTTTACATTTTGGTAATCCAACCTCAAAGGATCTGTATACTTCAACCACCACAGTTAAATACTCAAACAATAAAAATTCCTTGTTTTAAAACTCAATATAATTCAAATCTTTGTTGACATAGTGAGCGACTGCTTATGTTTAAATGCTAACCAGTGAGAAACATCAGCTTAAAGACAGCTGGACTCATAAAGGTGGACCTATTTGGAATGTGGCAGTAAAGCTGAGCAGTGGAGAGTCTCTGTGTGAATGTGTTTAGATTCAGTGTCATCTCAGTGCATTAAGCAGAATGTAAACACACATAGCAGACATTTACTGAAACCAGTGTGCATACTTACTTGTAGAGCAAACAGGCAGCAATCTTAGCTGCATGCAAACTTTGAATCTGACCATCCTTATTGATTTAAACACTATAAAGCTTTTGTACGCTGAGGGGGTGAATGGACACACTGTAGTGCTCAAGTCATCATCTCCTCGAGACTCCAGACAGACAGCTCAAGGAATTTTTAAACAAAGTTGGAGAAATCCGTCATATCAAAACCGTTTTAGGTTTTATTTGGGCCTCTGGTATCTCTCATCTCTTTTGGAACATGACAGTAATTACAGCCATCCAGGTGCTTGTCTGGAGCCATTGGCCAAGAGTGTGGAGGCTGCTTCTCCTCAGCTGGTCCGGCATGGACATCTGACATCACCGCCTCGTTTGTTTTTACAGAGTTGAAGTATGTAATGGCGATAATCACAGACAGGCCAGATTTATTCCAAGTTGTCACTCGGGTCTAATTCATACATTAAGTTAACTGTTACTGGGAGGATAATCTTATAAACAAGTTAAAGTAATAGCCAGAGGAAGGAATGTGCGGATAAACTTAGGTTGTGAAATGGTGAAGAAGGGAGCTCTCCTGCTCCTTCTGAAATCATATCAGCGACACATGGAATCATTCAGGGACACTGATTTGACACAAGTTCACCTAACTCATCATAAGAAGTACTACTAAGCTTTACAAAACTGTCTAATTATGTCTTCTCGGGCTCTGAGTCAGTCCCTGAGTTTTTTGTAATGACTTTCTGTGGACTAAAAGTCAAGATATCTAAGCCTATACTGATGTATGCTATGTATGTGGTAACCAGTCGTTTGTGAGTGCCCCAAATTTATGAAGCACAGACTAATTAATTGCTGGATTGAACTGGATACTGGATATAAAGCAAACCCAGCAAAGCAAACCCTACAATTTGAATAGCTCAATGCTGTAGATCATGCAACACATAAAGGAGGAAGTTTATTTTAATTAAGTTTTCTCATTAATTAACTTAACTGACTTATTTTAGTATGCTTTTGATAAAAATTGAATTTTAACAATTTCCTACTACATTGCTTTTTATAACTTTTTATAGATTTTAAAGTTAATCACAAAACCAATCTGAGACCCATGTTGGGGCTTCTCTACGTGTTGCCAACTGAGTGACCATGCTGGACTGTTGAAGGTTAAGTGCCTTGCTCAAGGGCACTCTGTCAGTAGCACTGCAAACAGGACAAAGCATTAGTCATTCACTTTCCCTGCCAGATAGATTTTCTGAGCCAGTCCAGAGCTTTGAACTGGCAACTGTCCAGTTCCTTCCATAGTGATATAGAGTAGTAGGAAAATAATTTATGGTTATTTTGCTTTATGGTTGGATCCATGAAGATCAGATTACCTGCATAAGCTGCATTTATCAACTGAGTTGCAAGGATCGCAAACACAAATGTCCTTATTGATATACAATAGATGCTTCAGAGTTTGATTAGTGCCATTATGAATTCTTGCCAACTTGATGTTTTAATCAGCTTGTCAGCAACCAGTCTCTGAGGTGCAACAAGAAAAAAGTATGTCTGTTAGTTAAATAAGAAATAAGAAATAGAAACTTTTGGTCAGATACCCTGTTGAGAGAAACTGAAACCACTGTCATACAAACTTTCTAATAAAGACAAAAGAGTTGATTTAAGTAAATGGTAACGGTAGGATGAAAAACACAGCCAAGCAGGACTTGGCAGTCTTTCTCCGAAATGTTCCATGAGGGCCGAACTGTGCTCTAGTTTCATGCTTGTTTGAAAATGTTGTCACCCTTTTTCCTTTTAAATATGACATACTAAACACATGTAAAAATTATAGCATTTTAATAACTATTAAATGAAAAGACAAATTGATTTTCTGCACAAAAAGAGTTGACTGATTTGCAGTGCTCATTACTGAGGTGCTACTCTATTAGGTTTCATAGTATTACATCTAATGATGTCAACTTTTCCCTCATGCGAATGTGCAGCAAATTAATTCAAACGGAAACGGTGCAGCTAAATCAAGTATAAACTCTTTATAATGCTCCAATAAAACACAGTCCTGGATTGAAAAAAGTCACCTCTGGAGAGAGAAATGTGCATAACATCAACAGTCTGCTGTGAAATGTGAAATGAAGAAAGTGACCTTTAGTCCCACTGCTCTTGCCCCACTCCCATTCATCAGCTTCTAGTCTCCACTAAAAGCAGGCTTTACAGCCAGTTGGCACTCGTACTCTAAAATATGTTCTACTGGATGGACACAAGTGTCGATGAGGTGGTATTTGTCAGGCCCCTTGTCTTTCCGTTATCGCAGGATGTGGCGTTGGGGAGAGTGAGGGAGCAGAGTGGGGAGGACCGGAGCCCTAAAGCATGATTTACTTGACCTTGCAGTGCTGGAACTCACGGCCAGAACCTCATTAATTCCCAGGGTCATTCTGTTCGGACATAAATTGGTTAAAAATCAGAACGCATGGATGACTTCCAGACATACACAAAGAATTATGAAATCTCTGGCCTTACCCCGGCCTCCCTGACTCTCTTCGTACCCACTCCAAAACCAAAGCATTTCCAAATCGCTGGGTGTAAATCAAACAGGTCTGTTTGGAGGAGTCGCCTAATCCTGATCAGAGGGAGGAGGCCAGTGGAACGTTTTGTGCTTATTAGGCAGCAAATATGGCATTGTTTTATGTGATTATCAACAGTGAATGAATTTTCACTCCCATCCATTCTGAAGCCTTGGC
This sequence comes from Ctenopoma kingsleyae, assembly GCA_032353495.1. Classification (NCBI taxonomy): domain Eukaryota; kingdom Metazoa; phylum Chordata; class Actinopteri; order Anabantiformes; family Anabantidae; genus Ctenopoma; species Ctenopoma kingsleyae. The sequence goes on along the minus strand of JAUBNQ010000016.1, from coordinate 13,501,340 downwards.
CTGTCTTTTGTTTGGGAAAAGGGAGCTGGAGGAACAGCAGGGCTGAGAGGGAAGCCCAATAAATTACACTAATGCACACATTTAAAGGGGCTCATATTCCCTCTGGCCTGTTATCAAGACTACTCCAGTGAGAATGTAAACTACCTCTGTCTGCCCCCCTCCCCAAGTCCAATATTTAATGTTATCATCCTTTAAAACAACTCAAATGTTTATGTTATCACAAATAAAGGGCAGATTATTTCAACTTTTTCTCACTCTTTCATATTGGCTGCAGATTAGTCAGGCAAATAGTTGTCTAATGGTGCTGTTGCCCTTAATTTGAGAAGATAGACCCAGAATTGTATAAACAGTGTGAAGTCAGGGCTGGTGAATCACACCTTCAGTTTATAGAGACCGACAGTGGGGGAGGATGCTCTATATGAGCCCGCACAAGGAAAGCCGTGGAAAGGAAAACAAGCGTAATCCTGCTGATAAAAGCAGGATTGTTTCAGTGTTTATTTGGACATGCAGTGCCTGGCTGAGGTTAGACCCTAATGAGACAGCAGCTTGTCTAGAGTGGATTCATCACCATTGGATAGGGGTTATCACCCTCTGCCGTGCTCCACTACTTTTAATCAGGCTTCTCTCTGGTCACTCCCTATCAGCAGCAGTCCATCTCTGGAACCGTCAGCATCCATCAGGAGCTGCAGACAGACCCACGGAGCACGACTGAGGAGTGCATTAGTAAATTATACCTCATAGTTTAGCTTTAGTGGCTGACATGTCACCGAGCATATGTAAAGTGAACACACATATGCACACGAGTATCACAATGCACTTGTATGCTTGAGACATTTATTTATGGATGCACTGATGGAGATGAGACATCATAGTAAAAGTGGCAGTTCGTTACATGCAGGAGTAGCTCAGTGCAGTCGAATCATGCAGAGCTGTAAGTCAAGAACACTTAAAAACACCTGTGGAATTTAGTGCAATCCAGAAAAAAGCCATGCAGTAAATACTGACTTTGTGTTACATATTATTATACTACTAACTTATACTGATAAATCTGTGAAAACAAATCCACCAGAACTCTCTCCTCAAACTTTGGCCTCTCCTGCTACAAATTCAGTCACACAGAGGCAAACTCCTGCGCACACACAGTCATAATGTACATCTCTGTGCGCGCTCTGTCTGATTAGTTTAACTTTAAAAGTGATTTAGTGTTGTTAGTGTTATTTCCATGACACGACCCGCTCCCACCTCATCAACACACCCCCACAACCCCAAACAAGCACATTAAAGTCACAACAGCTTTCCGTCTTGTTCTGTGACGATGACACAATGTGATTGTGAGGCTCAATGACTGCATCTTTGTCTGAAAGGATAAATAAAGATTTTTTTTTTTTCATTTCTCTTCTACCTCTAGTAAAATACACAAATCTCAGAGGCTGAGAAGAGGCCTTAAATCACTCATTGTTGATGTTTAGGCCAGTTAAGTCAATAATATCCATCTTGCCACAGTGATAAGTGATATTGCAGGATAACTCTTTACCATTACTTCTTTCTGGCAGTTTGAGTTTGCTCATAGCAAAAACATCAGTCAGACCATGTGTTCTGAGTGATTGGTCCTGGGGGAGGAGTGCCCTTGAAAGTAAAAGAACAATGTGGCAAAGTGCACTTTGTTTCCATAACTTGACAAAATAGATTATAGCATAGTTTGATTTGGTTTCATAGTCAATTGTGCAAAAAATGTTGTAATATTATAAAATATCATTTGGAATGTATCATGAAATAGTTATAGCATGTAGTCCACCTAAAAAGACACAAACAGTTGTATGTGTTACATTACAGATACAGCAAACCATATAGTTGTTCATTATTAAGATCTATAAGAACTCACTTAGCGAACTGAGGCTAATTCCAGTCTTTATGCTAAGATAAGCTCATCAGCATCTGTCTCTGCAGCAGCTCCGTAGTTAACATACAGTCAGTGTTAGCAATAATTTCATTTAGCTCTCAGAAAGAGTGAATTATCACAATTATCACAAAACATTACAACAGTTATTTTTAAGCTTGATAAATATTGCGTTTATTTACCCTCGCAAAGACTGTATTCCAGCATGTGTAATGTTATAATGCTGAGAATAAATATTTTACAATCATGCCAAGCATATCAATTTAGACTCTTAAAATCCCTAAATTATTAAATTTATGTTACTGTGATTTGAACTATTTATTTAATAATATGGTTTTAGTGGTTTCAACACAATTTATTATGGTGAATATATGAAATGTCTTTCTCTAAATGTGAAATATAATCTGTGGCCTGTAGATTTAAATCCACCCTGTAATCATGCAATTCACATTATTTGTGTAACCAACATGTCATCTTACATGTGTATTTCTGATGTTTTTAGATATGTAGTTGATCATTCATTCACTAGACTGAGGGAAATGTTCTATAATCTTGATACTGGTTCATTTCTTTAGAAATTTCTGTTGTCTTTTTAGGTTTTCTATATCTTTTAACATAGAAAATAGAACATCTTCAGGTTTCACTGTTGATTAGATAAGACTAACAATGTGACGAGGTCACTGTGGTTTGTGGGAAATGTTTACTATTTTCTAACATTTTACAGTTCAAATAATTTATTTAAATACACAACAGATTAATCAATAATGACACTTTTTAGTTGCGGCCCTACATATAATCATAGCCATGTTTAATGATCAACCTGTACAAATCCAGATAAAATGGACAGTAAACCAATCTGAATTATGGAAAATGTACAATAAACCTGTTTCAGCTTTAGATGACATAGCATCACTCCTATTCCCCCAGAGCATCCCATAAGCAGTAATTACAAGCTGTGCAGCATGTGTCTGTAAGTCGTGTGGCCTTTGCTGCCGGCTGCCGAGGAGCCCTGCAACCCATCACAGGCCATAATGGAAGCCAGATGTCTCCCTGTCCGTTTAAGGCTCATAATCAATCGCCTCACTCAGAACAGCTCTGACTTTCTCTCCCTCTCTCTCCTCTCTGACAGTTTGTTATGAGAAGATCTGTGAAGGAATGGCGTGTCTGTGTTGCAAACAAGTGGAAGTGTGTCAGGAGTGAGATTAACTAATTGGATTCCCCACACAAGTTTTCGTTTGGAGGAGGAGCGCTGGGGTGGTGATGGTGGTCTTGTGGGGTGCGAGAGAAGGGAAGTGATCCCTCCCTGTAGCCTCAACAAGTTACATGACACTGCCGGCTTGTTCTTCCAACTCCCAGGCACCGACTCTGGGATTCCAAGAGTGATGGAGGGAAGGGGATTCCCATGAAGAAAAATCTGTCCAAATAAATAACCTGAAGTGGCACTCGAAGCTGCACAGTGCATCCCCATTTCCTGTGACTGTTTCCTGCAGTCAGATAGGATCACTTTATATCTCAATCTATAAGCTTGTGCCGAGGGAAACATTATGAAGTTGTGACTTTTCTTTTTCAGCGTGAGGGGAAGTGGAGGGTATACAGCACAGGGTTACTGCAGGAAGAGGCAGGCAGAGGTGTGGTGATTGGAGTGTGCAGGCCATGACCTCCAACTTGTAATGTTCACCTGATGGATGTTTCACAGATGAGGTCATCTGTGTGGCAGAGGAGAGCATGGAAGTACAGAGGGAAGTGTTGTGTAGGATGTATTACAGCACTGTACAGTGGATTTTTTTTAACTGTAAGAAAACCATCAAAAATCAGGATATAAATTTGATCTTTTTTTTAAGTGTTAATAATGATAGGCACCATAGTTGTATGTAAAATGCGAAGAAAGAGCAGCACCTACAGATAAAGTAATAGGAAACTGGGAAAGATGTGACAGTTTTTTACTGACAAATATGTGTATTTAGCAATGGAGATGAAGTCAAACTTTAAAATGTGAAGAGGACAATGTCAACAAACCACTACAAACTGTTGTGTACTGTATGTTGTAAAAAAAGCATTGAAATTGTTAAATAAAAACCAACTTTGTATATAGACCCTCATTGGTTTTTGATTACTGCATGTGAATCCTGGAATAACATTAAGAATCTGCAGCCATGCTAACAGGTTTTTGAGACTGTACTTAGGCGTGCTAAATATAGCTAATGAGCTACAATAATGCTAATAAGGATGATGGGAATGTCGAAAGTGGTTTTGTAAGACACCTGACGATGATGATGCTACAAAATCAGAGGATCACTAAAGTGATTACAGTTTCATCCATAGGTGACCATTAACATGTGTACCCCATTTCGTAACAATCCGTGCAATGGCCATCATAACAAAATATAAATGCCATTGTGACACTGACTTATTATCAGTGTCATAATCCTAATTATCAAGTTCATCTGGGGAACACAAAAGTCTGCACAAAATCTATCGATATATCAACTGTCACCAAACCAGCCACTGATGTAGACAATGGTATTATTGCCAAGCGCAATAACATTCAACTTACATTCTCTGCTTACTTTTTGTTTGACTGAATGCCGTTTGAGTGACTCTGAAGTGACTCTTTAATATTAGCACAAACTCCTATCTAAAAACTCCTTATATAGTGTAAGCAGGACATTTCCTGATGAGGTTTGGAGCAGCAGATCTGGAGTTGAGGCCTCCCTCTGTCCGGAGTGGGAATAACTCTCACTGATAAAGGCAGCTGGCTCTGATGACGCTCTGTAAAGTTTTATAGGCAGATATGTACAGATGATTAGGCCAGCTGTGCAGTGTCATATATTCCTAAACAAACCCTGCAGGAGCTGAACTCTCACCCCCTTGCACATATGGGTTACAGGGCTCACACTCACTCTCTTGTTCTTGCTCTTAAATATGTGCAAACATTACGCATACGTACACACACACACACACATAAGAAATGCACAGAGCACTCACTGGCTTAAATCAACACTTAGACTACGTGGCCCTTGTTAAACCAGTATAAATCATTTTCTCTGCTTAAGTACAGTAGTAACTGTCTGAGAAATGGCTTTACTGTAACCACACAAATGCAAATAAGGACAGTAATTATGATCTCTCACCCGCATCTGAATCTGTCTGCTAAATCAGTTAAAAGGAAGTGGGAATAAAGGATGTGAAACTGCACAGTGCTTTCTATAAATCACCTGTTGACTCTCACTTGCATGTGTCCTCTCTGGTTACTGTGGTAACAAGTGTGCGGTGCTTTCTTTATCCAAATTATTTTGTTCAAACAAGCAGTATAATACCCAGCAGCTCCAAAAGCCTCTGCAGTTCTTTCTGCCATTGCTCTGTTTATTTTGGAACAAGAACAAGACAAACCCAAGTGACATCTTATTTATTTTCCTTCTGTTGCCCTCTCCTCCCCTTAACAAGCAGAGTCATGAAGAATTCCTTCATAATCAATCAGTATCAGTCCAAAGTGTGTGTTCTCTAGAGTGTTGACACCATACACACACACTCACAGACACAGATATAATGGAGTGTGACCAGGCCTAATGCTACAACAAATGCAGATAATAAAGGGCACTATAAGATAAAAGGGGCATGAGCAATGAGCCAAGACGTAGTTGATTGTGATTGGTCCCTGGGGTGGTCTAAACACTAGAGGATTGTTGCTTGTCTCACACTAAAGGAAACAATCATGACTTAAATGTGGTTTTGAAAGTTTTTTTAATAACAAAAATAGCTTTCTGTGAGTATGTGACTTGGGTGGCTACTCTTTCCCCTCAGTTTTGTTGTGTCACTGTCAGCGTAAGCATAAAGCGTGCTGCAGAACCTCAGTGTGAAATGTGTGGGTTTTACTGTCAGTTTGTCACTTCTTGGAAAAGTAGCATTTTAAATTAAAATTTCATAGTAAACAAAAGTTTTAGTCTGATATATGATTTGATAAAGAGAGACGTGTTTAAATGTTTTAATGGCATGACATTTGCTGAATGAAGAGGCAAACACCTTGTTTTTGTCATTTTACATCAGTGGATACTGAGTTAATCTTGTTATTCACTGAGTGGTGTTTCGTTTTAGCTGTTCTCCATAAAACGGCATCTGTGAGCCACGATAAGCACTAGAAAGGGGAAATGAGGAAACCTCAGACTATACTCAGCAGACTTAACATTTATCTTCAGTGCAACCACGCAGGTGACCTCAGCTGCATCACTTGTCAGGTTCTGCTGCACTGTAACATAGTTCGTACTAGACACTGTAAAGCATCATACAGAAATTTAGAGAAATCAAGTATGACATTTTATTAATTATAGGTCAATTTTACTTAAAGTGGGTATAAGCCTTTTATTATAATAACATAAAATGTTCTAACAGATTGCACGAGACAATGTAAAATCTGTGACTTTTAGTGATAAACTTACATAGAGTTGTCATAAAATCTACAGCTGTCATTGGCTTTATGGAACTTTATAGGGAGTTTCAGTTCACTTCTCTGTTTGGCCTGCAACCTTACTGTTTTGGTTCACTCTAATGACTCACATTGTTTTTGGCTGGAGCAAGCAACTGTTTTTGGTGAAAAGCCGCTGCTACCATATCAGTACCCAACAGCAAACAGTTAGAAGGTGAACATAGTGGAGCTTATAGCAGCTAAAGAACCATTCGGGAGTTGGCACAGACCCAATACAGAGAATGAATGTTGGATTTACATAGACTATGAAACTAGAAACATGACTGATGTTGCTCCATAACTGCATTGTTTGCCAAAAGGTTTACCATATCAACTTAAAAAGTGATTATATGTCAATGTTGTGTGTCCACAACTGGTTCCCTTAGTGCCCAATTCAAAAATATCAGTGCGGTGCAGTTGGTGGAGCAGTCGTCCATGAACTGCAGGGTCAGTGGTTTGGCTCCCAGCTCCTCCTGGCCATATGTCAAAGTGTCTTTGGATAAGTCACTGAAACCGTGTAGTAGTGCCATCACATATGTGCAGTTGTCCAACAACAATTTTCCTATGAATCCATAATGTTCACCTTTTTTCCTGTGAATGGTCGCATGGGTGCTGGAGCCAGTCACAGCTGTCACTGGGTGAGAGCCAGGATATACACCCTCAAATGGTTGCCAGTCAATCACATGGCCAACACATAGAGACACCAACCATTCACACTAACATTTACACCTATGGGTAACATAGAGTCACCATTTAACCTAACTGCATGTCTTTGGCCTGTGGAGAAAACCCACGCAGGCATCGGGAGAGCATTCATTTCATGCATCTAAAAGGGAAAAATAAGTGCAAAAATACACTTTTCCAGGATTTAAGACTCACTCCTATGGCAATCTATAGCAGGTTTAACATTGTTAGATTAACTGGAAATTTTCAAACAATGCTTTCCTGTGACTTTTAATTTATTGATTTTAAATTTTTAGCTGAATCCACGTACTACTGAGAGTTAATTAAACTTACTAATGAATCATATCAACATATTAACAGACTTTGTTAGACATTGTTAGACTCTCTCCACAGAGCCTTCTTTTTTGTTATTTGAATAAAGTGTAGTACTTTATAACATGTAAACTAGTTAGTCCTCATCCCCGTATAACTGTATATGAGACTTAATGAGATCAACCACACGTCATCTTTATCTTTATGCACCATCCACATTCTCAACAGGAGAAACCACAGCAAATCGGGTGACAACATTTGCAATTGTGACTTTTCAGCTGTTGACTCAGCTTAATATTCATCCTTATGTTCAGTGAATATGAGTGGCTAGTTTGCATTACTGTAAATCTTCAGAGGACGGAAAGTAATTATTTAATTTCAGTTAACTCATATTTAAAAACAGCTGAGTTGTACCACCTTAAATGTTGTACAGTATACTGTACTTTGAGTGGAACTCTATGTGTAATGTATCCACTTTGAAATTTGTGCATAATCCCTAAAATCTAACCTCATAAAATGATATTCTCATCACTGAGAGGAATAATAATTTCATGCTTCTGAGAGCCAGCAGTGAGGTTGAATATACGAGCAACTCTCTCATTTGCACGCACATAATGTCAACTCTATCTGATGCTTGGACCAAAACTACAGTTAGTTTGAAAGCCGCAGGCAGTTCACCCCAGTTTCAGAGAGCAGAGTGAAAATTTGCTGCTGATGACAGGTCATGTAAAATGAAAGTGCTTTTTACATCCTCTCTTTTGTGCTTGCATCTCAGTGGGCAGTCAGAGCTTGGCCATAATCCCCTCTCCCAGTGTGTACATCACTCAGTGAATTCAGCCTCTATGGAAACGGGCAGGCTGTCGGACCACTGCCATTTCACAGCCCTAATTAATACCAAACCTCTGCGCCCTTCACAAATTACAGCGTATACCACACAAGGTTGGCTCAAGACAACAGTCTGCAGTCTGCAATAAAACGGTTCCTTCATGGCCACATTAAAAAACAGGCGGTAGGTCAGAGGACTTATAGCTTAGAACTGATTACTGTTGGCCATCAGCTCCGAGTGTGTAGGCAGTGTATTATTTGAGAAGGGTGGTGAAAGAGAACTGTGCTGTCCAGGTGGCAGATTCTCTGAGGGATTCTCTACTGTGAGAACTATCCAAGGACAACCAGGAAAGCTTTTGAGCTGGGGTGGGAAGGACCTGGCCACCCCCCGATGCCCCGCTGGCTGTGGTCTGCAGCCAGTGCAGCAGTTGGTAACTCTGGAGCCAAGGTGGAGTGAGAAAGGAAGGGAGGAAACTCAGAGAGAAACCATGAAAAATGTGGAGCATGAAAATGTCTCCCTTGGTTTATGGCAGTGCAGCCTGGTTTCCAAGAGAAACACATCTTTAAATTTAACTTGAGATGTCTTTTTTTTTCTTTCTTCTTATTCCACTCCCAACTGCTGGCAAGAGCCTGGTTATGAAAGCAGGGCCAAGATGCTTGGAAACTGCGACCATGTTAAAAAAGCACTCAATAATGTGGCTTTTTGGAAATGTGGCGACAGCTTCTGTATGAGGGGCTCAGCTTTCAGCACTGGTGAACATGTTTGGTGCATGTGCAGCTCCAGAAAAGTATTTTAAAAATGGATTTAGAGGCTAAAGGTATATTTGCTTAAGGTATAGATGTGTAAAGAGTAACTGAATGTTCAGATGGTTGTAGTGACATTTTCATTTCACTTTACATGAAACAAAAACTCTCTTGGCACTTGGCAGGTCATTGAGCATTTTATGCATATCTTTATGCCATAATTTCAGCACAACAACAGACGTACTCATTTCTAATTTCACTCAGGGAGAAACATCCCAACTGTATTTGGAATAAAAGCTCATACATAAATAAATAACCTGATACTGGTTATTCCAGCACATTGGATTGAAATGATGGGGGGCGGCTGGAAACATTTTGGCCTGTTATCAAATTAAAGGTTCGGAACATGTAATAATATTTTGCTAGTCTCATGAGGAAGTCATCCTTCATGCCAATGATTCACAGCTCATTTAGGAACAGAGCATCCAGCTGATCTCATAAATCAGTGTTTGATGGAGCAAACATACCTCTGAAAGGAACAGAGCATCGACACTGGCTCTCATAGATACAGTGATACATTAGCAAAAGCTAACAGCTCAATAAAACATTAATTTTAGATCAAAGATTAGTATTAAGTATTGCTGGCAAATGCATAAAGACATTAGTCGAACTTAACTAAGTACATGTACTCAATTGCTGTACGTAAGTGCAGTCTTAAGGTACTTGTAACATACTTGAGGATTCCAGTCTCTGCTACTTTATACTTTTTATAGTTTTTTCAGATTTTGTATACAAAACATTAGGTCATCTTGTTATATATGATGTATATATGTGATATGAAAAGTAAACACACAAGAGCAAAGATTGTTTTGGCTCAATGTTGATGTTGTTTTATTTTTGATTCTTTTTCATTCACTTTTTC